>JAMPIV010008832.1:0-353625 GCA_024509875.1 Oreohelix idahoensis
TTCAGGAGGTGGGTTGGGGGGTATTTTTAGCAAAGAAATTTTACCTAATGTAATATAATATTAAACTACGAAACAAAAATATATTTCGAACGTACGCGTCCCCCGCCACAAGATATGGGAGTGTACTACTCGTATCCGCCCCCGTTGGATTTGAGGACATTTAGGACATTTGAAGGTTGCTTCAGGCAGGCTAATATGGTATTGGCAGACAGTAAAGACCAGACAGCCAGCCAGACAGGAGTTAGTTTCTATGTTTGAGGACAATTATTCGGGAGGAAAAAATTTTGTATTTTTTTTTTTCAATCTTTCGATGTTCAACAATTGAACATTTTATGCAGAGACAGAGTCAGCTGTTGTTTGTTCTGTTGGAAATGAAACTTGTGCAGACAGACAATGGGGGGGGGGGGGGGAGGGGGGGAGGGGGGGGAAACAGGGGGGGAAAATTTACAAATATTCCGTATACTAGGTTCATAGCCAAGAGCCCTTGGTACCTTTTCTTACTTTGTGAGGAGGGATTCCAGGCGGAAAAAAAAAAAAAAAAAAAAAAAAATTGTATATTCCATGTTTGAACATGGAAATGTTTTGATGTGAGAAAAATCGTATGTTCTACTGCTGATTTACCCATGAGAGGGAAGATAAATTGCTAATACCAATCTTGACGAATATCTTCAAGGGTTGGAGAAGATGAAGAAATATATGACATTTCTGCGATTTTTACGAGGACGGGGGATTTGGGGAGGATGAGGGTGTGCGTGCTCGGGGGGGAGTCGTTTACTCAAACCGTTAGGACATTGGACAAGTTTGGATCCCTCATCAGTTTGGTCGAAGTTACCACCGTTTAGAAGTTAAGGATAGTATAAAAATTATACGTCCTCTATGACATGGATCTATAGGTTTACATTAGAATATATCTACAAATACTACGTTGCCCTAGGACCAACATTTGTCCTCTACAGCGAGTCACTCCTATCAGGGGTTTAGTTTCGCCAACCCCCTGAATCACTCCAGTTGGAAAAGAAGGGGGAGAACGCGGGGAGAATTTCGTCCAACATTTCGTTCATGCTGGATTCTACTACATGTAATATATATGACTACACGTATCTACATATAACCACATGTGGTCCAATTTTTTTTTGTGTCTCACAGGACGTAAAAATCGGGTCGCTTTCCCCGGACATTCACGAGTCTGAATGAACATACCAGTGTGGGATACGCGATTTACGAGGAACATGTAACGTGCCCGTTTAGCTTCTTCGTCATTCAGCACCTATTTTTGTTTTGAGCTAAATTATAATATCATTTATACAAGTATCCAATCTGGATTTACATTGAGTCCACACTATACATATGTTTGGGCAATGTACATATTGCGTGGTGGAACGATCCTTGGTATTGCCCCTCGAGCTTCTAGGGTATTCTTGGAATTGCGAATGTCCGGGTGTCGCGAAAAAAATTTGGTGTGTGGGAACCCTTGCGGGCGACAGGGTAGGGGACCATACTTAACTGAGATTTCAGTGGGGGAACAACTGGTGGTTTGGATACCACGTGGTCCTGGGAAAAGATATCTCGGATTCAATCCGAAACGGGTGGTACAAGGCTGAACGATTAACATTGGGCCCATTTCACTCCATTGATTTTTTGGAGTAGTTCCGCTCTGTTTTGAAATTAGACGACTTATCTCATGGGAAAGGTATGGGGACGCTCCTATGGGTTTCTCGAGATTCGTAAGATAAAAGTATTATTGTTATATGTTTAACATTTCAGTATGTGTTTTGTTGGGTCCTATCATTGTTGGCAATTTAATCTCGGCCGGGCGAAACGGAAATCTTTCTCTACCCGCTATCCTTTGTCATTTATGATGTAAAATTACATTGATGATAAAAGTGATTTCTTTTTCTTTATGTGTCTCTTTGCGGGCGTGCGACTCTAATTCTACCTGAGTGGCATTAATTTTACGTTTCAGCTGTAAGTGGCGTTTTCTATGTAGGTTGATTGAAATTAATTTCTTTCGAGCGCGTATTCAGCATTTAGGATGTCAGTGTTTACTGCTTCGTTTGATATCTCTCTAAGGCTTTCATGGTGTATCCAGCTGTGCATAGCTCTGATTCGTCCTCGGTATTCGTTCAATGTCATGTTTTTTAAATTTCAATAATTGTCTCGGGAATTTAGCAGTCATGGCGTAATATCCTTCCTGGCGCATAGCTTTTGTACAAATTTACATTCATTAACTGATAATTCTAGTGATTTGTCGTTTTGTATCGTTATATCTCACCTGAGCAGGAACGTTCTCCAATGGTGTTTTTTTTCTTAGAATTTCTTGAGCAGGAATCCATCCCTAAACGCATCAATTTTTTCGTTTCCTTTAATATTTGTTTCCAGTCCCATGTTTTTCGTTTTTATACCCAGTCAATGTCAACGCGTTGAATATTAGCGTCTGCCCTCTTTGCAGTCCATGTATACTGCCCAAATCCAATAGCTATTTAGATGATTAACACACTATAACATTCTATCAAACATTGTTGGTGACCCATATCCTGCTGTTCTGTCGATGACAAGAATCTAGGACCCATCATAAAAACACACAACGCTCATTCAACATCAGTCTCTAAGTAAGCGGCCAAAGAGACGAAGAACACTATCATATGTGCGCGCAGTGTGAATATGTTATTTAGCGATATTCAACATTTGATGAGAGTCTATACAATATCTTCGTCCTATATACTAGCGGAATCAGACACACCTCTTCCACTAGTTTTATTACAAACAAGTGCGCACAGGTCACTCCTCTAGCGGACCTCGAATGACAGTCAGAGCGCTGTTCAGAACAGTAGATCCTTTCTTATCACATTGATTTAGTCTTATATCTCACCCTCTAGAACCCCTAGAGCGACAGAAAAAAGTACATAGTGTTAGATTTAACAGGGGTCGGTATGTTTGCCATACTTTTTATAAAGCGGGTACACTTTTCTTTGACTAGGAACATCGAACAAGAGCAAAGAGCTGGGTAAATAGGAAGGAGGTCACAAAATGAGCCAAAGAAGTAGAAAAAGATAAGAAAGGGACATTCTGATATGCGATTATCCGAACAGCAGAGGCAAAGACAAAAAAGGACCAAAAAGAAGAAAGAGGAACAGAAATGAAACAAAGGAAATCGTCGCTCAAGACTACAAGATTCAGAGAGACAACAAATCTGTGAATTGCAGGAACACCCAGAACACGACCCATGAAGAGAAGAAAGAGAAATGAGGGGAACACACCAGGCTAAGATTATCCAGTCAATCTTAGTCCTCCATTAAGAAATCGCCCTAGCCGAAAACAGGATCTCACCGACCCTCGCAGCCTCTGAGCGAAAAAGAGACATGACTCACCTGCCAACAAAGGACTACCAGAGACTCCCAGGACATCTCAATCTCGCAGAGGGAAAGAGCGTCGCAGAAAGGAGACTTTACTTACCGAGCATCACGCGAAAAAAAAACACAAGGAAAAAAGCGCCGTATCTCTGAATCTCACACAACAAATAAAAAAAATAAAATTAAGAACCGTATTCTCACCTACACAATGCAAAATTCTTACAAGCATAATAAGGATACGAGGGACTGCTCTCTCACCCTCGCTCGAGGGAGAGACGAAGCTCGCTCCGAGTCCAACACCACATCGCTTGCCCAGACCCCTCGACTCTCTATCCAAATGGTCCTAACACCTGAAAAAAAAGCCCAAAATTCGAAGGCCATAATTCACTAACCTGCTCTAGCGCTTCTCAAAAGGACGGAAATTCTACTTATCCTTAAGTTGGAGGACAGAGCGCAAACACTATTACCACGGATAGAAGAACGCTTCTCCAGGTTTTCTGCGAACCATCCTCGACATAACACTACGTTGTTTTCTACGACCATCATGGTCCCGATGATTTCAATAGGAGATGGTCCTCTATCGATGAAGGCAGTTATGGGTTTCAAGGCGGGGGCAATTCGACACACTAACACATCCATAACTTTTTTTGCATTTTTTTAATCTGGGGCTAAGTGACTGAATGGGCACTTCTGTTGCAGAAACTACTGCACCAAACGATACTTAAGTTTTTTACTCACATTAACGTTAGATTTGCAGAAAAGAAAAAAAAAGAGCTCAAGAGGTATCTCATAGTCTCACGCTTTCACACATTTGTTATCAAATCTCTTAATTAGATTTATATAAAGATCTAAAGATTGAGTGGAGTAAATAAAAGATTCAGTGGTTGAGTCCTGGACATATATACACATTTTTCGGGGGGGGGTCTCAAACACAGGTCGACGAACAGAAATAGAGCACAACTAAAAATAGCGGGACTAGACTACTGGGTATAGACTATTCTCACTCATGAGGATTGTTACAAAGAACTAAAAGTGTCAGGTAAGTTTACAAGACAGACACATATTATATTTACGCAGATATGGTCTTCGTTAATGAGGAAGGATATAGACATTTGGTTGGGGTCTGTGGAGTACCGGATGAGGAAAGCGTGATTGAAAAATTGGTTGAGGATGTTGGTTTCGGTCCATGGTGGTATGGTGTCCAAAGGTGGGTTGTACAGGGCTTCTGGAGGAAAAGAAGTTTGAGAGGTGTGAATGTGATTCTCTTATTAAGAGATCACAGATACACTAAATGTTTGGGCGTCGGTTACCCCACAGGATATTTTATCTTGTAACTACAAGAAAGTAATCAGGACAGGTGTGAGGGAGGGGGGACTTTTAAAATTTTGATATGATTACAAAATTAGGTACAAACTAAAGTTGGAGTTTTTTAAATTATCCAAACTTGATTAACATTGAGCAGGAGCAAAAGTTCTTACAAAATCAAATCTACTTCCCCACGTGCGATGCGTCGCGAACTAAAAAGGGATCGTGCAGTGTTTGTTAGCTTCGATGATCAGATATTTAGAGTTATAAATAGGGGTTTTGTAAGTTTTTTAGTTTTTGTTGATATACGTTGGCTTCTGCTTTTTTTTTTTTTGCCAACGGCAATGGTTATGAGGGTTGTAGAGACTACTCTTTGCATGGACGCCAGTGGGGGAGGCCAGTAAATTTCAACAATTATAAAGAGTAACCAGGGGTGTCGAGTAAAAGAGGTGGTATTGTGTGGGGTTTTGGATACGTGATGAAGTCATGGTTTGTCACCGCGGGGTAATGGCCATTGATTATAGGGAGGTGGGCCATTCGAGGGTTGGTGGCCATATATGTACAGGGGTCAACAATGGTGAGTTTGTAATGTGGATATATTAATTGTTAGTCATTGATGTGGGGGATAAGATCTCAATGGTGTTAGATGTCATATTATTGCACGCTCATGAATGCCAAAATGGGGGATTGAGATGTTTGAGATTAAGGAGGTTTGGATGTAATGACATGATCCAACCATATTGAATTGACGGGGAATGTAGGTTGTAACGTTTTGGATGGTTTGGTATGAATGAATTAATTGTTGATAAATTGTACAGATGTAGGGTTTGGTGTATTTCAACTGGAGCTACACCACGGGTATGTTAAATGGGGGGGGGGCTTACATGAGAGTTGTCATACTATGACGGTGTTGGTACTCTCACTTTAAATGGGGGGATGAGGTTGTAACACTTCCAATTAGAAGATAGGTTATGTTGGGGGACCGGGGGGTTATCCAAAACTGTCGGGTTTGCCGGTATATAAGAAGGTCGGTAATATTCCCTCAGTCTTGTAGAGTCACTGAAAAGAATAGTGGGGATAGCGCATCTTAGTATGTGTTCGGTAAGTTAGGGAGTGGAAAGGTTATTATTTGTGATATTATCCCATGGCCCGACGTAAAAATAACCACGCTCAAAGTCTTTAATGGGGAAAGTTCTGTTGATATGTTGTGTTCATCAACCCCAGCCCTTGACGGTGGTGACTTGATTTTGGTGAAACATAAAAGGGTATATAAAAGAATGTTCTACTGATGAAATAACTGCATGGGAAAGAAAATATCTTTCCTTTATTCCAATAGCGTTTTTTGTGCCTACTAGAGCACAGTTGGTTTGCAGAGGAAGCAAATGAACTTAATGATAGCAATAAATATCCCCACACATGACAACAAATACATTACATAGATGAAAAATTGCATTCATTTAACCCAACAAAATAGATGACTCTTCTTTGGGACGTACGTTTAGTTCACTTTAGCTTCGGCTAAAAAACTATTACACATACAAATAATTGCCTAGTCATTGGTATCAATTTTTCATGACAATTATTTTGATACGTTGTATTTTGACAATTTATTCTTCGTGTACTCATGACAAACTTGTAAGTACCTACGTTCCCATATCGATCACTGGTAGTGTTTATCTGATATGCACATGATGTTTAATGTCTGTTTGTGGGGTAAATTATGGGGATTGCCCCGCACAGTTACAGATTGATGGGCACATTTTTTTGGCCTGGGGGTTCATAAGGACGACGTCGCAGCACGTTTTGTAAATCATGCACTGTTTTTCAGGGGAGTTTTGCTCATAAGGGTGCGCATCAGTTTTGCACCCTACAGACCACAAGATATATCTATGTGCGGTCCTTTTTATAAGATGGCTGTCGACATAATCGGGCCCTTCTCCGGTGTTATAATCCAGAGGATTCCGCTTCTTTCATCTTACACTTGGATCGAATCTATTGCACCAGATGGCCTGAAGCCATACCTCTTAAGTCCATAACAACAATGTCGGTGACTGATGCATTATTATCGATATTTTCACGTATCGGATTCCTGAAGAGCTTCTGTCGGATCATGGCACGCAATTCACTTCAGATTATGTTCTCGGATAATTTGTGATGTGCTTCACATCCGGTCATAAATTGTGTGACAGATTGAATCCGCAATCAAACGGAGTTGTAGGGGTAGACCGCTGGAATTCTATCTATTTAAATGGATGATGTTGGGCAGAGTAACAACAAATGTTTTCCACAATGACTTGGGAACGGTTGATACCAGCGTTTCTCTTATTGCGTTATAGAGGAAAGTTCCTAATCGTCAAAATGGAATTCTCACCAAGTACAATTAGTTTTCGGGGGCTAATCCAGAGTGGACCAATGTCTATTCTTACATGATTTTGGTGATAACAAACGCTGAATAATACGGGTACGAAATCTAGTCACCAATATGTGTCATCTAGATCTACGTCAATGGCATTGTAGGGACGCATGTGGAGATTGCGTCTCTGTGAAGACATCTGAAATTAGCAAAATTAAGAACTCGGTCGCGTATTAATCGTGATTAGGAGATTAACATCATTATCGATTAACGATGGAAATAATGAAGTTTTTGTTCTCTTGCCACTCTTAAAGGTGATCATTTGTTTGGGTTACGTGGCCAAAGCTTCCTTTTAAAGTTTTTGTGGGTAAGGAAAACCGACGTGTGGAGTGTACATTATTACGACTTTAGGGAGGTAAAATGAATATTACATTTCCAACTTGTTCTTGTGCCTAACCTTGACACTGGGGTGACATACGTCCACTCTATCACTTTTTGTGAAATCTATCATCATTTCATATAGACGCTTTCTGGCAATTCTATTGATTTTGTTGATGATGAAGCAACTTAGTTTCGCGGAAAATTTGTACCGCTTGATTTGCCTGTAGGTTTCCTATCCATGAACATTTTATACTTGGAATGATGTAATCATTTGTAACGATTTACCTTCAGATCAGAAGAATCAGATTCTCAATTTCTATTGAAAATCAATTTACTTTTGAAGATGTGGTTTGTCTGATCTGCACCTGGACGCATAAAACTAACATTATAGTCTCACGAAATAAAATTATCGGATGCCATCAGCTCCGATTAATTAAGTTACGACCGTATGCAATTCCTTTGCAATATCAGTGAGAGCTAGGTTGACCAAGTGACGGTCGACAATATGTTGATATAATGGGGATAATCTCCTGGTTCAGATTCTTCCATTTTGTTTTCCGAATGGTGCGCAGTACGGAGAGGAAGAATTGAGACAAATCCAATTCGTATTATGCTATTGATTTCTACGTTTCGACAGTAAATAATAGTCACGATTTCAAAGATTTCGTGATACCAATGCCTTTTGATGGAGAGGACTTTGCCTATCGCGCGTATTAGCTTCCCGCTACGGAGGGTTCTTTTTAGCAAATTGAATTCCCTCAATGAAGGGTATTGGCAGTATTGGCAGCCTTCCATTTGACCGAAAGAATGATTAAACCTTTATTGACGGCATATGTGCAATCATCGAAGGGTTTGTTCCAATAACTAATGTCATGTGTAGTTTTGGGTCTCAAAATTGCGGCCGCTGCAACTTTGTTGTACGAGATGACTGCGTGAGTCGTGTATTTGGGATGCCGTCCGTTTTTATGACCTAATATCTATATATAGGATGACTATTTGCATGTTTTCATGACACGAAATTGGGAGAAAGATAAATGAACATGTAGGACTGGCATCATACAATCTTTACTGCTCTGACACTAAGAATTACACAATCCTCACTAGACTCCGTTCCATTCCAAAAATAAGATATTGCCCCCCACCATTTTCAAGGAAAATTTCATGCTACTAGGACACATAAATTGGCAGACAAAGACATGTAATACATTCATGATTGATGCGATATAAATTTTATATACCGCCATACCTTAGGGTGCAGGTCTTGCTACAATTCCCAAACTACAAAGCAAGCATAAGTTTTGTACGGGTATGTCTATTAGGGATTGGTGAATTTTTACCACTAGTTTATTCCAAGGTTCTACCGTCTTTTTGATCTTACGCTGTCCTTATCAATGATCTAACTAAATAGAGGCTAATGCCTATAACTTAAAGTAGTTTGGTAACAGAACAATGTAACCAGGCATTACAAAACGATTAAAAACTTCATTTTTCACAGTATCCGATGTTGAAGACGGCAAGATTTAAAAAGATCATCTTATTGGTTGTTTAAAGATGCTTCAGCTCCACGTCATTTAGGCGGTGTGTTGGGAACACAAAGTTTTGATGGCAAAGTTTCATCGATATGTACTACTTGTTAGGAAAGGAAAACTATCGGAATAGCCGAATCTAATTACTCTATTTTCGAGTACAGAGAAACTGTTGGGTATAGTTATGGGACTTTGAATAAAAATTCATTATGGTATGTGGTATAGGTACGCATTTTACTATAATGACAGATTCAGAGTTATCAGTAAGTATATGCAAACCTATTCATGTAATATCAACAAGTGCAAGACTTTACGAGATTTGCATTACAGTTTGCAAGCGTATTTGACTTTGATATCGTCCATATAGATAGGACATAATAATGTAATCGCGGACACTCTAGCAAGAGTAATACATTGAACTATGTAAATGTTCCTGGGTACAGAGAAGTGGACTAACAATACATTGTTTTATGATACATTTATCAATTGTTGGATCGGATTTTATAGCGATATTTTCGTTCCATAGCATTTATATGTTGTCACAAGTTGTTTGCCACTTATTTTTAACAGCCTTTCACTTCATTCCATGATATTCATTTCACTCTCATTACTTGAATTTGAATTTTCCTTTTTATCATTATAGTTTAGTATAGTTAAATGATGACCTGGAAACCTGCAGTTTACAGTTTAGCGCGCAGGGGGGGGTAATATTGCTGGTGTCTGCCCCTGCCACACCACATTGTTAGATTTCTTGAGTTTGAGTTAGTGCTGATAAAGGCGGCACTATTTGGGATATTTATTGAAAATGAGGCGAACCGGGAAATGGACGTCAGAGTTGGTGTTGATATGTGTATGGCATGGTGAAGTAAAACCTTGCACTTTTGTGACAAGCTGTGGTTTTTTGGATGTGTTTTCTTTTTAAGTTCCAGTATCGGGATTGTAACGGGATAACGAGCAGTACTATGAGCGACCGCTGGAGCAATCAAATATATATTAACTGTGGACAGGGGTAGCAATTTACCTATAATAATAATAAACGAACACAAAATATATTCGAACGGCGCCCCACCACATCTAGTATTTTGTGAAGTGATTAAGTGTTAAATTGCCGATTTTATTTCACCAGTTAGATTTTGTGCAGAGTGCTAAATTTATATAGTCTGTATTATTTTCTAGTGACGTGTTTCAGTGGATAGCAGAATAAATTATAATTTCTAGCATTAAACAATAATGTAGCTATAATGAAGTTAATTTTACTGCTAAATAATCAGACGAGAGAATATTTTATATCTAACTTATAAATGCTAGATGCGACATCAGTGAATATTGACGGAATACGAAGATATTCCTAATTCCTGATGATTGATTTTTATATAACTTACTTTACGGGAAGTTTTAATTATAAGTCAAGCGGTCGGCTTGCTATTTATAATGTAAGTTATATTGAGTACATATATGTAAATTATTTGATATGTGTTCTTTCTTTTATATAGTGAAACGGTGGTACCCAACTTGCCAGCGTTTAGTAAAGAGACATATTTGTGTGAAGCATAGACAGTTCCTATCTTTAACCACGTGGGTGTTTTTTTTTTCAAGTAACACTGATCTGACAGTGCTTATGCCATCAGAGAGAGACAGTAATAGCAATCCCACTAACGGTTTCTAAGGACTAGAAATATATATTGGGCTTTTGAGCCAGTTCATATTGCTCCACAAATTTAGATGTACATGCTGCCTGGCGGCGAGAATATTACAAGAATAGCATTAACATTCCGACAAAGATTGTGACTAGTATTGTGGTGACCAAATATAGTACCTGCCTGATAGAAGACACCGATCTGACATTCATTAAATCCTAGAATCCAAAGCTAATGACATTGTGCTCTGCTAACTTTCGTGCCTGGACAAAATTTTATGTGACTTAATCAGACATTCGAAAAAAAATTAGAACACCCAAGGAATCGTTTCCCTGAGACAGAGAGTTCATTACGTCTTTTGGAACTGGGGGTTTCTTGGTCGCTGACTGCATTTTTCGGGTCTGTGTGAAGGTCCTAGAATTATTATGTTCCCAGAGGCAGCGAGCAAAGTTGTGAGTATATATGTGTGAGAAAGGCCATGGCTGAATGAATGAGAGTACACAGGTCAGAGTGTTATTTTACCGGTGTATTATTGTCACCCAGTTTCTATCTTAAATTTTTTTAAATCTGCAGAATTTGTTACAAATGCTAGAGTTTCTTTTTTCTTAGGCTAAATCAGATTTATCCAACTCTGTTCATACATTTACGAGAAAGAAAGAAACCTCTTAGACTCACCCACATGCATCTATAACTCTTTGGGCCATCATCTGTCATCCTAACGGGGCTGTGGGCTAAACCTAGAGTTAAGATCGTAACGGGGCTATCATCCTTGTAGCATTTTCCTTGAATTTTATGACTATTTGTAGATGTTTTTCCTTGATGTAATTTTTGGTGTTGTGAGAAGATTTTTTTTTAGATGATAATAATAAAATCTCTCTCTTGAACTAAATCAGTGCGTTGGTCAGCTCGTTCAAATAATATATATATTCATGGTTATAGATTTCCCACGTCTGTGTGTTTAACTGTCGTCACGTGTATGTGTGTGCCCGTGAGAAGATAGAGATTTATGTAATATATATCTGTGGTTTAGACTGTCTGACACTTAAAAAAAAACGGTCGTAGAAGATAGGTGAGAGAGAGAAGATTATCCCGATTCTCAAAGACAGCCTCTGTATCACATTCTATCATCTCACGTGTGGAAATTCTATTGTTTTTTCACCAGCTCACACTGTGACTATCACTCATTCCAACCTATTCAGAAGGGACCAACCCAAGTCTTAATTCTCCTATCTAAAATCTACGACAAATGGTCGCTCGTTACCGGGAATTGAACCCAAAATCCTAAAGCGATACGACAAATGTGGTCTCGTCCGACGGATTTTTGAACTTAGAATAGGAAGACGAGTACGACAAACGTGGACTCGTCTATCGGGTTTTTGAACTTTAGATTCTTTATTCAGTAATAGATTAAGAGTGTGATGTCTTGTGAGTTTTGTATCTTTTAAAAGAATTTATCCCCTAGACTAACGATCTGTTTACGGGCGTGCTGACCACACAAACTGATAAGTTTTTTTTCCACAGCATTAAGAAGCATTATACATTTGGTTTACAGGTTGATTTTGTCGGAATACATGTTAATTAATGATTTTGTAATACTAAACGCTATTAAAGTTTTGTGAGTGTATAACATTCACAAGGGTTCTGAAGCAGGAAGGTGTTTGAACTAAAGTTAAGGAGTGCGTTTCGGACTATTTGTCCAGATTAATTGCCTCCCTCATCCTAACTGTCTTCAGGGGTAAACTTGATAGTGGATTTTAAAATTAAGGGATTATTTTTTCTCTTTAGTTTTTACAATAATTATTTTGTTTCCACTGTAGCAACTTATTTTTCAGAAGTAATCTTAACTACCATTTAGTTGGCGTAGTCGTGTTTTGCATTAGGTGCTTTATTGCCGATTAATAGCAGCGCTAGTTAGATTTTTATTTTTGGAGGAGGTATCCCAGGGTTAAATATATCATCTTTTGATTTTTGGTAATTTTTTTTTGTCGTAAGTGGTAGGAACCAGTGTATCCTTTTTCCTAATTTCTTTCTCCACTAGTCTCAGTTACTGACATAATATGGCCGAGAGGGCAAAGCTTGGACAACTCCTCAGGGACGAAGCGAGAGAGGAGGGACTGGAAGGAGAGGAAGCGAAAGCATTTGTCAGAGACGAACTTGAGAGATATGATGCGGAGAGCAAAGCAGCTGAAGCTAAAGAGCAGAAGAAGATGGACGAGGAAATGGAAATCCGCAGGGAGAGAGAAAGAGAGAAGGAGAGACAGCATGAGAAGGAGAGGGAGGACAGAGAGGAAAGAGAGAAGGAGAGACAGCATGAGGAAAGAGAAAATGAGCAACGACGACAGCATGAGTTGGCTCTTAAAACTCTTGAACTCCAAAGTCGTGGTGCTACCTCTACCTCCAGCAATGGAGAGTCTTCTCCTCATTCTTCCTTAACTGATCCTTCTAGCACTCAATCTACTCATCTCTCTGCTATGTCTTTTCCGCTAGAATCTTTCTCTTGTCCAAATGAGAAGATTGACACTTGGCTAGAAAAATTTGAGAAAATTGCAACTCTGTACGGTTTAGAGAGGTCGCGTTGAAACATGAAGCTTTCCCAGGCTTTGAAAAGTTCTGTGTATGATGTTTACGCCAAACTGGAAAGCAGCCAACAAGACAACTATGATCTGTTGAAGAAAGCGTTACTGGAGCGCTTTGAAATGAACGCTCGCAAATTTTTGCAACTGTTTCGCAACAGCAGAAAGGAGAATTCTGAATCTTTTCACCAGTTCTCTTCCCGTCTAAAGCGATATTTGACAAAGTGCCTTGAGCTCTCGCAGCTCCCCTCTACCTATGAAGGTCTTGAGGAATTTGTTTTAACAGAACAAATAAAGAACACTTTGTCTGCTGATACCCGGAGATTTCTCGCTGAGCAGGGGGCAGAAAAACTTGAAGACATTTTGGAAAAGTCTGAGCGTTATCACAATGCGCTGGCTGAACTACCGGCCACAAAGCGGAAACCGACAGAGGAGCATTTTCGAAAACATAACCTAGAGCAATCTTCTCAGGCTTCTAACCTAAATAACCACAGAGAAACTGGACCTCAAAACCCCCCTCCTGAAAAATCCAAGTTCTACAAGAACAAGTACCCCAACCACCCCAAACAGTCTGATCAACCCGAACGCCCTTCATGGCAGCGTGGCCAGAAAGGACAAGGTGGCAAAGGGAGAACCCCTGAGCACGGGACATATGATCAGACCGAGCACACCGAGCCGAAACGCATCGGATGCTTATTAACAGTCTCGCAAGGTGGAATTATTGACAGTGATTCCCAACCTGTTGGGGATAGACCCTCAACGCGAGGTACTGTTACTTTGAACGGTTCTCACACTTCTTGCTTATTTGACACGGGGCTTTCTTATGATTGCATTGTTGCCAGAAACCTGGTCAAACCCGGTCAAGAGACAGCAGAGACCGTTCAACTTTGTGGAGTTCGTAAGAGTGATGCACCTACAGCGCTTCCCATCGCATTGGTGGAGATCCACTCTGATTTCGTCAGAGGTGTGATCAAAGCGGCTGTTATGGATGATCCCATCTACCCAGTCATACTTGGCGGGAGATACGTGTGTATTGGGAAACCGGAAGAGCCGATTGTGGCAGCAGTAACTACAAGAGGGCAAACCAAGAAGGAACGGGAGCCTGCGCGAATTTGTTACCCATGGAACCTAAAGAATCGCAACAAAAGGATCCTACTTTGGCACCCTGCTTTAGGAAACTGCCCATGGCGAAGGAACCCAAACAGCACGGGGACATTTTTTCTGAGGATGGCGTACTTTATCGGAGAACGGGCAAGCCTGACCAAGGTTACAACCAGCTCCTAGTACCGAAACAGTAGAGAAGCCAAATCCTAGAAATGGGGCACTCTCTTCCCTTTAGCGGACACATGGGACAGAACGCCACAAACCAACGTATAACCACTCATTATTGGTGGCCAGGAGTAAATACTGATATTATCAGATATGTCAAATCCTGTGCCCAGTGCCAACGTGTGCCACCCAAGCAACGAGCACCCCCCGTCTCTTTGGGTGAAATGCCAATAATGGGAACACCATTCGAACGGGTTGTGATCGACATTTTAGGGCCTTTCGAAAGGACTAAAAGAAGGAACAGGTTCATCCTGGCCTTAGTCGATACATGCACTTTATGGGCAGAAGCTATACCGCTAACATGCGCAGATGCCAAGCATGTCGCAGAAGCCCTCGTGCAGATTTTCACTCGGTTGGGATTCCCGCAGCAAGTGTTGACGGATAACGGATCTCCATACCGAAACCTGTTGATGGATGAGATCGTTAAGATCTTGAGGACCCAACACATCCACACTAAGCCATATACTCCGGCCGGAAATGTGCTCGTGGAACGTGCTAATGGAAACCTCAACATGATGCTAAGTAAACTGGCACAAGTGAAACCTGAAGATTGGGATCTTTGTATTCCTGGAGCTTTATTGGGCTACAGAGAATCTCCTCATACTTCCACAGGATTTCCGCCAGCTACACTCTTATTCGGCAGACCCATTAAGGGCCCGCTTGAAGCCTTACTTCAGTCTCTGACAGACGAGAAGGCGGATGAGACAGTCGTCTCAGCAAGTAAATATGTGTCGGTTTAAAGGAAAGGTTGAAACTAGGGTGGGACCTAGCAACGACTAACTTTAAGCGAGCTCGCACAAAGCACGCTAACCGATACAGGAAAGTCGCGAAAGAGAGAGAACTGGAAGCAGGAGAGAAAGTTTTGGTGTTACTGTGACGTACGTCTAGTTTGACAAGTGAATTTTCCCTGATATGATGGATGATTTAAGGGACCCTTAGCTTTTCATAACATTAGAACCCCTGAACATTTGTTGTAACTTTTCGTATGCCAGAACGCATTCCACCGGGACTCATGTAGGATACAGCGACGAGATCAAAGAGACAGACCGAGGGATCTTAAGGGAGACTATCGGCGCTATCAAAGACAGTAGTTTTCCCTGATACGAGACGCAGTTGCTTGCCGCTAATTTCGCGTCTCGGTGTCAATCGAGGAACCGAGCGAACGGGGCAAAGCGAAACGGGCAGCAGCGAGCGGATACGAAGACCAGGGGGCTTCTTCTCTTGATTTGGCGGTCAGATCCCCAAAAGTTCGTGAGATCAAATAAGTTGTCAAGTTTATCATGTCCCACTCAACTTACATTTCATTTTAGCTAAATAGACCATGTAGAACTAGACACGTTATCACTCGCTGGCCAGATCTTTACAGAAGCACTAGCTTTATTGAAATCTTGTTATAGATTTTCCCCTGGATTTTATATATATTTGCAGTGATTTCTATTTCTGTGCAAAGCGGTAATATATATTGTGTAAAATGATCAGTGGTCTAGCTCAGTCATTCTATTTAAAGGGATTCTGTGTTAATTTAAATCTATTTAATTAAACCATCTCAAGAGTTCCAGTTTTAAATATAATGATCTATCTATTATATTATTTCAAAAGATAATAGATGCTTAAATTATCTTTTAAAGTCGCGAAGGAATTTATAATTAATAAATTCAGTTAAGTCCTAGTTTTATAGATGTGGGTTTTTAACCACTAGAATTCGCGCAGTGTTTATTAAATACATAATTAAATACTCGAGTGTATTATAGGCTTCACGGGAAATTCATCGCGCTTTAGAAGGTTATTTGTTTTCGGTATATTACATGTCTTTTTTTTCTTTCATACAGAGTGATCGTAACCTGTGCGATCCCAGCATTAAGAAAGCAATAAAGAAATCAATCTAAGCAAAGCAAAGCATAAACAGTGTGTAGAGTCCCCTGACGCAGAACTTGTTGAGACTGTGTAAATTTTTAATCTTTGAGGCGATTCTATGTTTGGAATTCCACTATCTAACTTATAGCAAAGAAAGCACACCCAAAGACAAATTTAACTCACCATCAAACAACTTAAGTCGTAACGGGAAGAAGAACACTGGCCCGAGCTTTGTTAGTTTACTGACACAGAAAGATAATTCATAATTTCCTGAACAGTGATGTGACTAGTTTTCTCACTGGACTTAAACCATACCTCACGGATAAAGTGTACCAGCACGCGTAAGAATTTTATTATCCGCGGCATAGTCAAATAGACCACACCATCCTCACCCCGGTATCAGAGACCGTGCCCTCCCATAGAAACTGTTCTTAAGAAAAGAGACACAACTACAGATTCATTTTCCAGCGATTACGGGATCCTTTTATGTGCTGACCGCCTACCCGATAATCTGGGGCTAGAACTTGAACAAACACTCATACATTTAGTTGAGGTGTAACTGCTGTTGTGTTATTCTATGGAGTGCAAGATTTTTTCACAATCGGTAAGTGAGAGCAAGATGAGCGAAGGCCTTTGCTAGCGCGTGTATGAATGACAGGAAATTAATTCTTTTGTGTGACCATTTTGTTAACTTGCTTACCTGGTAACATATATCTTTTCTGTATACCCTACATTGTTCCTTTAAGTGGGATAGTTGATAATTTGTTAACTCTGTTTAAAACCAACTCCTTTCCATTTGCTTAGAAAAGGGAAGAACAGCTGGGAAGAACAAGTTTTTTTCTATCACTTATACCTAACTTGGTAACACCTCTTTCAGAGTAATTAACTTTACTGTTAGGTTAACGTACCCGTGTTCCTGATATTATCTATCTCTGGACTGGGTTTGTCTTTGTCTAATGAGCGGGAAGGGCTTAGTCGATACCAATCTTCTTCACCCCCTCCCAAACTTGTTATTTGCATTTTGTGTACTTATGATAATTTATGTAATATCTGATATTTTTAGTGATTGATGTTTAAAGTGAATAAAATCACCTAAACTCATTTAGTTCTGTGTGTTGGATATACCCAAAGCCCAACATTTCCCCTATTCGTTTATTATAGTTTGTATCAACGTCGTGTGTGTGTGAAAACACCAAATCGGTGAGCGCGCAGATGCGAGTCTGGAAAACTGGCAAATAATTGTTTGACCAGGAGAGTGAAAGAGAAGATTGAGAGACACGATTTGTCGTAAATAAGTCTGTCTTTACTCTCCTCCAGCACGCTGTGAAGTAACTATTAAATCTCTACATTTTCTATCACTGAGCTTTCCATCATCATTTTCCACTCTAAACCGGACCACTATTTCTACGACTCTTTTCTCTCAAAATAAAGTTACGACAATATTTGTGATAATTTTGGCTGGTTCTGGGATCTTGAGCTACATTTGAGGCAATCGCATAGCCGGGTTAAAGATATTTTGAGTCTGATTTAGTTTGGGTCTAACTAGGTAGAGTGTGAATGATTTGTCTTTGTGAATTAGGGAAATAAATAAATAATTACACCCCTAGACAAACGTTCTTTAAGTATTTGGGTTGTCCACACAGCATATTTACAGGTTGTTTTCTCTCCACAGCAGTAGAAAGTACAGATAAACAAATATATTTGCTATTTTAATTATCCTCTGGCGGAGATAATTATATTTCTTTCTTTATAAAAGTTGCTGGGATTGCGTGATTGTTTTACAGTCACTAAGGTTTTTGAAGTCAAAAAGAGTTGAGCTTAGCTAAAGACGGATTGTTCTGATTTTGAAAAATTAAGTTAACAACGTCTCATCTCAATAATTGACTTTAGGGACGGAGTTTGTTGTCAGAGATTAAAAATTTAGGGAAAATTTTTTTTCTTTTAAATTGTTTTAATATAAATTTTTCTCGACTGTTAGTAAAAGTAGATTCTTTTCCAGTGTAACTTACCATTTAGTGGCATAGTCGCTTGCGTTTAGAGCCTTAATTGCCAGATAATGGCAGCGATAAGTTTGCACAGTACAGGTAGGAGATAACACAGGTAAATTTATACTTGTGTTTTTTTTTCTCGTAGCGGTTCAGAGTTCCGCCCTTTCGCGTTTCTTCTTACTAGTTCTCTAAGCATACTTCATCTTATTCTTTAACAATGGCAGAGAGGATAAAGATGAGGTCCATCTTGAGGCTGGAAGCGAAAGAGGCAGGATTAGATGCAGAAGCTGCAAACGCGTTTATTAACCAGGAATTGGAAATATATGACGCGGAGCAACAGAGAGCCGAAGCTGAGAGGAAGGCGGAGCAACAGAGAGAAGAAGCTGAGAGGAAGGAAGAGAAAGAAAGAACAGAGAGGAGAGAAGCCCAGGAGAGGGCAGATAAGAAAGAAGCGGAAGAACGTCTTTTGGAACAGAAGAAAATTGAAGCAGAGATGGAAACTCGCAGAGAGAGAGAGAGAGAGACAAGGAAAGACAGCATCAACTGGCGCTTAAGGCTCTAGAGAGTCGGGGCGCCTCTACTTCGACTAACGGAGAGCCGTCTTCGCCCCAGTCTCAATCAATGGACCTCTCCAGTACTCAATCTGCCCAATTAACTGCTATGTCGTTTTCTTTAGAATCTTTTCCTAGCCCTAACGAAAAAATTGACAGCTACCTAGAAAAATTCGAGAGACTCGCGAATCTTTATGGGTTAGAGAGTACCCGCTGGGCGCTCAAACTTTCAACGTCACTGAAAGGCAATGCTTATGACGTGTACACAAAGCTGGGACCGAATCAACATGATTACGACATGTTGAAAAAGGCCTTACTACAGCAGTTTGAGATGACTGCCCGAAAGTTTCTGCAGTTGTTCAGAAACAGCCGAAAAGAGAGCACGGAAACATTTCCACAGTTCTCTTCACGTCTCACGGGTTATCTGACAAAGTGCATTGAATTATCTGACCTACCTCTTTCATATGAGGGACTCCTCGAACTTGTTCTTGTGGAGCAGATAAAATCCACTTTGTCGAATGAAACACGTAGATTTTTGGCTGAACAGGGGCAGTCAGGCTTGAAGACATACTCAATAAAGCCGAACGCTATAGCAATGCAATGGCCGAACTTCCCAGCACTAAACGTAAACCCACCGATGAGCCATCTCGAAAACAGAATCTAGAGCAGGCATCCTATTCTTCCACTTCCTCTCAACATTATAACCAACGAGATAACAATACCCAGAAACCTCCCCAGGAAAAATCGAAATTCTACAAAACCCGATACCCCCCCAACAAAAATTCTGATCAACCCAACAAGCCTACGTGGCAGCGCGGCCACCAAGGTCAAGGAAAAGGGAAGACCCCTACACCAGGAACGTCTGATCAGGGCAAACAAACCGGTGCAAACCGCATTGGATGTTTGCATACAGCCTCGAAAGGTAGAGTCAATGTCAGTGATTCTCAACCTGAGGGGGACCGACCCTCAACTCGAGGAACTGTAATTTTGAACGGTACCTCCACTACTTGTCTTTTTGACACTGGATTAAGTTTTGATTGTATTGTCGCTAGGCACCTAGTCAAACCCGGTCAGGAGACAGAGGAAACCGTCAAACTTAGTGGAGTTTTCAGGAGTGATGCACCCAGGACGCTTCCTATCGCACTGGTAGAAATACACTCTGACTTTGTCAGAGGAGTTATTAAAGCGGCCATAATGGATGATCCGATCTACCCAGTTATCCTGGGATGTAGATATGTGTTCATTGGGAGACCTAAGGAGCCGATTGTGGCAGCGGTAACCACAAGAGGGCAAGCCAAGAAGGAGAGGGAGCCTGCGCCAAACTTGTTGCCGAATGAACTGAAGGAGGCGCAACAAAAGGACCCTACTCTGGCGCCCTGCTTTAAAAAACTGCCCATGGCTAAGGACCCCAGACACAACGGAGACATCTTTTCTAAGGATGGTGTATTGTATCGTAGAACGGGCAACCCGGACACGGGGAATAACCAGCTCCTAGTACCGACGCAATACAGAAACCAGATCTTAGAAATGGGGCACTCTCTTCCCTTTAGCGGACACATGGGACAAAACGCCACTATTCAGCGAATAAAAAACCACTATTGGTGGCCAGGAATGAACTCTGACATTGTCAGGTACGTGAAATCCTGCGCCCAGTGCCAACGGGTAGCACCCAAGCACTTGACACCCCCAGTACCTATGGGGCAAATGCCAATAGTAGGGACTCCATTTGAACGGGTTGCTGTCGACATTATTGGTCCTCTGGAAAAGACCAAAAGAAGGAACAGGTTCATCCTGACCTTAGTTGACACTTGCACTATGTGGGCCGAAGCCGTACCGCTACCATGCACTAATTCCAAGCACGTCGCAGAAGCCCTTGTGCAAATTTTTACACGGTTGGGATTCCCTCAACAAGTTTTGACGGACAATGGATCCCAATTCCGTAGCCTGTTAATGGAGGAGATCTTTAAGATCTTGAGGGCCAAACATATTCACACAAGTCCCTACCATCCGGTCGGAAATGGGCTCGTGGAACGTTTTAACGGTACCCTCACCATGATGTTACGTAAGCTGGGTCAGGAGAAACCGGAAGACTGGGACCAATATATATCGGCTGCCTTATTCGCCTACCGAGAGGTACCCCAAGCGTCTACGGGTTTTGCGCCAGCTACACTTTTATTTGGCAGACCTATTAAGGGGCCACTAGAAGCCTTACTTTGGTCCCTGACTTACCAGAAGGCTGACGAGACAGTCGTCTCTGCAAGCAAGTATGTATCTGAGCTTAAGGAAAGGCTAAAGCTAGGATGGGATCTAGCTACTACCAACCTTAAGAAAGCCCGCGCTAAAATTACTAAAAGATACAACAAAGCTGCAAAAGAGAGAGAACTACAACCAGGGGAGAAAGTCCTATTGCTACTTCCAACCGGAAGCGATAAACTTCGCATCGGATGGCAAGGACCGTTTACCGTCCTTAAAAAGATCTCACGTACCAACTACAAGATCTCCATCAAAGGAAAGGAGAAGGTCTTCCACATAAATCTGCTAAAGAAATATTTGGAAAGACCGGTGCCATCCTCCGAGCATCTCCTGGCTGTCGCCATAGCAACGGAAGACGAGGAAGATGATGATGG
The DNA here is from genome assembly GCA_024509875.1 of Oreohelix idahoensis. Lineage (NCBI taxonomy): Eukaryota > Metazoa > Mollusca > Gastropoda > Stylommatophora > Oreohelicidae > Oreohelix > Oreohelix idahoensis. The sequence goes on from JAMPIV010008832.1 coordinate 21,475, forward strand.
TTGCATGGAGTATCCACTGCAACCCACAGAATCCTTTAAAGATGTCAAGTTCGGCGACAATCTCTCACCTGAACAACAAACAGAAACTAGGGCTCTACTAAAACAGTACAGTGCAGTTTTAACGGATGTACCTGGTCGAACAAATCTCATTGAATTTGATATGAAATTAACAAACGAGACCCCTGTTCAAACCAGAGTTTACCCCATCCCGTACGCTAAAGCTGATGCACTTCGCGGAGAAATGAACAAGCTGCGTCAGGCAGGAATTATCAGTGAGTCTACATCTCCTTACAGCTCGAGCGTAGTGCTGTTGCAGAAGCCCAATAAGGAAGTTCGGCTGTGCATTGATTACAGGTTGCTAAACGCTGTAACGGAATTCCAGCCCGAACCTCTCCAAACTGTTTCTGAGTTGTTCACCAAGCTCAGCAAAGCTAAGATCTTCTCCAAGATTGACCTCAGCAAAGGTTATTATCAAATACCAGTCAAGGAAGAAATTAAACCTTTGTTAGCTTTCAGCACTAGTGAAGGACATTACACATTTAACGTGATGCCGTTCGGTTTGCATAACGCACCAGGAGTGTTCACCAGGATGATGAGGAAGCTTCTAGAACCTTTGCAAAGTCCCCATATCCATAATTTCATGGATGACATCTTAATTGCATCGGAAACCTATGAAGAACATATTGCTACGGTTGCTATGCTCCTCAGGAGACTACAGGAAACGGGTCTCACAGCCAGACCTAGCAAATGTCTCATCGGGTTTGAACAGTTAGACTTCCTGGGGCACACTATTTCTCACGGATGCAGTTGGCCTATTAAGAAGAACGTGGAGAAAATAGTGGCAGCAAAAAGACCCCGAACGAAGAAAGACGTACGTTCCTTCATATCGCTATGTGCATACTATCAGAAGTACATCCAGAACTTCAACGGACTGACGGCACCTCTGACTGACCTCACAAAGAAAGGTTGTCCTGATAAGGTCATATGGGATCAAAAGTGCGAACACGCGTATAGCACTTTGAAAGGACAGTTGTCTGCATACCCCATTTTGAGGTTGCCTGACCTCAAGAAACCTTTTGTACTGAGAGTCGACGCGTCAGGTCAGGGCATCGGGTCAACACTGCTTCAAGCCGATGACAGTGACCTGAACATGCTATTTCCAGTTGCCTATGGCAGTCGGAAATTAAATAAAGCGGAACGGAACTACAGCGTAGTTGAAAGGGAATGTCTTGCTCTGATTGACGGTATCAGACGCCATCATGAGTTTCTTTATGGTACATCTTTCACGGTGCAAACAGACCACGCTCCGTTAGCATTTCTTGGTGCCAATAAAGAATTTAACGCTAGGATCATGCGTTGGGCCCTCCTTCTAAGCGTCTATTCTTTCAAAGTGGAATATATTCCGGGAAGACAGAATGTCGGGGCTGATTTTCTGAGTAGAAACTGGTCTACAGAGGAAGAAGAACAAACTGAAGATACCACTCATCCTAAAATCACCAATCAGGTCACCTCCATTGTCAAAAATGAAATAATGAAAAATGGTTTCATGTCTAAAAGTGGGGACGATTGTGACGTACGTCTAGTTTGACAAGTGAATTTTCCCTGATATGATGGATGATTTAAGGGACCCTTAGCTTTTCATAACATTAGAACCCCTGAACATTTGTTGTAACTTTTCGTTTGCCAGAACGCATTCCACCGGGACTCATGTAGGATACAGCGACGAGATCAAAGAGACAGACCGAGGGATCTTAAGGGAGACTATCGGCGCTATCAAAGACAGTAGTTTTCCCTGATACGAGACGCAGTTGCTTGCCGCTAATTTCGCGTCTCGGTGTCAATCGAGGAACCGAGCGAACGGGGGAAAGCGAAACGGGCAGCAGCGAGCGGATACGAAGACCAGGGGGCGGCTTCTTCTCTTGATTTGGCTGTCAGATCCCCAAAAGTTCGTGAGATCAAATAAGTTGTCAAGTTTATCATGTCCCACTCAACTTACATTTCATTTTAGCTAAATAGACCATGTAGAACTAGACACGTTATCACTCGCTGGCCAGATCTTTACAGAAGCACTAGCTTTATTGAAATCTTGTTATAGATTTTCCCCTGGATTTTATATATATTTGCAGTGATTTCTATTTCTGTGCAAAGCGGTAATATATATTGTGTAAAGTGATCAGTGGTCTAGCTCAGTCATTCTATTTAAAGGGATTCTGTGTTAATTTAAATCTATTTAATTAAACCATCTCAAGAGTTCCAGTTTTAAATATAATGATCTATCTATTATATTATTTCAAAAGATAATAGATGCTTAAATTAACTTTTAAAGTCGCGAAGGAATTTATAATTAATAAATTCAGTTAAGTCCTAGTTTTATAGATGTGGGTTTTTAACCACTAGAATTCGCGCAGTGTTTATTAAATACATAATTAAATACTCGAGTGTATTATAGGCTTAACGGGAAATTCATCGCGCTTTAGAAGGTTATTTGTTTTCGGTATATTACATGTCTTTTTTTTCTTTCATACAGAGTGATCGTAACCTGTGCGATCCCAGCATTAAGAAAGCAATAAAGAAATCAATCTAAGCAAAGCAAAGCATAAACAGTGTGTAGAGTTCCCCTGACGCAGAACTTGTTGAGACTGTGTAAATTTTTAATCTTTGAGGCGATTCTATGTTTGGAATTCCGCTATCTAACTTATAGCAAAGAAAGCACACCCAAAGACAAATTTAACGCACCATCAAACAACTTAAGTCGTAACGGGAAGAAGAACACTGGCCCGAGCTTTGTTAGTTTACTGACACAGAGAGATAATTCATAATTTCCTGAACAGTGATGTGACTAGTTTTCTCACTGGACTTAAACCATACCTCACGGATAAAGTGTACCAGCACGCGTAAGAATTTTATTATTCGCGGCATAGTCAAATAGACCACACCATCCTCACCCCGGTATCAGAGACCGTGCCCTCCCATAGAAACTGTTATTAAGAAAAGAGACACAACTACAGATTCATTTTCCAGCGATTACGGGATCCTTTTATGTGCTGACCGCCTACCCGATAATCTGGGGCTAGAACTTGAACAAACACTCATACATTTAGTTGAGGTGTGACTGCTGTTGTGTTATTCTATGGAGTGCAAGATTTTTTCACAATCGGTAAGTGAGAGCAAGATGAGTGAAGGCCTTTGCTAGCGCGTGTATGAATGACAGGAAATTAATTCTTTTGTGTGACCATTTTGTTAACTTGCTTACCTGGTAACATATATCTTTTCTGTATACCCTACATTGTTCCTTTAAGTGGGATAGTTGATAATTTGTTAACTCTGTTTAAAACCACCTCCTTTCCATTTGCTTAGTAAAGGGAAGAACAGCTGGGAAGAACAGGTTTTTTTTTCTATCACTTATACCTAACTTGGTAACACCTCTTTCAGAGTAATTAACTTTACTGTTAGGTTAACGTACCCGTGTTCCTGATATTATCTATCTCTGGACTGGGTTTGTCTTTGTCTAATGAGCGGGAAGGGCTTAGTCGATACCAATCTTCTTCACCCCCTCCCAAACTTGTTATTTGCATTTGTGTACTTATGATAATTTATGTAATATCTGATATTTTTTAGTAATTGATGTTTAAAGTAAATAAAATCACCTAAACTCATTTAGTTCTATGTGTTGGATATACCCAAAGCCCAACTTTTCCCCTATTCGTTTAATATAGTTTGTATCAACGTCGTGTGTGTGTTTGAAAACACCGAATCGGTGAGCGCGCAGATGTGAGTCTGGAAAACTGGCAAATAATTGTTTGACCAGGAGAGTGAAAGAGAAGATTGAGAGACACGATTTGTCGTAAAAAAGTCTGTCTTTACTCTCCTCCAGCACGCTGGGAAGCAACTATTAAATCTCTACATTTTCTATCACTGAGCTTTCCATCATCATTTTCCACTCTAAACCGGACCACTATTTCTACGACTCTTTTCTCTCAAAATAAATTTACGACAGTTACTCCCTACCGAGAACAACCAACTGAAGATCGGATGGCAAGGGCCGTTTACCGTCCTAAAAAAGATTTCTAAGGCTAACTACCAGATCTCTATTGAAGGAAAAGAGAAGGTTTTCCATTTAAATCTCTTAAAGAGATACTTGGAAAAACCAGTGCCAACCTCCGACCATCTCCTGACGATCGCCAAAGCTGACGAAGATGATGATAGTGGCTGGGATAATCCACCGCAATCACATGAAATCTTTGAAAAAATGTCAGAAGCGGCGACGCTCTTTCAAGCGCGCATGGAAGACATTCCAGAGGAAGGAAACTTGGGGGAGTAGACGGGAGTAGGACTTGGAGAGAGATGGAGGGGGAAGATGAGAGGGAAGAAGACAGACACCCCGAAGCTACGGTTATAGGAAATTTAATTCCATAACGTAGACATGGAGTGCTTCCATATCTTAAAGGGGGGACGTCCTGTCACGTAGGTCTTTATATCATTAAATTGCCTACATCTTCTTCCTATTCTCTCACCCGGATCCTTTTATTTTATTATCACTCTTTACTTTTTGCCTGTATTTTTCGCATTCGTTGCGAAAAATATATTTCTTTCCCATCATCGTTTTCTTTCTCATACTGACTAGCATTCTATTACAGAGATGTCAGTGAACGAAGCTGTGACTTTCGCTTCTATCAGACCCGAAATGGCAGACAGTTGTCTGAATTTTCCAGCGAACACGCGCGGTTGCTTCGGGCTGAGCGCTCAGGTAGGCGTTAAAACTGTCACCTACACGGCGTAGAGCAGACATATAGTCTGGGAAAACGTAGCTCTCGGGAAACTTTCCTAGCGTGAAGTGTGATCTGTCACCGCCTCCCCCGCTCAGAAATGGAAATCGGGAGAGGAAGGTGCCAAGACACTCCGGGGCAGTTACGACATGCTTCTAAGTTAAACGAAGGTTAATGAGAAAGGGGAGATAATTTCGCGTGGCGAAATAGTTGGGACCCCTTTGTCCGTTTAATAGATATTAACCCTAGTTTGAAACTTTATTTTCATTCTTTCTCAATAAATCGCAGTAGACAGGTGGTTCGCGAAGAGTAGAGCTGTATAAGCGAAGTTTCTTAGTTTGTTGCGACAATTTGTCGAACTTCTAGACTTCCATATATATAAGCGTATAATTCTTAATTTTGCGATATCCTGTAGTGCTGTGTTTGAGGTAAATATATTTTTATCTAGTATTTTGTGAAGTGATTAAGTGTTAAATCGCCGATTTTATTTCACCAGTTAGATTTTGTGCAGAGTGCTAAATTTATATAGTCTGTATTATTTTCTAGTGACGTGTTTCAGTGGATAGCAGAATAAATTATAATTTCTAGCATTAAACAATAATGTAGCTATAATGAAGTTAATTTTACTGCTAAATAATCAGACGAGAGAATATTTTATATCTAACTTATAAATGCTAGATGCGACATCAGTGAATATTGACGGAATACGAAGATATTCCTAATTCCTGATGATTGATTTTTATATAACTTACTTTACGGGAAGTTTTAATTATAAGTCAAGCGGTCGGCTTGCTATTTATAATGTAAGTTATATTGAGTACGTATATGTAAATTATTTGATATGTGTTCTTTCTTTTATATAGTGAAACGGTGGTACCCAACTTGCCAGCGTTTAGTAAAGAGACATATTTGTGTGAAGCATAGACAGTTCCTATCTTTAACCACGTGGGTGTTTTTTTTGTTTCAAGTAACACTGATCTGACAGTGCTTATGCCATCAGAGAGAGACAGTAATAGCAATCCCACTAACGGTTTCTAAGGACTAGAAATATATATTGGGCTTTTGAGCCAGTTCATATTGCTCCACAAATTTAGATGTACATGCTGCCTGGCGGCGAGAATATTACAAGAATAGCATTAACATTCCGACAAAGATTGTGACTAGTATTGTGGTGACCAAATATAGTACCTGCCTGATAGAAGACACCGATCTGACATTCATTAAATCCTAGAATCCAAAGCTAATGACATTGTGCTCTGCTAACTTTCGTGCCTGGACAAAATTTTATGTGACTTAATCAGACATTCGAAAAAAAATTAGAACACCCAAGGAATCGTTTCCCTGAGACAGAGAGTTCATTACGTCTTTTGGAACTGGGGGTTTCTTGGTCGCTGACTGCATTTTTCGGGTCTGTGTGAAGGTCCTAGAATTATTATGTTCCCAGAGGCAGCGAGCAAAGTTGTGAGTATATATGTGTGAGAAAGGCCATGGCTGAATGAATGAGAGTACACAGGTCAGAGTGTTATTTTACCGGTGTATTATTGTCACCCAGTTTCTATCTTAAATTTTTTTAAATCTGCAGAATTTGTTACAAATGCTAGAGTTTCTTTTTTCTTAGGCTAAATCAGATTTATCCAACTCTGTTCATACATTTACGAGAAAGAAAGAAACCTCTTAGACTCAACCACATGCATCTATAACTCTTTGGGCCATCATCTGTCATCCTAACGGGGCTGTGGGCTAAACCTAGAGTTAAGATCATAACGGGGCTATCATCCTTGTAGCATTTTCCTTGAATTTTATGACTATTTGTAGATGTTTTTCCTTGATGTAATTTTTGGTGTTGTGAGAAGATTTTTTTTAGATGATAATAATAAAATCTCTCTCTTGAACTAAATCAGTGCGTTGGTCAGCTCGTTCAAATAATATATATATTCATGGTTATAGATTTCCCACGTCTGTGTGTTTAACTGTCGTCACGTGTATGTGTGTGCCCGTGAGAAGATAGAGATTTATGTAATATATATCTGTGGTTTAGACTGTCTGACACTTTAAAAAAAACGGTCGTAGAAGATAGGTGAGAGAGAGAATATTATCCCGATTCTCAAAGACAGCCTCTATATCACATTCTATCATCTCACGTGTTTAAATTCTATTGTTTTTTCACCAGCTCACACTGTGACTATCACTCATTCCAACCTATTCAGAAGGGACCAACCCAAGTCTTAATTCTCCTATCTAAAATCTACGACAAAATGTAAGACCAGCAGGGATGTATGTATGAGAGGACGCATCCGCCGTGTGTACAACCAGTGCGCAACAGGAACAATTAGTATTCATGCCCTTCGCCATTTGCTGAAGGAGACTGAGCACCTATGTGTTTGCCCGGAGTGCAATGACGTCGATTCTGATTAACATTATTCCTCTTAAATTTAATTCTTGTTTTTAACCACATCAATGACGTTTTTTTTTAACTCGTTTACATCAACTATCTATTTCCTGTTATTCTGTTAATGGCTATCATCTACAATACTCAGTCATTTTTGCGATGTGTTTTAAAGTATTCTTTTTAAATTTTAGACTTAAGCAGATAAACAGCATATTGTTTTTTTTTTTTTTTTTTTTGTCAAAAAATAATTAAAATTAAGATTATAAAATGACCGATGATGAAGGTACACTAGGAGTTGTAGCAGCTTGACGACACACACGCCGCCGTGTAAAATAGTGAAGCCATGGTATCAGCAGGGTTTTTGTGATGAATGGCGAACTGAAGGATTGGATAAAGCCAGACTTTGGCAATCGCTATACTGCGATTTGTACAGGTCTGTTCCTGTACATTAACTAATGCCAACAAAACAGCTTTATCGACACATAAAAGCACACAGAAGCACATGAAAAACTTCGAAGCCAAAAGCAAAACTCTGAACATTAACAAGTTTTTCATCAAACCACGAGAGCCCTGTCTCCAAGACAAAATTGCTAAAGCAGAGATACTGTTGTCGGCTTTCATGGCAGAACATAATACTCCGTTTTCGCAAGCTGATCATTTGATTGAATGTTGCAAGCATATGTTTCCAGACAGCAAAGTTGCTCAATAAATGTCACTGAAGCGCATCAAGGCGCTGCGTATGTGATTTATTTGAGTGCTAATAAAATCATTTTTATATAATTACGAATTTTTGGTTAAAAAAATACAATAAAAATGAAGAGATAAATATAAATTGGTAGCACAAAGCTTATTTGTGCAAAAGTTGCACTAAAAGATTGTGTAAGCATCGTCTATCCCCGTGTATTTGAGGCATAAAATAATCTGGGTGTTTTTCAGAAGAAAATCTGAGTTTATCTCTAGAACTTGAGTGGCAACCTTGCTTCTGTCACAATACCACAAATCCCCTCCTGCAGACATTTCTACATGAGAGTGAGCACATATTATCTAAGCCGCAATATAGACACATTTGGATGGGCAGACAGTGGTATCAAAACAAGAACACAACGGGCAAGAGAGGCTTTCATTCCTTAGGTCAATCAACAGAAATCGGTTCGAACATAAAAATGCGAATCTTCAAATAAGGTGTAACTACGGTCCTACTGTATAGTTCTGAAATCCTGAGACAAACAAGATATTTATAAAGTGACCGACTTAATTAAATGTGTGCTTGTGTTGAACAAAAGATATTAATACAATGACAAGATCAGTAATGTAGAACTGATGGCAAGAACGAGACAACTGTCAGTACAGTCAAAGGTGAATAGACACTGTGTTGGACAGGGCACAGTTTGAGAAAGTCTTTTGATAGTATTACACGGTAGTCATTATTCTAGAATTCAGGGTAACGGTGGTGGGAGTAGAAGTAATAACACATGGAGAAGAAAACAATAGAGAGACATTATTGCAGCATTGCAGAGTAACAGTTGTGATATTAAAATATATGAAGGGAGTAAAGAGGACATGGAATTACCTTAAATGAATTGCTCTAGCATGGAAGATTTAACATTACGTTGCTGACGTCATATGCTCGTAGGGGAGCTAAATGGTAATGAGGTAAAGGGTTCTCACCCCCCCCCCCCCGCCAAACTGTTAGCGAAGAGCAAACTTGCCACTTTGATTTTTTTTGTTTATCGCCAGCTCCAGACGGTGTACAATGCTTGTTAACCCAACTTGTTGTCTCGGAAGATACACAAAACCAGGTTGTCACATGATGATGTGCTATTTTGCAAACATGACGTACTCAAATATCAAATATACGGCTGACTTCACTGGTATGTAGGAGGATAACAATCTAGGTAAAGATTAGTACACGGACAGTAATGTAATGCTTCCAGTAGACTGAATTCCTCGTAATAATTATCTACGAAAAAGTAACCATTTGGAAGTTATTATCAGTGATATATCTGTGAAGTAGTGAGTTCTTTTAAGCATGACAGACAAACCGGAAGAAGCAAGAACTTAAACGATTATTGAGTTTGAAAATCACATTGTACATGGCAATAAATTAGGTTGTCATGCAATAATGTTCTGCATTAGGGAAGTGTGGAGATCCCTACCAAATTTAGACACCCCAGAGATATCACTTTGCGCCATAAGTTATCCTTTTTCAAGTGCACACAGTTAGACACCTAACACACCTGAAGTAAACGGCGTCTTAAATCAGTTGCCCGACAATGTTCGAACGTGTCCTGTAAAGAAAGCCTGTGCTTGCGCGAAAAAAATTTGGGGTAAGTTGTAATTTGTACATTTTGTCATTTTATATTAGCCTTTTGACATGTATAAATTGCTTGTGGATGTATAGAAGCACATGACGTTGGCAACTTTATCACTGCAAATAACTACACACATGAACCACCACAGCAAGAGGTGTGTGACTGCTTCGTACGGGGTACATCACACGAAGTAGACAGCAGAGATTTCCCCAGCCTCCATAGAGAGCAGGGAGTGGATGATGATATCATGGTGTTCATAATTATTTTACAAGCAACTCAGTAAATTGGATGAAAGCGGAAGTAGCAGAGACATTTGCCTCCTTGTAGCGAAAGGTTTTCCTAGTAAGATAATAGTGGTAGAGGAGAAGTAGAATCTCTCTCCAGAAAGTATGAAGTTCCAGTGCCTGAGAAGTACACTGGTATCACAAGTGAGTTACAGCTGTGAATACTCTGAGCTGGACAATAGATTTAGGCTTCAGAAGTATAAGTTGCTACTTTCGCTATAGTAACCCTATGTGATAAAATAATTAAATTAGAAAAAGTAACTCAAAATTTAACAGTTAAAAATTTAACAAGTCAAATGAGTACAATTTCATAATTTATTATGTTCATCTATATATTCTTGTAATGAGAAATGGGTGTTGGAAGATGGTAAAATGTATGATTATTTACAGTTACAAATCAAAATAAACAAGCGAAAAAGTCTTGGATTTATCTTCCACTGAAATTACACAAAAGTTTGTCACAATATCTCTTTGATATCTCTTGCTATATAGTTCTCATCATAGACAGTCGTTTTAGAAACTACTCACAGTGTTTGTTGGATGGATACACATAAAACTCATCTTATGTTAGCCACGTATGCTCGAGGTTCCTGAGACACACTAGAATACACAGACTGTCCTTCAGCCCGCTCTATAACTACGGGGGACTAAGGTGTTGAAGATTGGTTGACCTCTAGGCTTCAGTTAGCAGGATCAACAGTCTTCAAGTCTTTAGTTTCTCGATCAGGAATGATCATAAACATTGATCACAAAACTTGATCATAAAAACCTGGAACAAAAGGTAATAGGTGGCCATGGTGTTCCAACAATCTCACCACCCACTGTTGTTCATGATGCGACCATGTCTTCAGTGTTTGTATATAAATGAATGAATCATGGTAGTATGTTACAGAGATAGTATGATAAGATAATGTATACTGTGCAGAATTAACAAAATACATGAATAAATCACATGTTATGATACATGAGTACGCTATAACCTTTGCCTTCCACTTATGGATGTCAAGTCACTTATGTACTTGCTGGTATGTCGTAAGCTTCCAGGCAAGAACTAGCCATAATATATTTGGCTAACCAATTAATGGTTATGCTTCCTGACAATGCCGGTGAAGGTTATCTCTGGTTAGCGTCATTCCCTTTTTATCATGTCTGATACAATCAAATCGTAAATAACATCTGAAATAAAATGATATTATTCATACATATATCTTTAATAAACATACATACCCTCTTAGGATTTATAAGCTCACGGTGAGACTATATTGGTTCAAGTTAATCTGCCCTGCATGCAGCGTGAAAAAATAACTTTTCTTGCAGATACTGTCTTCCAGTTTCTCACTCTGGCTTCTGGATTGTGTGTGTGTGATTTTCAACGCGCCGCTCTGTCCTTATATTGGGCCATCTCGCCCGTCCGAGAAAGCACCTCTAAAAGTCCAAAAAGATTTTCGTTTCATCTCTTGGTTTGAGGCGATTTGAAGCAATCTGCTTTTCCTGGGCTTGTTTTCTCTTCTGTTCACTTACACACTTATATCCTTTCTTCTTTCCTAGGTATCCTTTTATTTTCCCCATATGAGGCTTTCATTCTATCCAATTTATATTTAAATCCGTTGAGGCATGTAGTTATAATAAATTTTTAAAGATTATTAGCTAACTTTTAGCCTATGTGATGAAGGTAAAAAATATTAATTATCTTCAAAACTATTTATATTTGGATAATATCCTTTTGGATATAATTCCTAGTCTATCTCCTTTAGTGAATTATTTTTATTTAATTGATTTCCAACCAGGCGTTTTCTTGTAGTTTAAAATTTAATTTCCTGTAAATGCAAACTTTTAAAGTCGGCCATACATTCCTATATTAGCTATTTCCTCATTCTTCAGTACCGTCTGGCGAAACATATTTCACATTTCCCCGCAGTCTTCAAACTTCAAAGAAAGACCGCCGCGTTGTCCTTGCGCTGTGTGTGTGTGTGTGCGTCGCGTTACACATTTTTTCTACAACAAAGCAAGAGGAACCAAATTTCGCTACACTCCTTTCAGTTTGTGGTGCAAGTTTGTGGTACACGTTGCGAGCAGTCGACACAAGACACCAGCAACAGAAAGGTCTTGAAGACGCTTGTCAACCCTGTCAGTTACATCAGCCTTAATGCTTGAGCCGTGCTGCTGCCACAATATTTGACCTTTGGGAACCAACAGCGACTGAAGCAGACACCAACCGACCCTACACCGGAAGCTAATTATTATAACAGAGCAGCCAACGAACATTTCACAATTTTCCGCAACAGTTGAAATCATCCAATGATGATAAATATAATCGCTTTTTTATTATAAACAAATCTTTATTTACTTTACATTGTTAAACTATGAGTGATTGTTAAACCTTTTAAATCTGCAACTGTAAAGCCATAGTTGATTTAATCACTATTGAGTAACGTGTTTGACTCATTGTTCGACCACTACTACGAGGCAAGGTTTGACCACTACTACGGGACAAGGTTCAACCACTACTACAGGAAAAGGTTTGACAACTACTGCACTACGGGACAAGGTTCGACCAGTCTTACGGGACAAGGTTCAACATCTACTACGGGACAAGGTTCAACAACTACTACAGGAAGAGGTTTGACAACTACTGCGGGACAAGGTTTGACCACTACTACGGGACAAGGTTCGACCCCTACTACGGGACAATGTTTGACCACTACTGCGGGACAAGGTTTGACCACTACTACGGGACAAGGTTCGACCACTACTACTGGACAAGGTTTAACCACTACTACGTGACAAGGTTCAACCACTACTACGGGACAAGGTTTGACCACTACTACGGGACAAAGTTCAATCACTACTACGGGCCAAGGTTTAACCACTACTATGAGACAAGGTTTAACCACTACTACGGGACAAGGTTCAACGACTACTATGAGACAAGGTTTAACCACTACTACGGGACAAGGCTCAACCACTACTATGGGACAAGGTTTAAACACTACTACGGGACAAGGTTCAACCACTACTACGGGACAAGGTTTGACCACTACTACGGGACAAAGTTCAACCACTACTACGGGACAAGGTTCAACCACTACTACGGGACAAGGTTCATCCACTACTACGGGACAAGGTTTGACCACTACTACGGGACAAAGCTCAACCACTACTACGGGACAAGGTTCAACCACTACTACGGGACAAGGTTTAACCACTACTACGGGACAAGGTTTGACCACTACTACGGGACAAAGTTTAACCACTACTACGGGACAAGGTTCAACCACTACTACGGGACAAGGTTTGACCACTACTACGGGACAAGGTTTGACCACTACTACGGGACAAGGTTCAACCACTACTACGGGACAAGGTTCAACCACTACTACGGGACAATGTTTGACCCCTACTACGGGACAAAGTTCAACCACTACTATGGGACTTGGGAGAAAATACCGTCACTGGGATCAGCTGCAGTGGTGGCTCTATTCTCTTGCTATCGGTAGAGGGCTTACACGAGTGTGGGGTTAGTCGTTGTCGTAACTTTATTTTGAGAGAAAAGAGTCGTAGAAATAGTGGTCCGGTTTAGAGTGGAAAATGATGATGGAAAGCTCAGTGATAGAAAATGTAGAGATTTAATAGTTACTTCACAGCGTGCTGGAGGAGAGTAAAGACAGACTTATTTACGACAAATCGTGTCTCTCAATCTTCTCTTTCACTCTCCTGGTCAAACAATTATTTGCCAGTTTTCCAGACTCGCATCTGCGCGCTCACCGATTTGGTGTTTTCACACACACACGACGTTGATACAAACTATAATAAACGAATAGGGGAAATGTTGGGCTTTGGGTATATCCAACACACAGAACTAAATGAGTTTAGGTGATTTTATTCACTTTAAACATCAATCACTAAAAATATCAGATATTACATAAATTATCAAAAGTACACAAAATGCAAATAACAAGTTTGGGAGGGGGTGAAGAAGATTGGTATCGACTAAGCCCTTCCCGCTCATTAGACAAAGACAAACCCAGTCCAGAGATAGATAATATCAGGAACACGGGTACGTTAACCTAACAGTAAAGTTAATTACTCTGAAAGAGGTGTTACCAAGTTAGGTATAAGTGATAGAAAAAAAAAACCTGTTCTTCCCAGCTGTTCTTCCCTTTACTAAGCAAATGGAAAGGAGGTGGTTTTAAACAGAGTTAACAAATTATCAACTATCCCACTTAAAGGAACAATGTAGGGTATACAGAAAAGATATATGTTACCAGGTAAGCAAGTTAACAAAATGGTCACACAAAAGAATTAATTTCCTGTCATTCATACACGCGCTAGCAAAGGCCTTCACTCATCTTGCTCTCACTTACCGATTGTGAAAAAATCTTGCACTCCATAGAATAACACAACAGCAGTTACACCTCAACTAAATGTATGAGTGTTTGTTCAAGTTCTAGCCCCAGATTATCGGGTAGGCGGTCAGCACATAAAAGGATCCCGTAATCGCTGGAAAATGAATCTGTAGTTGTGTCTCTTTTCTTAATAACAGTTTCTATGGGAGGGCACGGTCTCTGATACCGGGGTGAGGATGGTGTGGTCTATTTGACTATGCCGCTGATAATAAAATTCTTACGCGTGCTGGTACACTTTATCCGTGAGGTATGGTTTAAGTCCAGTGAGAAAACTAGTCACATCACTGTTCAGGAAATTATGAATTATCTCTCTGTGTCAGTAAACTAACAAAGCTCGGGCCAGTGTTCTTCTTCCCGTTACGACTTAAGTTGTTTGATGGTGCGTTAAATTTGTCTTTGATTGTGCTTTCTTTGCTATAAGTTAGATAGCGGAATTCCAAACATAGAATCGCCTCAAAGATTAAAAATTTACACAGTCTCAACAAGTTCTGCGTCAGGGGAACTCTACACACTGTTTATGCTTTGCTTTGCTTAGATTGATTTCTTTATTGCTTTCTTAATGCTGGGATCGCACAGGTTACGATCACTCTGTATGAAAGAAAAAAAGACATGTAATATACCGAAAACAAATAACCTTCTAAAGCGCGATGAATTTCCCGTTAAGCCTATAATACACTCGAGTATATAATTATGTATTTAATAAACACTGCGCGAATTCTAGTGGTTAAAAACACACATCTATAAAACTAGGACTTAACTGAATTTATTAATTATAAATTCCTTCGCGACTTTAAAAGTTAATTTAAGCATCTATTATCTTTTGAAATAATATAATAGATAGATCATTATATTTAAAACTGGAACTCTTGAGATGGTTTAATTAAATAGATTTAAATTAACACAAAATCCCTTGAAATATAATGACTAGACCACTGATCACTTTACACAATATATATTTTACCGCTTTGCACAGAATTAGAAATCACTGCAAATATATATAAAATCCAGGGGAAAATCTATAACAAGATTTCAATAAAGCTAGTGCTTCTGTAAAGATCTGGCCAGCGAGTGATAACGTGTCTAGTTCTTCATGGTCTATTTAGCTAAAATGGAATGTAAGTTGAGTGGGACATGATAAACTTGACAACTTATTTGATCTCACGAACTTTTGGGGATCTGACCGCCAAATCAAGAGAAAAAGCCGCCCCCTGGTCTTCGTATCTCCGTTCGCTGCTGCCCGTTTCGCTTTCCCCCGTTCGCTCGGTTTCGATTGACACCGAGACGCGAAATTAGCGGCAAGCAACTGCGTCTCGTATCAGGGAAAACTACTGTCTTTGATAGCGCCGATAGTCTCCCCTAAGATCCCTCGGTCTGTCTCTTGATCTCGTCGCTGTATCCTACATAATGAGTCCCGGTGGAATGCGTTCTGGCAAACGAAAAGTTACAACAAATGTTCAGGGGTTCTAATGTTATGAAAAGCTAAAGGTCCCTTTAAATCATCCATCATATCAGGGAAAATTCACTAGTCAAACTAGACGTACGTCACAATCGTCCCCACTTTTAGACATGAAACCATTTTTCATGTTTCATTTTTTGACAATGGAGGTGACCTGATTGGTGATTTTAGTATGAGTGGTATCTTCAGTTTGCTCTTCTTCCTCTGTAGACCAGTTTCTACTCAGAAAATCAGCCCCGACATTCTGTCTTCCCGGAATATATTCCACTTTGAAAGAATAGACGCTTAGAAGGAGGGCCCAACGCATGATCCTAGCGTTAAATTCTTTATTGGCACCAAGAAATGCTAACGGAGCGTGGTCTGTTTGCACCGTGAAAGATGTACCATAAAGAAACTCATGATGGCGTCTGATACCGTCAATCAGAGCAAGACATTCCCTTTCAACTACGCTGTAGTTCCGTTCCGCTTTATTTAATTTCCGACTGCCATAGGCAACTGGAAATAGCATGTTCAGGTCACTGTCATCGGCTTGAAGCAGTGTTGACCCGATGCCCTGACCTGACGCGTCGACTCTCAGTACAAAAGGTTTCTTGAGGTCAGGCAACCTCAAAATGGGGTATGCAGACAACTGTCCTTTCAAAGTGCTATACGCGTGTTCGCACTTTTGATCCCATATGACCTTATCAGGACAACCTTTCTTTGTGAGGTCAGTCAGAGGTGCCGTCAGTCCGTTGAAGTTCTGGATGTACTTCTGATAGTATGCACATAGCGATATGAAGGAACGTACGTCTTTCTTCGTTCGGGGTCTTTTTGCTGCCACTATTTTCTCCACGTTCTTCTTAATAGGCCAACTGCATCCGTGAGAAATAGTGTGCCCCAGGAAGTCTAACTGTTCAAACCCGATGAGACATTTGCTAGGTCTGGCTGTGAGACCCGTTTCCTGTAGTCTCCTGAGGAGCATAGCAACCGTAGCAATATGTTCTTCATAGGTTTCCGATGCAATTAAGATGTCATCCATGAAATTATGGATATGGGGACTTTGCAAAGGTTCTAGAAGCTTCCTCATCATCCTGGTGAACACTCCTGGTGCGTTATGCAAACCGAACGGCATCACGTTAAATGTGTAATGTCCTTCACTAGTGCTGAAAGCTAACAAAGGTTTAATTTCCTCCTTGACTGGTATTTGATAATAACCTTTGCTGAGGTCAATCTTGGAGAAGATCTTTGCTTTGCTGAGCTTGGTGAACAACTCAGAAACAGTTTGGAGAGGTTCGGGCTGGAATTCCGTTACAGCGTTTAGCAACCTGTAATCAATGCACAGCCGAACTTCCTTATTGGGCTTCTGCAACAGCACTACGCTCGAGCTGTAAGGAGATGTAGACTCACTGATAATTCCTGCCTGACGCAGCTTGTCTATTTCTCCGCGAAGTGCATCAGCTTTAGCGTACGGGATGGGGTAAACTCTGGTTTGAACAGGGGTCTCGTTTGTTAATTTCATATCAAATTCAATGAGATTTGTTCGACCAGGTACATCCGTTAAAACTGCACTGTACTGTTTTAGTAGAGCCCTAGTTTCTGTTTGTTGTTCTGGTGAGAGATTGTCGCCGAACTTGACATCTTTAAAGGATTCTGTGGGTTGCAGTGGATACTCCATGCAACCATCATCATCTTCCTCGTCTTCCGTTGCTATGGCGACAGCCAGGAGATGCTCGGAGGATGGCACCGGTCTTTCCAAATATTTCTTTAGCAGATTTATGTGGAAGACCTTCTCCTTTCCTTTGATGGAGATCTTGTAGTTGGTACGTGAGATCTTTTTAAGGACGGTAAACGGTCCTTGCCATCCGATGCGAAGTTTATTGCTTCCGGTTGGAAGTAGCAATAGGACTTTCTCCCCTGGTTGTAGTTCTCTCTCTTTTGCAGCTTTGTTGTATCTTTTAGTAATTTTAGCGCGGGCTTTCTTAAGGTTGGTAGTAGCTAGATCCCATCCTAGCTTTAGCCTTTCCTTAAGCTCAGATACATACTTGCTTGCAGAGACGACTGTGTCGTCAGCCTTCTGGTCAGTCAGGGACCGAAGTAAGGCTTCTAGTGGCCCCTTAATAGGTCTGCCAAATAAAAGTGTAGCTGGCGCAAAACCCGTAGACGCTTGGGGTACCTCTCGGTAGGCGAATAAGGCAGCCGATATATATTGGTCCCAGTCTTCCGGTTTCTCCTGACCCAGCTTACGTAACATCATGGTGAGGGTACCGTTAAAACGTTCCACGAGCCCATTTCCGGCCGGATGGTAGGGACTTGTGTGGATATGTTTGGCCCTCAAGATCTTAAAGATCTCCTCCATTAACAGGCTACGGAATTGGGATCCATTGTCCGTCAAAACTTGTTGAGGGAATCCCAACCGTGTAAAAATTTGCACAAGGGCTTCTGCGACATGCTTGGAATTAGTGCATGGTAGCGGTACGGCTTCGGCCCACATAGTGCAAGTGTCAACTAAGGTCAGGATGAACCTGTTCCTTCTTTTGGTCTTTTCCAGAGGACCAATAATGTCGACAGCAACCCGTTCAAATGGAGTCCCTACTATTGGCATTTGCCCCATAGGTACTGGGGGTGTCAAGTGCTTGGGTGCTACCCGTTGGCACTGGGCGCAGGATTTCACGTACCTGACAATGTCAGAGTTCATTCCTGGCCACCAATAGTGGTTTTTTATTCGCTGAATAGTGGCATTTTGTCCCATGTGTCCGCTAAAGGGAAGAGAGTGCCCCATTTCTAAGATCTGGTTTCTGTACTGCGTCGGTACTAGGAGCTGGTTATTCCCCGTGTCCGGGTTGCCCGTTCTACGATACAATACACCATCCTTAGAAAAGATGTCTCCGTTGTGTCTGGGGTCCTTAGCCATGGGCAGTTTTTTAAAGCAAGGCGCCAGAGTAGGGTCCTTTTGTTGCGCCTCCTTCAGTTCACTCGGCAACAAGTTTGGCGCAGGCTCCCTCTCCTTCTTGGCTTGCCCTCTTGTGGTTACCGCTGCCACAATCGGCTCCTTAGGTCTCCCAATGAACACATATCTACATCCCAGGATAACTGGGTAGATCGGATCATCCATTATGGCCGCTTTAATAACTCCTCTGACAAAGTCAGAGTGTATTTCTACCAGTGCGATAGGAAGCGTCCTGGGTGCATCACTCCTGAAAACTCCACTAAGTTTGACGGTTTCCTCTGTCTCCTGACCGGGTTTGACTAGGTGCCTAGCGACAATACAATCAAAACTTAATCCAGTGTCAAAAAGACAAGTAGTGGAGGTACCGTTCAAAATTACAGTTCCTCGAGTTGAGGGTCGGTCCCCCTCAGGTTGAGAATCACTGACATTGACTCTACCTTTCGAGGCTGTATGCAAACATCCAATGCGGTTTGCACCGGTTGGTTTGCCCTGATCAGACGTTCCTGGTGTAGGGGTCTTCCCTTTTCCTTGACCTTGGTGGCCGCGCTGCCACGTAGGCTTGTTGGGTTGATCAGAATTTTTGTTGGGGGGTATCGGGTTTTGTAGAATTTCGATTTTTCCTGGGGAGGTTTCTGGGTATTGTTATCTCGTTGGTTATAATGTTGAGAGGAAGTGGAAGAATAGGATGCCTGCTCTAGATTCTGTTTTCGAGATGGCTCATCGGTGGGTTTACGTTTAGTGCTGGGAAGTTCGGCCATTGCATTGCTATAGCGTTCGGCTTTATTGAGTATGTCTTCAAGCCTGACTGCCCCCTGTTCAGCCAAAAATCTACGTGTTTCATTCGACAAAGTGGATTTTATCTGCTCCACAAGAACAAGTTCGAGGAGTCCCTCATATGAAAGAGGTAGGTCAGATAATTCAATGCACTTTGTCAGATAACCCGTGAGACGTGAAGAGAACTGTGGAAATGTTTCCGTGCTCTCTTTTCGGCTGTTTCTGAACAACTGCAGAAACTTTCGGGCAGTCATCTCAAACTGCTGTAGTAAGGCCTTTTTCAACATGTCGTAATCATGTTGATTCGGTCCCAGCTTTGTGTACACGTCATAAGCATTGCCTTTCAGTGACGTTGAAAGTTTGAGCGCCCAGCGGGTACTCTCTAACCCATGAAGATTCGCGAGTCTCTCGAATTTTTCTAGGTAGCTGTCAATTTTTTCGTTAGGGCTAGGAAAAGATTCTAAAGAAAACGACATAGCAGTTAATTGGGCAGATTGAGTACTGGAGAGGTCCATTGATTGAGACTGGGGCGAAGACGGCTCTCCGTTAGTCGAAGTAGAGGCGCCCCGACTCTCTAGAGCCTTAAGCGCCAGTTGATGCTGTCTTTCCTTGTCTCTCTCTCTCTCTCTCTGCGAGTTTCCATCTCTGCTTCTATTTTCTTCTGTTCCAAAAGACGTTCTTCCGCTTCTTTCTTATCTGCCCTCTCCTGGGCTTCTCTCCTCTCTGTTCTTTCTTTCTCTTCCTTCCTCTCAGCTTCTTCTCTCTGTTGCTTCGCCTTCCTCTCAGCTTCGGCTCTCTGTTGCTCCGCGTCATATATTTCCAATTCCTGGTTAATAAACGCGTTTGCAGCTTCTGCATCTAATCCTGCCTCTTTCGCTTCCAGCCTCAAGATGGACCTCATCTTTATCCTCTCTGCCATTGTTAAAGAATAAGATGAAGTATGCTTAGAGAACTAGTAAGAAGAAACGCGAAAGGGAGGAACTCTGAACCGCTACGAGAAAAAACACAAGTACAAATTTACCTGTGTTACCTCCTACCTGTACTGTGCAAACTTATCGCTGCTATTATCTGGCAATTAAGGCTCTAAACGCAAGCGACTATGCCACTAAATGGTAAGTTACACTGGAAAAGAATCTACTTTTACTAACAGTCGAGAAAAATTTATATTAAAACAATTTAAAAGAAAAAAAAATGTTCCCTAAATTTTTAATCTCTGACAACAAACTCCGTCCCTAAAGTCAATTATTGAGATGAGACGTTGTTAACTTAATTTTTCAAAATCAGAACAATCCGTCTTTAGCTAAGCTCAACTCTTTTTGACTTCAAAAACCTTAGTGACTGTAAAACAATCACGCAATCCCAGCAACTTTTATAAAGAAAGAAATATAATTATCTCCGCCAGAGGATAATTAAAATAGCAAATATATTTGTTTATCTGTACTTTCTACTGCTGTGGAGAGAAAACAACCTGTAAATATGCTGTGTGGACAACCCAAATACTTAAAGAACGTTTGTCTAGGGGTGTAATTATTTATTTATTTCCCTAATTCACAAAGACAAATCATTCACACTCTACCTAGTTAGACCCAAACTAAATCAGACTCAAAATATCTTTAACCCGGCTATGCGATTGCCTCAAATGTAGCTCAAGATCCCAGAACCAGCCCACAAATATTGTCGTAACTTTATTTTGAGAGAAAAGAGTCGTAGAAATAGTGGTCCGGTTTAGAGTGGAAAATGATGATGGAAAGCTCAGTGATAGAAAATGTAGAGATTTAATAGTTACTTCACAGCGTGCTGGAGGAGAGTAAAGACAGACTTATTTACGACAAATCGTGTCTCTCAATCTTCTCTTTCACTCTCCTGGTCAAACAATTATTTGCCAGTTTTCCAGACTCGCATCTGCGCGCTCACCGATTTGGTGTTTTCAAACACACACACGACGTTGATACAAACTATAATAAACGAATAGGGGAAATGTTGGGCTTTGGGTATATC
This sequence comes from Oreohelix idahoensis, assembly GCA_024509875.1. Lineage (NCBI taxonomy): Eukaryota > Metazoa > Mollusca > Gastropoda > Stylommatophora > Oreohelicidae > Oreohelix > Oreohelix idahoensis. The sequence continues at coordinate 42,786 of JAMPIV010008832.1, forward strand.
CAACACACAGATCTAAATGAGTTTAGGTGATTTTATTCACTTTAAACATCAATCACTAAAAATATCAGATATTACATAAATTATCATAAGTACACAAAATGCAAATAACAAGTTTGGGAGGGGGTGAAGAAGATTGGTATCGACTAAGCCCTTCCCGCTCATTAGACAAAGACAAACCCAGTCCAGAGATAGATAATATCAGGAACACGGGTACGTTAACCTAACAGTAAAGTTAATTACTCTGAAAGAGGTGTTACCAAGTTAGGTATAAGTGATAGAAAAAAACTTGTTCTTCCCAGCTGTTCTTCCCTTTTCTAAGCAAATGGAAAGGAGGTGGTTTTAAACAGAGTTAACAAATTATCAACTATCCCACTTAAAGGAACAATGTAGGGTATACAGAAAAGATATATGTTACCAGGTAAGCAAGTTAACAAAATGGTCACACAAAAGAATTAATTTCCTGTCATTCATACACGCGCTAGCAAAGGCCTTCGCTCATCTTGCTCTCACTTACCGATTGTGAAAAAATCTTGCACTCCATAGAATAACACAACAGCAGTTACACCTCAACTAAATGTATGAGTGTTTGTTCAAGTTCTAGCCCCAGATTATCGGGTAGGCGGTCAGCACATAAAAGGATCCCGTAATCGCTGGAAAATGAATCTGTAGTTGTGTCTCTTTTCCTAATAACAGTTTCTATGGGAGGGCACGGTCTCTGATACCGGGGTGAGGATGGTGTGGTCTATTTGACTATGCTGCTGATAACAAAATTCTTACGCGTGCTGGTACACTTTATCCGTGAGGTATGGTTTAAGTCCAGTGAGAAAACTAGTCACATCACTGTTCAGGAAATTATGAATTATCTCTCTGTGTCAGTAAACTAACAAAGCTCGGGCCAGTGTTCTTCTTCCCGTTACGACTTAAGTTGTTTGATGGTGCGTTAAATTTGTCTTTGGGTGTGCTTTCTTTGCTATAAGTTAGATAGCGGAATTCCAAACATAGAATCGCCTCAAAGATTAAAAATTTTACACAGTCTCAACAAGTTCTGCGTCAGGGGAACTCTACACACTGTTTATGCTTTGCTTTGCTTAGATTGATTTCTTTATTGCTTTCTTAATGCTGGGATCGCACAGGTTACGATCACTCTGTATGAAAGAAAAAAGACATGTAATATACCGAAAACAAATAACCTTCTAAAGCGCGATGAATTTCCCGTTAAGCCTATAATACACTCGAGTATTTAATTATGTATTTAATAAACACTGCGCGAATTCTAGTGGTTAAAAACACACATCTATAAAACTAGGACTTAACTGAATTTATTAATTATAAATTCCTTCGCGACTTTAAAAGTTAATTTAAGCATCTATTATCTTTTGAAATAATATAATAGATAGATCATTATATTTAAAACTGGAACTCTTGAGATGGTTTAATTAAATAGATTTAAATTAACACAAAATCCCTTGAAATAGAATGACTAGACCACTGATCACTTTACACAATATATATTTTACCGCTTTGCACAGAATTAGAAATCACTGCAAATATATATAAAATCCAGGGGAAAATCTATAACAAGATTTCAATAAAGCTAGTGCTTCTGTAAAGATCTGGCCAGCGAGTGATAACGTGTCTAGTTCTTCATGGTCTATTTAGCTAAAATGGAATGTAAGTTGAGTGGGACATGATAAACTTGACATTTTATTTGATCTCACGAACTTTTGGGGATCTGACCGCCAAATCAAGAGAAAAAGCCGCCCCCTGGTCTTCGTATCTCCGTTCGCTGCTGCCCGTTTCGCTTTCCCCCGTTCGCTCGGTTTCGATTGACACCGAGACGCGAAATTAGCGGCAAGCAACTGCGTCTCGTATCAGGGAAAACTACTGTCTTTGATAGCGCCGATAGTCTCCCCTAAGATCCCTCGGTCTGTCTCTTGATCTCGTCGCTGTATCCTACATAATGAGTCCCGGTGGAATGCGTTCTGGCAAACGAAAAGTTACAACAAATGTTCAGGGGTTCTAATGTTATGAAAAGCTAAAGGTCCCTTTAAATCATCCATCATATCAGGGAAAATTCACTAGTCAAACTAGACGTACGTCACAGTCGTTAACAGTGACATGAAAGACAACTCTAAGTGGTGGCTTACACGAGAGTGGGGTTAGTCGTTAAAAGTGACATGAAAGACAACTCTAAGTGGTGGCTTACACGAGAGTGGGGTTAGTCGTTAAAAGTGACATGAAAGACAACTCTAAGTGGTGGCTTACACGAGAGTGGAGTTAGTCGTTAAAAGTGACATGAAAGACAACTCTAAGTGGTGGCTTACACGAGTGTGGGGTTAGTCGTTAAAAGTGACATGAAAGACAACTCTAAGTGGTGGCTTACACGAGTGTGGGGTTAGTCGTTAAAAGTGACATGAAAGACAACTCTAAGTGGTGGCTTACACGAATGTGGGGTTAGTCGTTAAAAGTGACATGAAAGACAACTCTAAGTGGTGGCTTACACGAATGTAGGGTTAGTCGTTAAAAGTGACATGAAAGACAACTCTAAGTGGTGGCTTACACGAGTGTGGGGTTAGTCGTTAAAAGTGACATGAAAGACAACTCTAAGTGGTGGCTTACACGAGTGTGAGGTTAGTCGTTAAAAGTGACATGAAAGACAACTCTAAGTGGTATTCATTAATGGTTCTATTGTACAGGTTATATTTAGTTGGAACTAATTTTCAGTTATCAGCAAAGGATTAAGAGTACGAAGATTAAGGTATCAGCAGGTGATTCAGAGTCAATGATGACATTAATATTGAAATGTTACAAAAATTTACATAACACCAACACACTTGTAACTCAACGATTAATATAAGTTGAACATACCATTCAGACACAATATTACTGATCTGAGCTTATCATGTATGCAAGTCTGATCACACGCAGGTCAGCTTTTCTTTTCTCAGATATGCCTTGTGGTTATGTAGCTTCGACAAGAGTGTGTCAATCCGCTGGACGTCTTTTCAGCTATGGAAGAAATTTTGAGGGTCCAAATTTTTTTTTTTTATTTAAAACTTTTGCCTCGTTTTGGCGAGGCGCGTCCCGTTCAACCTAGTCGGTTATATTAGGGCGCATGTCCAAATATAAAAGATCCTTAGGTCTGGGGATTTACTTATAATCTGAGTGTGCTTATATACCCAACCTAGACCTAACGTTTTGATTCTCCGAGGTCCGCGCTTGAGTTCACTTTTTCGCTGTTAGCTTTTGTGGGATTTTGAGGCTGTTGTGCTAATTTTCTGACAAACTCCTAATTTCATCGTCAATTACCAAAGATAATGATTTGCCACTGCCATAATACATGTATTTGTAGTTGCTGTTCAGTTCACAAAAAGAATTATCTCGTTCGGAGCATTAATCATAAAGTTATAGCAGCATTACAGGCGTGAGATTCAAAATTTATCATTAGTTAACGTATCTATTCTAGTGTGTTTTGTCCGTATTATGACACGCTAGCAGGGTCGGCTTTAGGAAATGAGGGCTTCTATTTGAACAGTTTTGACGGGGCCTGGGCAGAACAAACAAAATATAAACATGTTAAACAATAATCTGTAGATTCTTCCATATGTTATTTACTTTCCAACTGTTTACAAACAATACTGAAAGTTTATAGTTCGGACATTGTGTCATATATTATAGATGTCAAGTCGGTTTAATAGCAACTGTATTGCGTGCGTTATCTATTTGATTGTAAAGCTAATCTTCCATGTTTGATGTCCGGCACAATGTTTCACAATATTGGCTAACTCTAAACTCTTCATTATTTTGCGTTCAATAAACACAACTGCCAAAATGTTGATCAGTTTTCCTGGTTTGTTGATCGCATGTTTTTTTGTTTTGGTTTGAGTTTAAAGACATTCTTCTTTGCACACGGACAACTCCATCATTGCAACGATTTCCTCCCTTTGATCACACAAGGAGGATCTCAGCACAGTGCACGAACTCCGTAGCAACGGCTAGAATCCCAATGTGTGTATATAGGAATCGCACATTCTATAAATATATTTGGTGCGTATGTTTCTAATTTTTAAATTTTGCCAGGGCAGCGGCCCTATGTCCTACACTTTACGATTTCCAACTGTCGTGTGATTTTTAACGTGCGCAACTAGCACTCGGGATCTGCTATTTTTTCGCCCTTGTCCGAGAAGGCTGGGCATCCGATCTCGCGACTCATGAGACGAGGGTGGAGTTTGACGCAATCTGAGGTGACATTGTAGACAGCATCACCACTTAGCGTGAAATGCAGCTCCGTCCTCCCAGATTGCTGGACTTATCTCATCATGTCTCCTGTACACGTGATCATACTTCGGCTTGTAATATTAATTCTCCAGACCTAAAGGTCTGTTATATTTGGACATACGCCCTAATATAACCGGCTAGGTTGAAAGAGTGCGCCTCGCCAAAACGAGGCAAAATTTTATCTTAAAAAACACAAAAATACTTCAGCTTGTGCAAACCATTAAGTATAATACAGTTGAGTTGAGTGATGTTTAGTACTTTGTTACGACTCATGTACAACAAGCTTGTAAGCTAAATAGCTTTTAACTAACTTTCTTTATTCACTACACAACCAGCCATTGACGTTGTGAACTCTTATCAATTTTCCACACACCATCGCATCACTGTCGTCTTCATTATGAAGATAGATGAAGAGAAAACAACGTACACGGTATTTTCCCTCTCAACTAGACCTCAGAGCTTCAAACTAGTGCTAAACGGAGAAAATCTTCATTTAATTGAAAATCCAAACTACCTTGGCATTATTTTTGATCACCGTCTGACTTGGAAAAAACTGGTTGACAGAAAACGAATGAGAGCAAGACAAAGAATGGCAATTATGGAAAAACTTGCTGGAACAACTTGGGGTGCAGATGAGAAAGTGCTGAAGACGTTGTAAACAGGGCGAGTGAGGCCAGTCCTTGAATATGGCATGTCAGCATGGGCAACAGCAGCTAAGACAAACTTTGATAAACCTAGCAGACTCCCAAATCAAGCAATGAAAATTATAACTGGAGGCATGAAGTCAACACCTATAAAAGGACTCGAAAAGATTACATGCCTTCAGCCAATGGAGGATAGAAGAGACTGCAGGGCTCAGTAACAGGCCGAAAAACTCAAAAGACTAACAAACCACCCAATGTGCCATAGAATGAATGCTCTTAGAGGGCAAAGACTCAAACGATGCAACTTTGTAGAATCAACCAAACCACAGATGAGAGCAGTTTCCATAACTGAAATATCCACTATTAAACTCATCTACACTGCACACAAGCTTCCAGTTTGAAAACAAAGTCATGTCACTGAAATGATAGAAAACATTCCTGGAATTGAAAGAAAAAAGAGCCAAACTGCAACAGATAGAAAATCCATAGCGACTAAATACATAGAGAAACAATACCCACGCAACACCTGGACCCATGTATACATAGATGGATCAGCACAAAATGCAAAAGAAAATGGAGGTGGGGGTGTCTTTCTGACCTTAAGCACTGGTGCAGAAAAAAGGCTGTCAGTGGCAACAAGACAATTCTCAAGTAACTTCAGAGCAGAGGCAGAGGCCTTGAAAACTGCAGCAGAGATTATATTGACAAAAGGGGACCCAAGACGCATCAAAAGTGAGGAATGCAGTAAGCGACCCATAGCTTGACTGCCTGCGTCAGGGTCAGCGAACCAGAGCTGACCAAAACCCTACTCCACGTCCACGTGGTGGTCCTGGAAACAGGCTGCATCACTGCAGTCTGGCTGAGGAGTAGGGATCGAAGAGGGAAGGCAAACCAGGTGTTCAAAAAATGCCGTGCGGAAGTCGGATGTGTCGCCCGAAAGGCGCAAGTACTGCAGCTTCGCTGTAAACGGATACAACGCAACCAACGTCCTTTTTAGGACGAACGAGGAAGAATGAAGAAGAAGAAGATATTGACAGAAGAAAGGGCAGAGAGACATGTTGCTTTCTTTACTGATGCACAGTCAGTAATTACAACGCTGACAAGCCAAAATAATACAGATATTGATGACCTCAGAATAGGGCTCAACAAGCTTTGTCAACGATTCAAATTGTAACATCACCGGCTGACAGAATGACAAAAGAAGGTTCACATCTACCTCAGCCTGATGTAAGCATAACTTTCGAGGAGGCAAAGAGTATTATCAGATACAGAAACAAATGAAATGTTGAACACCCAGGTCACACACAGAATGATGCTTACTACCAGCTCAACAGAAGAGAACAAGTGGTAATCTTCAGACTCCGCACTGGCCACAACAGATTGAGATAACATCTATTCAACAAGCTAGAGATAGGAACTACCGATCAGTGTAACTGTGGCACTGATAAAATGACTGCTGAACATCTGCTTCAAAGTTGCCTCGTATATGCGGTACCGAGAAAGCGCATATGGCCGACGCCAGCTCCTTTCGTGGACAAGCTTTACGGGGATTCAAATAGCGTCAAACTGACTACTGCTTTCTCTGAGAACATTCAAGTGGACGTCTGAGAGTGTACGAAGAAGAAGATACTAAAATGTTAAGATACAGTTACGATATACTTCTTAGGGATGTAATTTTTATTACCAAGGGACGTAATATTTCTGAGAACAATAATCGGACTATTTAAGGCATTACTTTTTTACTGTTTAAATTATTTCCAAATATTTATTGTAAAATTAATGAAGAACCTATGGCATAACACCAGCAAATTAATAAAAGTAAAATTTCTGAGAACGTGCATCTTTCCGGTAGCAACATATGGATGTGGATCATGGACCATTACTCAAACATTAAAGAAAAAAATCGAATCTTTCGAAGCAAAGTGTTACAGAAAAATTCTCAGAATATCGTGGACCAAGAAGAAGAAAAATATAGACATCCTACACGACCTGAACATCGAGGAAAACTGGCTCATAAACAATATCATGTCCCGGAAACTGAAATATTGTGGCCACATTAAACGCCATAGTTGCTTAGAGAGAGAGAGCAGGTCTTTCAGGCGGGCTGTAATGAGAGCGACGTTCTGCAAAGGACATGCTACATGATAATGATGAAAATTAAGAACAACAGCAAACTCTTTTTTACTTAGCAAGGTTACTTCTGTTATTTTCTTTTTTTTTTTAAATATTAATATGCATTTGTATTTGTAAGGCGATAAATAAACATGTAGATGGCTCAAATACAGGTTTGAACTATGTATACCACGAAATTAATTCTCCAGACCTAAAGGTCTTTTATGTTTGGACATGCGCCCTAATATAACCGACTAAGTTGAACGGGACGCGCCTCGCCAAAATGAGGCAAAATTTAAAAAAAAAATTAATGCAGATATCAAAAATCTCCTAGTTTATTTTTGACCGGCACCTACTGCTGCCTAAACTAAAGTTGTGATGGACAAAGATAATAAGTGCACTTGTGAGCCCAATAATGACCAAAAGACCTCATACCACGCCACGAAACATTATTGCATGAGATGACAAGAGAAGCTTTTATTACATTGTGACTTGTTTGGAAACTAAAGGACATTGAGTCGAACACAACAATAATAATCTTCATCTGACATATTAAGTCACATTGTATGGTTCTCAACCATAGAGAACAATGAGAACGTGAAAAAAGCAGTAGGTTACAGCCTTGTCACAATCCTCGTGATTGGTAAGTCTCGTAATTCACTTTTTTTGCGTCGCGTTATAGCCTAACTATAAATCTTAAAGCTGAATCGCTAAAAATTATCATGGTTAAGTTTTTCTGTAATGTTGGTTAAAAATTTCAGTTTTATCAAAACTCGTCAGCGCCCCAGGAGCATAGCCCTTCAGAAAACATGCACACCATGTCTTGCACATGTCACATGTCATCAGTTGACTCTAGGGATTCTAGAACAAGGACTGTCCACTAATAATGTCAACAGATTTAACCAATGTCTGTCAAATACCTCGCTAGCGTCTTCTTCCCATCCCTTGTTCTACCGGCACTTGTCTGGTTCATGTCATCAGTTCCATATTGGTGACCTTGCCTGGTTCTTGTCAGCAGTTCAACATTGGCGACCTTGTCATATCATTTCAATCCAACAACTCTACACAAGTAACCAGTTATCTTAGTCCCGTACAACTAATGTGGTGACGTTTAATAGACATTTATTCGTATGCAGGTTTCTGAGTAGCATGATTTTTGTACCAATATTGAGCTTCAATAGGTACTGAGATATTGCAGATGGACTCTGCTGATCCTAACACTCAGCTGGGAATTCAATTGGATCTTTGAGATCTTTAGAAACCGTTAGGCCAAATTCCGAAATAAAAGAAACAAATTAAACACAAGAGAAATAGACATGTTAAATAAATGACATGCTTTGCGCTTTACCGTCATTTCTTATATCGGCAATGGTATGAAATTTTTTTTTTTTTTCATAATGTAAATCCTGTCTTTAAGTTTAACACAGCGTTAACGTGAAAGGCTCTTGTATTATAAAACTTCATGATTAAAAGTTTCTTTAATTTGTTGATGGGTAACGCGCAAAGAGATCTGTGAAATCCAAATGACACAAACATTATTGGCCTCTACTTGAACGATTCCCAAAATAACTTTCACTGCAAGCACATTACAAGGCATGTTATTTTTCCAAAATTTCCCGAAACGTGGTGCGGTTGTTTCTTCCATTTCAAACGCTACTAAGCTTCATACTATGACAATTATCATTGTTAAGATTGAAGAAAAAAGAAGCAGAATAGGACAAACAGAGAAAGTACTGGCCAGTTTGACATCATGACATGGCATACTGGTAAAAGAAAAAGAAGAAGAAGACATATGTCTTCGATTCATTTGTTCATATTGGTCTAACTCTTATTCGCTTGCTCTGTTGATTTCAGAAAAGAGATTTTCTCAGTTTGCCCTACCCAACTCAACATCTACTCCTAAAATCTCCATTTTTTTCGTGTTTTTTTTTTTTTGTGCAATCACCAATTTATGAAAGTGTGTATCTTTCTTGTTGTCATTTTCTTGTTGTCCATATTTTAAGACGAAACAATAGTAATACCTGTTATACAGATTGAAGAATATTAATTTTTATGTTGGACTGGATTTCATTTAATTTCCGTATATTTCTCAGTGCAGTAAAGGCTCCTCTTGGTTGTTGCATTCTTATGTTTAGATCATTGTTGCTCCAACGTTGCCTGTATGGCTGCTAAGATGCATGTATGATTCCACTTGTTACATGGGTATATATGTGCTGTTTTTAAATTTTATGTGTCTGTTTTAGTTTTTTAATAAAGGATCCGGTAACCAGCCTGATGCCCATTCCTCCTCAGTGGTATTCTGCGACATATTCGGCAGGTTACATTATTACTCTTTTTTCTTGTTCCAGCAACACAATAGAGCGTATAGAATACAATGGTTTTATAAACTGGAGCGTAATGGGTAATATATTTTCATAATAATAATAATAATAATAAATTCTTTAAGCGCCAAACACGGCGCATAAGGCAGAAACCAGTGCTCTCCAGGTTGTTCGTTGTGACGCCACTCCTCTTAGCTCTTGCACATTATTTAGGCCCAACGTTCTTCCTTCTCTTATTATTGTTCTTCTGAGTGTTTCTTTTGGTCTTCCTTTTTTCCGCTTACCCTCAGGAACCCAAGTGAGCGCCTGTAGTGGTATTCTGTTGTTTTGCATTCGTAGGACATGACCGATATATGACCATCGTCTTTTCCTTATATAGTCGGAGACATATTTCTGCCTAGAGTCTTCTCTTATTTGTCGATTAGTCTTGAATTCTTTCCAACTGATGTTCATGAGTTTTCTAAGACATTTGTTCTCGAATGTATTCAGCTTGTTCTCCAATGATTTTGTTATTTTCCAACTCTCACAGCCGTATGTTAACACTGAGATAACATTTGAATTAAACAGACGAAGCTTGGTATGTATATTCAATGATCGTAATTTCCAAATGTTAGATAATCTATTGAAGGCGCTAGCTGCCAAAGCAACTCTAGTATGGATTTCTCTTGTTGTGTCACCATCCTGAGTCATTTTACTGCCTAAATAATTGAAACTTTCAACTTTCTGTAGTTTTTCCCCGTTCAAGATGATATCAAAGGTCTCGTTAGAAAAGTTCATAGCTTTAGTTTTAGAGGCATTTATTTGGAGACCAATTTTAACCGAGAGATGACACAAATTATTTATTGCTTCTTGGGATTGTCTTGGTGTTGAACTTAAGAATGCTACATCATCTGCGAAATCCAGGTCCCCCAGGAATTTTCCATTTGTCCATTTTATACCCAATTGTTCATTGTGGGTATAGTTTCTCATAACCCAATCAATAGCTATTCCAAAAAGTAGTGGTGACATAATACAGCCTTGTTTCACCCCTGTTTCTACTGTAAACCATTCTGTATTCCCTTTATTTGTTCTAACACAACATCTTGCATTGTCATATAGCGCTTTGATTATATTCACATATTTTGTTGGAAAACCATAGATTGTAAGTATCTTCCACAATGATGGGCGGTGTAGACTATCAAAGGCTTTTTGAAAATCGACGAAGGTGATAATAAGTGGCGATTGCCTTTCCACTGATTCTTCTATAATTGTTCTTAGTGTGAATATTTGATCAATACATGATCGTTTCGGCCTGAAACCCGCTTGTTCTTCTCTGATCTTTTCGTCAGCATGCAATTTAAGTCTTTCTAACATCATGCAACATAATAATTTTCCAGGTACTGATAATAGAGATATACCACGCCAGTTATTACAGTCTGATAGATCACCTTTCTTCGGTAACTTTACAATAATACTGTCTTTCCATTGTTGTGGTGGTTGTTCTTCTCTCCATACTTCATTTATAATATCTAAAATTCTCAAGAGGTTGTTGTCATTAACTGCTTTAATCATTTCCCCTGAAATTTCGTCAACTCCAGCAGCTTTAAAATTTTTTAATCTTTTAACGGCTTGTTTGATCTCGTCCAGCGTGAATTCATCGCAAGTTATTGGCAAGGTGGTTGTGGATGTTTCATTATTAAAATCAGGTGTTACTGTTGGTGGTGGTCTGTTTAGCACCTCCATGAAGTGCTCAGCCCATCTCTTCATTTGTTCTTTTTCTGTTGGTATTGAATTCCCTAATTTACCTTTAACAGGTGTTTCCATAGCAGTAGGCTGGTGACATAGTTGTTTTGTAATTTGATAAAGGCACCTACTATTACCAGTTCTTGCAGCATTTTCAGCTTCTACGGCCAGTTCATTGATGAAATGTCTTTTATCTCTTCGAGTTTTTGTCTTCACTTCTTTATTTAACAAGTTATAAGTTAGTTTGCAAGATTCAACTGCATTATGTGTACTTGCCGCTAGTAGTTTAAGTTTTGCTGTTTTCCTTTCTTGTATTTTATCCCAAGTATCTTCTCTCATCCATTTTTTCTTTTTATGTACTAGGTATCCGGTGGTCGCTACAGCTGCTTCTGTCATTGCTGTTCTCAGTTGTTCCCATTTAGTATCGATTGTCTTGGTGGTGATATCGTTGTCAATTTTGCCTAAAGCATCGAAATAGTTGTTCATTTTGACATTATATTCCTTCTTTATATCATTTGATTGCAGTCTGTGTACATCTATTCTTCTATTTTTATTCGGTTGGTATAACTTCTTCAGTTTAATTCTCATTTTAGCTATGCAGAGGTTATGATCGCTTCCGATCTCTGCACCTCTGTATGCTCTGACGTCTTGAACTGATGAGCGAAATTTAGCGCTTATGCAGAAGTGATCTATCTGGTTCTTAGTTCTGCCATCAGGTGAATTCCATGTTATCTTGTGGATATTCTTATGTGGAAAGATGGTGTCTGCCACAACGAGGTTTGATATTTCACAAAGTTCTAGAAGTCTTTCGCCATTTTGATTCATACAGCCTATGCCATGAGTACCGAGATATCTTTGTACTCCATCGTTGTTGTCACCTACTTTGGCGTTAAAATCACCCATGACTGCTATTATGTCATGCTTGGGTATTGTGTTGATGGTACTTAGAAGTGCTTCATAGAAGTCATCTTTTGTGGTATCAAGAGCGTCGTTAGTTGGTGCATAACATTGTACAATTGAGAGCTTGAAAAATCGTGTCTGAAATCTAGCTAATATTAGCCTCTCATTGATAGGTACCCAGCTGATAAGCGATGCTGCTGCTTTCTGTGTCATTAGGATGGCTACTCCCTCTGTGTGACGATTATCATTACTACCAGAGTATATAATTTGCTTTTTTTCTTCTGAAATATATTTTATGCCCTTCCCCGTCCATCTACACTCGCTGACACCCAATAAGTCCAACTTATAATTATCCATTTCTTTAATTACTTCTTCCAATTTTCCGTCTTGATACATAGTTCTTACATTCCAGTATCCAATTTTAGAAATCTCCTTAGCCCCCAAGATATTAGAGTGAGTCATGTTTACTGTCGAGCCTGGTTCTGTTTCGGTAACAATAGCTAGTTTTACGATAGTGAATTGTTAACTCACTGATCAACCCTCCGATCCAACCGACCGATTCGAGGGTTTCGAGGTCAGTTATAGGAAAATATCTACACCACTAGATACTCTGGTGTATCTTTTATTCTATAATTTAACATAACATGGTGATATCCATCGAAATATACACATTCCTGATGTTTTTCTTTCGGTGTGGCGTATGCGGGTACGATGATTCTATAAACCGTAGTACATTTATTACATGTCCATAATCTTTAAGACATGGGATACAATGGTTCTATAATTTGGAGAGTTTGACGTACAATGTTTCAATACTTTTGAGTGTATGGGGTACAATTGTCGACGTGTGCAGAGCACGAGCGACTTTATTGATGCTTAATAATATTGATGATAATGAAATAGATGACATAGCCTGATAATTATCTGTATTTGTTAGTGGTTATGTTAAATAAAAATAGATGACGAGTTTAGGACAGTACAGGGAGATTATTGAAACGTGCAGTATGTCAACAGAAATTAATGATCAGGTCGAACTCTGTGACTGCAACAGTACACGTCATCAGTGATTCTCCAAATATAGTGAATACAATAGAAAAGTCCTTCACTAAGTTAGTAGTTACTAGTGCAAATAAACTGAGAGCTCTTCCATTGAACTTAAACCATAAGCTGAATGCGCTTGACTGGAATCAACCGGATTCAATGTATGTCGTTAGGTAGAATCGCGTGACAATCGTTAGCAAAATGAAAAACTAACGCAGTAGGTTGATCACGTTAGAGAGACCAGTGTTACGGTATATGATATTAACGCCGTCTGCTAAAGGTTACCAGACGTGCAATTGTAAAGGTTAAGACATTTAATATATTGCGATAGATGTTTCAATTACTGAACGCTTCATACACGATCGATTATGACGTGTATAGCGTTGTTTAGGACACAGTCGGTAACTAAGAAACGCTACCCTTTTGTACTTGACCGCAAAGCTGAATAGCTGCGTTTTTCTAACCTTCCAATTCGATGGCATGATATAGCCATTTATATGTGTATTTTTGATGGACCAGGGTCAGTCCTAGAACTCGATATGAGAAGGAAAGATATGGAGGTTAGTACTTAATTAGAATCATCAGAAGGATGAGAATAATCGTCAAATTCGTATGAATATATTTCAGACTCGCAGTCTCACTGTCGGCAGGTAGCCATGTCTAGCTGCGCGTGCATATAGCTGTGATGTTCTGACGACAATACTGCATTGTATCCCTAAACGGACATTGACACGTAAAACAGCAGTCTACGCCATTGATTAATTTATGCATGACTCATGTTCTGTCCCTATTTGAAATGTGTACATGTGAATTAAAATGTACGGACTCGATGAGATGACTTATCAAATCAATCGTATTCCAAAGTTCAAGTATTGTTTGGAATCTTCCACCCCAGCATTCGCTTAATCTTCCATCAAAGGCACGATGCACTAAACTAACATATCAAGGAAGAAAACAATGGCCAGAATTTTATAATTGTTTTATTCATAACACATGGAACATTGTTCAGAGCAAACCACCACGCAACAGTGGTGTCCGGTGTCTGGGGACGACAAAAAAATTTCTTCATGACTTTCGAATGAAATGTTTACGATCAAGTTTCGATCACATGACCAGTACGAGGCTGACGTGACGCAGTACTCATTATAATACCTAACAACGTGACGTCACTGAAAATCGTGTAGGTGATCTGTCGAAGAAACCAGCCGTTTCTAAGTCTAACCAAAGGAAACATAAGCCATTTGAAGCCAACACATGATATGGACTATAGGAACAGACAGTCAGGGGCTTTAGCCTAGCTGTTGACGACCGCTAGCACTGATCGAAGCAACGGTAAAGATAAATCTAGGTGTTTAACTGTTGGTATTGCAAACAGTGCTAACTAAGTCCATTGTCCTCTGCCTACATCGGCATGTTTTTATCTATGTTTACTGTAATTTTTGTTGTCTTAATGTGTTGTTAATTCGTGGGAGGTAGGGAGGATGAACTGAAATTAAATTCTGCGGCTCTCACGATGCCTGAATTAATTTCGGTCGTTTCTTAGGGCAGTTAAACGATCGCACCTTTGGAAACCCCATTGAGGTTTGACATTGGACTTGTTGTCCAAATCTGCTATCGTTTGACGATTTTGCGTTAGCTGTACTGTCCCGTAGATAATTGGTGTATTTTATTCGTACTCAGTTAATAATTTTATTCAGTTCTGTACCATGTTCGTTACTATTCGTCCAGTCTCCTCTGGCTATCATTTATTTTATGATTGTTAAATTTTCGTCCGTTATGAGTCCTGTGACGTCATCATTTTTCGCAGTCATTTTTTTTTGTGTGTACCTTGAATATTCAGTTGACCTCCGGTCAGACCTTGCCCTTCATTTGGTCTGTGACATTTCCGCTTATTTTATTTAGTTCATAAATTCATTTTTAATTGTGAAAATGTCTTGTTTGTGTCTTAACATTGTTTGTACCTTTTAGTTGCATCATTGTTTTGTTTATCCTCATAATATATATTAATACTACATTAATAATATGCTATTATATGCAATAATACACTTGTAATTTAATTTAATTAATTTTTTCTGATAATTAAGGTTAATATGGGACATTGCATAATTATGCAGTGATAGTCCAAGAAAGTAGCACTACAATTTATCATAGATGCCTAGGGCATAATAATATAATATATATATTGACAAAATAAATAATCTTATAGCTACCTTTGAGGTAATAGACCCATTGTATATTATTTAATATACTTTTCTGGTACTAAGAGAGTGACTTAGTACATTGAACAATATAATTACTAGGAATTATACCCTACATTATTGGATATTGAGATTAATTGTGTGATATAATTACATTATATTTAACAGATATCATAACTATTTATGATATAGTATTATTTAGATACAATATTGTTACAAAATATTGTCTATTAGTTGAACTTAGACATTAAGTTCAGTACTATTGTGATTACTTATATTGAATATTTCTAAGTTGAGTAAGTATAATAATTACTCTGAAGCTACTATTGACTATTTTAATCAGTAATTATCAATAATTACTTACAGATAAAAGTCAAAATGCTTACTATAGACCATTTCGTTAAGATTGGTCGTGAATATGGTTATAAATCTCAAGAACTTCGTCAGTTTGCTGAGTCAGAACTGGAAAAATATGAAAGAAAAGAAGAAGAGAAAAAGGCAGCATTAAAGAAAGAGGAAGCAGAACTTGAGATGAAGCAAATTGCCAAGGAAAATAGATTGAGAGAGATTGCTCAACGTGAAAGAGAAGAGCAAAGAACAATCGCCAAACAGGAAGAAGAGAATAAATTGAAACGAGAGGAAATTATTTTACAACAAGAAATGGAATTGGCGCGTATTAAATTGGAGACAGCAAGATTACAAGCACAAAGTGCTGATGCAAACCAGAATAATAACGCACAAAATGGATCATCATCCAGCCAACCTAAACACTTCTACAACTTTAAATTACCCATTTTCAACTTGAACGTCTACGACCTTTCATCGTTCCTGGCACGTTTTGAACAGACTTGCAAATCTAACCATTTGCCTGAAGAGTCATGGGTACTCAAATTAAATGAATTCTTGGTTGGAGAACCATTGACAGCTTCTCAAAATGCTGACCCATCAATAGCTAATAACTACGGTGCTATTAAGTCCTTGCTTTTACGAAGGTTTCACCTGGACGAGGAACACTGTAGGTTGAAATTTAAGGGAATTTTACCTGAATCTCCAAGGGATTTTGCAGGATTCATTGCGAATATACGCAATACATTTAATAGATGGGTTGAACTGGCAGAAGTCAACAAATCATACGACAAATTAGTTGATTTACTACTGCGGGATAAGGTATTATCTTCAGTTAGCCAGCCATGTTTTGCATATTTGCAGGAGCGTAAACCAGGTACCATGGACGAGTTAGAAAAAATTTCTTTAAACTAGTGTTCGGCAAACCCGAATGCAACCATTTCTAACTCCTCATTAAGAGAACCTCTACCTGTGGCGTCTAATAGGGCCTACAATCACAATAACAAACAAAGACATCACAGTGTAGACAGAAGCAGGTTCCAAAGAAATCACAATGTTAACTTTCAGAAGGGACATAATAATGATTTCAACAATAAAAATGAGTTCAACAGAGGTAGATCACGAGATAGAAATTATTCACCTCAAACAAACTACCACAATGGTCAACATAACACTCATTATAATCGATCACATACTCCCAATAATAATAACAACTGGAATGGTAATAATCATGGCTCGAGACATCGAGATAATAGTTACTATAGAGGGCGACGAGATAATTTTAACAATTATACTCGGAATCGATCTCATTCTCGGGGATCATCTCATTACAACCATAATACAGGGGCGGCAGTTACAAATAATACTACCCCTATAGCTCAGGTCCCACTTGACAATAATACAACACAGTCTTCTGCTGCATGTTTTGCTATTAATTATAATGTGGCAAATAGTTGCCAGCAATGCAATCTTATTTTTCAGAAGGCGAAAGAAACAGTGCTTAACTGCGGACATATTACACCAGAGGTAGGTCTTGCAGTCAACGATGGAACAGGCCTACTAATTTTTAACAGGGGATTAGTTAATGGATCCGTCGTCTCAGTGCTGAGGGATTCGGGATCCACAACGATTGGTGTACGACAGTCGCTGGTACATCCTAGCTGTGCAACAGGGGAATATGTCCGTTGCATGACTTTTGGTGGAACAATAGAGTTTTACCCCACAGCTATTATTCATGTTAACACTCCTTTCTTCACAGGGAACGTAAAAGTATGTATGCTAAAAAAGCCTATAGCTGATTTGATGGTCGGTCGTATACACGGCAGTAAAGATTGTACTCCAGATGAGATTATAGAATGGGAGAAACATAACCTATGCACTGGAAACGCCGTGACGACTAGAGCGCAGACTCAACTCATGGAGAAAGTTGATGATAATAAAATGGATGCAGACAACCAAGAGGAAGTTGTAGTCAATTCACCTATTGACAGGGAAACATTTGCAACCAAACAAAAAGAGGATAAATCTTTAAAAAAATTTTTTAAGTTGGTTGATAAAGTTGACAATCTATCCTCAGGTAATAATAACAAACATTGTTTTGTTATTAAAAATGACATATTGATTAGATGTTTTAATGACAAATCACAAATGAAACAACAAGTTATGGTCCCATATACTTTTAGACGGTACATTCTTCAACATGCACATGACTCACATTGTGCTGGACATATGGGATATACTCGAACACGATCTCGAGTACTGTCTTCATTCTTTTGGCCAGGGGTGTCAAGAGATATTTCGCAGTATGTACGTTCCTGTACTACATGCCAAGAAGTGAAAGCACGTGGAGCTTTTCACACGGCGCCTATTCAGGCTTGCGATATCTCAGTAAGACCTTTTGACAAGATGGCCATAGATATCATTGGTCCATTGCTACCATCGGCCAGAGGACATAGATTCGTCCTTACGTGCATTGATTTGTGCACACGATGGCCAGAAGCTATCCCATTAAAGACCACCACTACCACAGATGTAGCTGATGCACTACATCTCATCTTTTCTAGAATAGGGTTTCCTAGAAAACTTTTATCAGACCATGGGTCACAGTTTATATCTGACACCATGAAGGAAGTCATGAAAACTTGGGACATTGATAGGAATTTAAGTAGTATTTATCATCCGATGAGTAATGGTGCGGTTGAAAGACTTAACCGTACACTTAAACAACTACTACATAAGGTTACTGCTAAGCACCCTCATGACTGGGACAGAGCAATCCCAGCTGTTCTATTTGCTTATCGGGAGGTACCGCATGAACAAACTGGCTTCTCTCCCTTTGAATTAGTTTTTGGTGCTCCCCCAAGAGGTCCTATGGGACTAATAAAAGACTTATTAATTGACGACGAGATGACTCAGGACACTCAGTCATCTTACGAATATGTGATTAATCTTCGGAAGAACATTATTGAGTCTTGCCAGTTGGCAACAGCTTCTTCTGAGGCTGCAAAAGCGAAGGCTCGATCTCTACAAAATAGGTCTCGACGATTACGCCAATTATTCCCAGGCGACGAGGCTTATGTGTTACTTCCTCACAATAACAATAAATTATTGATATCTTGGAATGGTCCTTACAAAGTCATTGATAAAATTTCCGATGTTGATTACGTCTTAGATATCAAGGGACACAAAAAGATATTTCATATTAACATGCTCAAGCAATTTCATACACGTCCTGAACACTTACAGTCAATTTTTCATGAACTAGATGACAACACAGTATCCACTTGTCATTATACTAACTTATCTGTCATCCAGGAAGAAGAATCTTCTTTTCCTGAGGTACAGTTACCATTACCTGTACCAGTAGTTCAACCTACTGAATCTTGGCGGGATGTAACCATCTCTTCAACGGTTACACCGCAACAGCGTCTACAGATTGCTAATCTATTACAATCTTATCCAGATGTGTTGACCGACGTCCCGGGTCGCACATCGGCTATCAGTCATGACATTACTCTCAATGATGATACACCTATTCGATTACATCCCTATTCTGTTCCTTTACATTTCCTTGCTAAAACTACTAATGAACTTGAACAGATGTTGTCTCTGGGAATCATTGAGACTAGTAATTCGCCATTCTCTTCTCCATTAGTGATTGTCCGGAAGAAGGACAATAACATCAGACTATGTGTTGATTATAGAAAATTAAATGCTAAGACTATAGTTGACAGCGAACCACATCCACTTATTGACGACTTACTACCACGTCTATCCAACGCAACTATATTTAGTAAGATAGACTTAACTAAAGGTTATTGGCAGATACCACTGACCGAAAAGGCTAAGTACTACACCGCATTTTCCACTCCACAAGGTCTATACCAGTGGAATGTGATGCCTTTTGGGCTCGTTAATGCGCCAGCTACCTTCATTCGCCTGATGCGACAAATTTTATCAGGTAGACCAGACGTTATTACATATATTGACGACATATGCTTGTTTAGTTCGTCGTTTGAGGAACATGTTTCGGGACTTAGATATGTTTTTGACACTCTAAGGAATTATCATCTAACTGCTAAACCTACAAAGGTGCAAATCGCGTGTAATGAGATAACCTTTTTGGGACATATCATTGGATTGGGATATATCCGAACGTTACCTAGTACAGTCTCCAAAATTCTGAACATAGCAGTTCCTCAGACGAAGAAACAGGTCAGGAGTTTGTTAGGACTTGTTCAATATTACAGTAGATTCATACCAAACTTGTCATCCATCACGGCTGTATTGTCTTCATTGTTAAAAAAAGATATGCCGGTGAAGGTGACATGGACTGGTACATGCAATGAAACTTTCAACAAAATTATAAATTTGTTCTCGCATGAACCAATTTTAAGACTTCCCGATGCTTCCAAAAGATTTTTCTTACGAACAGATGCTAGTAACTACGGCATTGGTGCATGCCTGCTCCAGAACCATGATGGCATTCTACATCCCACGTTATACATTTCAAGAAAGCTGAAGCCGGCAGAAACGAAGTATTCAACAGTTGACAAAGAACTGTTATCTGTGATCTGGGCAATAACCAAACTTGAAAAGTACTTACTCGGTGCTCCCTTCACCATACAGACGGACCAACGTGCTGTAGCATCCTTGCGTCGATCAAATCATACAAGCCAGAAGCTTGCCAGATATTCAATCATCCTACAGCCATTCGAGTTCTCCATTGAACACATACCTGGCACTGAAAATTGTGTGGCAGATGCATTGTCACGTAATCCTATTGACGACGAATAATCAATATTGACACTCTTAAACTACATCAATCAGAACTACATTGGATTGAACGAAGTATCAACTATAAAGGAACTAACCTTGCCTTCAATTTAAACTTTATAAACACTATATGCATCACAGAATTGAACGACAAGACAATCAAGGTATATATACTTACATTTGAACTTCGTCTAACGTCCATACACGATATATAAATACCGTTGAACAATCATGGAATAATATCTGACGACAAGTCGAACTTATTATCCTATGGACTCTTAATTCTTGGATGCAGTGATAAATGACATTTCTTTCTGACGTGAACGTTTGAACATTTTTGCCTAAAAGAATTCATCAGGATCAAGACTACGGATGGATCATCATATCCTATACTAATTAATTAGTTAACTTAACTTCTTAATTGAATTATTATCAATAAAATGAAATGTGAGAAAAAAAAAATGAAATGAAAGAACAAAAAAGAGAACGAAATACTAAAAGAAGAAATTATGAAAAGAGAAAATAAATCTCACACAAGTATTAGATTAATAATTTTCTTTTAATGTACCTATACATTATTTAGTTAGTTAAATTAGATAGTTATTATTCACTAACACTTAACACACACAATTAAGTTAATTTTATATTCGAATTTCTTTATATTTCTTCTCACTTAGTTTGTCTTTTCTTCTCTCATGACATCACGTTACATTAGAACCTTAATAATTTAACTCTTAGTTTAATTAATTAATTTAATTTTAATTAGTCAAATTAATTCCTATATGACATACTAATACGACAGACCTTACTTTAATTTAATTTTACCATTCACTATTAACATTGGACATTTATTTAGTTGAAATAATGATATGTATAATATTGATATATAATGTGATTTATGATTAGATGACTATGACAAATAGTTAGTTGACACGACCGCAACACGGTTCTACTCAGAACATCGTCGGCCATATGTCACAATTGTGTTAAATTTTTTTGAAAAATTGTTAAGTCGGATAGATATTGAAAAAAAATCTATCGATTTTTTTTCCCCCGGTGTACAGGGAATTGTTACGGTATATGATATTAACGCCGTCTGCTAAAGGTTACCAGACGTGCAATTGTAAAGGTTAAGACATTTAATATATTGCGATAGATGTTTCAATTACTGAACGCTTCATACACGATCGATTATGACGTGTATAGCGTTGTTTAGGACACAGTCGGTAACTAAGAAACGCTACCCTTTTGTACTTGACCGCAAAGCTGAATAGCTGCGTTTTTCTAACCTTCCAATTCGATGGCATGATATAGCCATTTATATGTGTATTTTTGATGGACCAGGGTCAGTCCTAGAACTCGATATGAGAAGGAAAGATATGGAGGTTAGTACTTAATTAGAATCATCAGAAGGATGAGAATAATCGTCAAATTCGTATGAATATATTTCAGACTCGCAGTCTCACTGTCGGCAGGTAGCCATGTCTAGCTGCGCGTGCATATAGCTGTGATGTTCTGACGACAATACTGCATTGTATCCCTAAACGGACATTGACACGTAAAACAGCAGTCTACGCCATTGATTAATTTATGCATGACTCATGTTCTGTCCCTATTTGAAATGTGTACATGTGAATTAAAATGTACGGACTCGATGAGATGACTTATCAAATCAATCGTATTCCAAAGTTCAAGTATTGTTTGGAATCTTCCACCCCAGCATTCGCTTAATCTTCCATCAAAGGCACGATGCACTAAACTAACATATCAAGGAAGAAAACAATGGCCAGAATTTTATAATTGTTTTATTCATAACACATGGAACATTGTTCAGAGCAAACCACCACGCAACAACCAGTTAAAGGGCAATTTGCCTACTAGAGGAGGCAAGATTTTGTAGAAGTAGAAACATCTTTTAGACCATACGAACTGCTGAAATTGTTAGTTAGGAACGGAACGAATAAAGAACATCTCAATAGACAACAACTCTTCAACATTTAGCTCGTCTTTATTTCCAAGGAGAGTTAATTTGAAAACTTGTGCCTGCTTTAAACAGAACGTTTACAAGAACATAACAACAGTTAACGAAACATTTCTTATCGAATAATCGAAGACACCGTGGTACCACAATTCTCTAAGTCTGAAGGAAGATAACAATAGATCTGCAGGAAGGAGAAACTGTAACAGCTTAATTACTCTTGAAACCTGCTGTAGCCATTTATTTGGACGAAGAGAGGACAGTTCTTTCATTTTGAGAAGCTATTCCACGTTTTCTAAGTGGATATGAAACGTTTTTGTAAATCAGAAGACGTTGTCAGAGATTTGTGAAAAGAACTTTTATCACCAGTAAACATGCCTTAAAACGTTTTCCAGAATTTATTTCAACACAGTGCCTGTATATTCTGTGGCGACGTTTAATGATACATGTCGTCTACGCTTTAGTTATTATCAGTCGAAATAGTAGATGGCACATCTTTGTGATCGTTGAAGTTTTCATCCTGGTGGATTGTGATGTTAAAAATTCGTGCTTATGAACGTTTGCCTGATATAAAGATTTTCTTGTCCTTGTTGCAAGCTTGTAACTGTGGCTGACTGTGGTAGAGATTATGATTAAATTATTTCATATATGTTTTTCTGTGTCTTTTATTTTTCGTCTGCCTTCTTTTTCGCCTACGCCTGTTGGAACTTAACCCTCCCATTCAAACCTTTGTCTTTTCTTTTCTAATTTAGCAACGCATTTTATTGCTGGTTAGCTAAGATCTTTGATGAGAGATCGAATCGTGTTAATTCTTTCTCGACAGGGATAAGAAGTAAGACTATCGTCTATCACTTTTCTCTGAACTGTTCGCCTATAGTTAATTATTCTCTGTGAAAGATTTGAGATGAAAGACATTGATCGCTGGAAGTTTTATTGCCGATGTATCAAGAGAAGTTACTGTAGGTGTTAAGTCTGGTTTGGGTTCAGTGTGAGAAATCCCTCTGACTTGTAGAATGAGTAAGGAAATGTGTAAATCTGGACGTAGGTGCTAACATCTGGCAAATGAGTCTGTTCGGGTTATAGACATAACATTCCTTTGATTTCAGAAAGATATATACTCCAGAATTCTAACTTAATTCATTCAGTACCGCCACAAAGACTAGAACCATCTAGCTTTCGATTCCTAAGATCTCTGTTAATAGAAGTATCATTTAGTTGGTCGATTGGAGATAGTTTTACTTCTGCGCTAGTGGTATATATATATATATATATATATATATATATATATATATATATATATATATATATATATATATATATATATATATATATATATATATATATATATATATATATATATATATATATATATATATATATATATATATCGTAGTGTTGAGTGATTTCATTTTCACTAGTTTAATTTTTGTGCAGAGTGATTAACTAATAAGTCAGTTATATTCTCTAAGTTTACTGTGTTACAGTGGATTGCAAAATAAATTATAATTTCTAGCTAAAACACAATCAGCTATTTATAAATTTAATTAAATTGCTAGTAACCAGTCCGAGAATATTTTAACTAACTAATAAATTCACTGATTCATCATTGAGTATTGACGAAATATGTATGTATTTCTAATTCATGATGATTGCTTTTTTTAAAATGACTATGATTTATTTCACGGGAGTTTTAAACGATAAGACAAGCTCTAAACTTGCAGTGTATAATTTTATTTAGTAACCGAAGTGAATATTATGTTTTACGCGAGGGTAGGATAGGAGTGTGTATAATATTAGGATTAAGTATTCTGTATGTTTCTTTTTCTTTATGCAGTATCTGGGTAAAGCCCAACATCTACCAGTGGTTTCAGTACATATGAGAAGAATCATAGAAGAAACATTTTATGTCTTTACATACGTGGGTTTACAAGTTAGAACCTGTCTGGCATTGTTTTTGCATCCAGAAAAGAGACAGAGTACCCATCTCACGAACTTTAAGACTTAATGCAGTAACTGGGCCTATGGAGCCAGATATTATTTCTTCCCTAACTCTCATGTACATTCACCCCTGTGGCAAAATATTACATGCAGTAACAACTCCCGACGTTTTGATTAATCGTGGTGTGACCAAGAATTATATATTGAGAGAAGTTACCAACCTGTCATTTCCTAAGTACTAGAAACCTTGTGATTCTGACACTTTGAGCCCATTTAAAACTTCTTACCTGAACTGATTTAAGTGACATTAATAGTAATCTGAACATATAGCTATAAAGTGAATGCTCCCGGAACATTGGATAAAACCGGTATCTGCAGAGCTGGGATTCGCTTTATCAAAAGAATACAGATTCACTGTAGAGGAATGTCCTGAAGTTTGCGCCAGACGGTGATAAACATCACGTTTGTAGGTAAGAAAGTACGCCAGGGGCCCCTGCTGAATGAACAGAGAGAAAGCAGAACGAGTGATTCTTTCATTTTATATATTCATGCACCCACTTGGTAATTTCTTTATGCAAGTATGTTGCTAATGACGTTTTTCTCTTAGAATAGATTAATGTACCAACTCTGTTCTTAACTGTAGAGAGAAATCTTGGACCATAGCGTATAAATCTGTGACTCTTTGGGGCTATAACTTTTCTTCTAACAGAACCGTGGGCTAAACAGAGGGGGAAAGGATTACACCTGTGGATCTATAGTCTATTATCCTTTTAGTAATTCATTACCTTATGTGTATTTATATGTGCTTGATATTTAAATTTATGTGGTGTTGTAAATTTTCTCATGATAATTAAAATTTACAGAAACTTATCAAAGTGTGTCAGTCAGCTCGTTCCAAAATATCTATATTCCATTGTTATAGTTTCACGTCTGTGCGTCTAACTGTCGTCACTTATGTGTGTGTGTATGTGAGTGGTATATATATATATATATATATATATATATATATATATATATATATATATATACTCAAAATCTTCCTTTGCTTCAAGACAACGCGCCCTCTCACAAAGCACGGCTTGTGCAGCTAGCAGCCAACGATTTGAATATTGAAACTCTTCCACACCCACCATATTCTCCAGATTTGGCTCCATCAGACTATTTTCTATTCCCAAATCTTAAAAAACAGCTAAAAGAAAATCATTTTGACAGCGATGAAGAGGTTATACTGGCATGTGATGACTGGTTTAGTTTGAAAAATAGGGTGTTCTACTCCCAAGGTCTTTTCAAGGTCAAGCAGAGATGGCAGAAGTGTGTCAATTCAGATGGTGGCTATACTGAAAAGGAATACACACTATACAAAATTTCAGCTCTCTGTGACATGTCCTTCATGGTCAGGCCCAAGACTTATGTCAATCCCCTTGTATATATATATATATATATATATATATATATATATATATATATATATATATATATATATATATATATATATTCTAATAGACTGTCTGACTAATCTAATTCTGTTGTAGAGATAGGCTGACCGATAGAAGCTTCTCGAGTGTTAGGGACAGACTCTATTATTTTCCACCATCTCATTCGTGAAATATATTTCTGTTATTATCTCCCACTGAGCTATCACCTGTTTCTATTTCTATTCAGAAGGGACCAATCTATGTCTTAATTCCCCTATAGAAATCTAAGACACTGACGAAGGGTGAAACCCGAAACGTTCGTTGTTTCCTGTGTAACGTTAATTTGTAAAACTGATTAAATACCGTTTTATTTGTATATATATATATATATATATATATATATATATATATATATATATATATATATATATATATATATATATATATATATATATATAATTATAATTCATTCATAACCCTCCACTCCCAAAGGAGCATAGGCCTTCAAGAATTTGCACCTCTGTTTCCAGCTCTCTTCTCCATGTACTTCTTGGTCTACTTCTGCCTCTTTTGCCCTGAGGGTTCCAGAACAAGGACTGCCTTTTAATGCTATCAAAGATATTCTCTGCGTGTGTCCTATCCATCGCCATCGTCTTCTTTTCATCTCTAGTTCCACTGGCACTTGTCTAGTTCTTGTCATCAGTTCCCCGTTGGTAACTGTAGTGGTTTTTGATGTTATTGTATGGTTGTTATGTTACCTAGTGTACTGGATGAGGTCAGCTGTGAAGGCTCCTGAGATAAAACATTATGTGAATTACAGAAGGCCTTTCTGCTACCACTTACGACCTCAAACAGACCTATTCTACTATAATGACTGTTAGCTACGTTAAAAGTCTAGGGTACTGAAATGTAATGTGTAGGTAATAAAATACACAGACACACACATGTAACTAATAAGTCTAATACTAATAATACTCTATGATACACTGAACTAACACTGGCTGTTAAAGTTTAAGTTTGAAAATTTTTTTAATTTATTAGTCCTGAACCAATTGTTTCTTTTGGTCAGAACATATGAAATGATATGTAATTTTCAATGAAATGCATATATATATTGCATAATCAAATGTAATTTTTGTACATAGGTATATTATTACAATGGTTAATATTAATAATATCTACAATGTATTGGGAAAAACTAGCACTGGATGTTTAGTTGGGGTGGCGTCATCATGCCCAATCTATGGCTACAAAGTTTATTGTCCTTGACATATGGACTGATGTTAATGTTTATATAACAAGATTTATATCTTTATTGATGGTGGAAATAGTTTATGAATCTCCAGCAGGCCAGGTTTGCACTTTACTGGCCTGTAACGATGTAGTACAGAATTCTTGTGGCCCACTCCTCTCAGTAGCTGGAGTAAAATGTTAGGCTGCACAGACACCCGCTTTTGTACTTCTACAAAAGCATCTGGCACAATCGTAGTGCCAGATTAGAAACTCTGAAATAAAATTTGTGCCATGTGTCAACACTCTATTTACTGCGCCACTCTTACACACAACACCACAAAACAACATTACACAGATTGGGTCAGATCTCTCTGACCAACTTAACACATCTCACCCAGTTGTTATCAAATAGTACCAGTTTCCCAAGACTGCATTGCATCTGAAATATGTTCAATAGTTTCCTCTTCCATTCAATAAGGTGGGTGATATGTTCCCACTAATGTCAATAATAGATCCGCCTTCCATAGTCTTAGATAGGTTTTCATATATTATTTGTTTGTCTCTAGGCCCTGGACTGCTGCTGGGGACCTAGAGTAAACACTCACTTGTCGTAATCATTTTTCATAATATGGCAGTATCAGTCACTCAAAATATTAAAATAAACAAGATAAATGCTTTTTTCCTTACCACAATTCAGAATTGAGAACACAGTTACTTAGTACTAGCAAAACTCAGCTGAGCTGCTGGCTAGATTAGGGCGTCCCACTGATTTTTATTTATTAATTCCTGGAAATCACCTCTAGCAGTAAAGAACTGTGTTAATAGACAGTCTTCTATCAAATGGCACAAGTGTGCGTCTCTTTCTCAATAATATGAATGGTTTTGTCCAATCAGCGGACTCCCCCTCTAACTTTTTCAAATATTCAAACTAAAAGTCAAATTTCAGTCCAGTCTCAGTCTAGTATGTAGTATTTTTTCCAAAATTTCACTTGTTTTTTGGACTAACTACATGAAAAAACTACACAAACCTGCCCCACTAGTTATTTTTAGCTTCTATCCTCCGACTTTGCCCCTCGTTCATCTGCAGTTTGATTTTTTGCATTTTTAGTGTCAAGGACGCCAAAATGTAACTTTAGTGAAAATATGCACAAAAAAACTGTTCGCTAGTCTGATTGGAACAATACGGTCTTTCGTCAATATCTTCCGTGTTATCTGTCCGTCTGTGTAATTACAAGTATATTATTTCTCTGCTCAAGGTGGGCTATCAAACTAGCTAGGTTTTATTTTCATAACTTTATTATTAAAGAAAACCCTACTTTTCTCAAGGTTAGTTTTTGAAATTTGTTCTTGAACCTTCGTCCACGGCGTTTGCCGCTATATTCAAACAAAACAACTAATTACGGTCAAACGTCTAAGATACGACTGTGTCTAACAAGAGCTAAGTCGTTTTCCTACCAATTCCTTACATTGTGTCAACTAGTGGCGTGATTTTTTCCTTTAAACTACAAATTGCGTCTTTTTGCCTTTTAGATTCAAACACGTGTAAGACCGACACAATTTTTTCTTTTTCTTTTATCTCCGTTTCCCTCCCGTCTAAAAGGGTAAACCGTTTCTCTGCATGTTTCAACTAGTTAGTTTCAATGGCGGTAGAAAGCGCTGGCGTAGGCGAGAATGTATCCTCGTATCTTACGTATAATTTTATCCCTACATGTTATCTTACCCGTTATCTTTATAAATTGGAGATATTTTAACGTTGTATCACTGTATTTTTCACCACACATCTCCCCACCTGAGAACATGCACTAATGCAAGTTCCAAAACCAGTGATACACATAGATAAAATTAACCTCACGCCTGCCAACTACTCTAATTTTGATCACTGGGTGCCTACTGAGGAAATCTGCACCGACATTCTGTGACCCCGGGATATATTCAATAATAAACTGATAAGGTTGCAACAATAAAGACCATCTTAACAATCTTGCATTTTCATGCTTGGCCTGAGATAAGAACACTAGGGGCTGGTGATCCGTCTGGACCACAAAAGTCCTACCATACAGATAGATTTGGAACTTTTTTATTGCCCAGATTAACGCTAAACATTCTTTTTCGCTTGTGGAATATCCTTGCTCCGCTTTGTTCAACTTGCGGCTTGCATAAGCGACTGGGTTCAATTCCCCATTGGGTGACGAGGACCTTTGCAACAGAGCCGCCCCCGGGCCTACATTACTTGCATCTGTTCTCACCACAAAGTCCTGAGTCAAATCAGGCAATTTGAGAATAGGCTTGCTAGTGAGTTTTTCCTTTAACTCTTGAAATGCCAATTCACATTGCGCAGACCAAACAATTTTATCTGGATTTCCCTTGCGAGTCAGATCAGTCAGAGGAGCACATATAGAGTTAAAATTTTTGATATATTTTTGGTAAAACCCACATAACGACACGAATGATCGCACGTCTTTTTTTGTTTGTGGTCTAGGTGCTCTCTGCAGTTTTTCCAAGTTCTTGGGGTCAGGGGTCATGTTACCCTGATATACAGTATGTCCCAAGAATTCCAACTCTTTGCATCCAATACAACATTTTGTTGGTCTAGCAGTTAAGTTCGCTTCCCTGAGCCTATCAAATAACATATTCAGAGAGTTAATGTGTTCTTCAAATGTTTCTGTGGCGACAAGAATATCATCCATGAAATTTGTGATACATGGATTATTCAAGGGATCCAACAATTTGCGCATCATCCTAGAAAATACACTCGGAGCATTTTTCAATCCGAATGGTAGCATGTTGAATTCATAATGTCCTTCCGAGGTGCTAAAAGCTAAATAAGGTCTAACTTCAGGCTTAACTGGAATCTGGTAATAGCCTTTGCTAAGATCCACCTTCGTAAAGTATTTTGCCTTGTTCAATCTGGCAAATAACTGTTTTGTGTCTGGTAATGGATCCACTTGTCCTTCTGTGACAGCATTCAGTTTTCTGTAATCTATGCACAGTCTATGTTCCCCAGACGGTTTCCTCAACAAAACTACACTGGAGCTAAAAGAAGATTCACTGTGTGAAATAATCCTTTCTTTCAACAAATAATCTATTTCCTCTTTCAATGCCTTCTCCTTCGCGAACGGAACAGAATAGGCTCTCATACAGATTGGGTTTGAGTCTACCAGCTTCATGTCATACTGTAGCAAATTTGTATGTCCTGGTTTATCTGTTAATACATCTGTATGTTCCTCCAGAACCTGTTGAACTCTCTCCCTCTGATTTTTAGTCAGGTGCTTACTGACTTTTACTTGTGCTGCTGTCTCACAGGGATGTAATGGGTATTCATGTGACGTGAGTGGTTCCTGTTGCATTTTAGTTGCGATAGCCAAGGTCAGTAAGGGGGTGCTTTCCTGGAGTGGTCTGTCCAGATACTTCTTTAAAAGGTTTACATGATATACCTTCTCCTTCCCCTTTTTGTCAATTTTATAGTTTGTTCTAGACACCTTCTCTAGAACCGTATATGGACCTCGCCATCCAATTTGTAACTTATTCTGGCTGCCGGGTAGTAGAAGAAGCACCTTCTCTCCCACAGCTAATTCTCTGTCCTTTGCTTTCCTATTGAAATACGCTGCATGTTTCTTCCTGGCTTGTCTCAAATTATCATTTGCCAGTTTCCATCCAGCTTTCAGACGAGTGGTCAGCTCGTTCACATATTGATATGATGAGGTAACAGTCTCTTCTGCTTTCTCATCTGTCCAGGTCCTTAATAAGGCTACATCTGGACTTTTAATTTTTCATACTTATTTTTCATGGCACCCGTCGGGTCCTTTCCATTAGAAGCCCTATAGTGAGGACTTTTTTTCCTAGAATCATCACTCACAAAACGACCACTACCAATTTTTTTCTTGGGTTTGTCTCCCCACTTTAGATTACTTATGAGAGATCTTCGCTCTCTTTTAGGTTCCTCCAGTTTATATAAGGCTGACTGAGGGATTGTCAGCTTATTCTGGGGTAAAATTACTCTTTGTACTCGTCGCATAGTGGCCATGTTAATACATTCAAGTGACGACTGTGTGTGAAAAGGGGGCTCCCATTCCACTTTATTATAATTATTTTTCCTTCCTGGCCTAAGTTTGCCCCGTGGCGTTTCTAGGTCCTGCAAATTTTTTCCCTTTGTGGGTGTTCCATCATGAAATACGCCACATGCTTCTACAAAGTTCTCAATATCGACATTTACGTCGGGCCAATAGTATTTTCGAGCAACCTTTTGGTAG
Organism: Oreohelix idahoensis; assembly: GCA_024509875.1. Classification (NCBI taxonomy): domain Eukaryota; kingdom Metazoa; phylum Mollusca; class Gastropoda; order Stylommatophora; family Oreohelicidae; genus Oreohelix; species Oreohelix idahoensis. The sequence goes on from JAMPIV010008832.1 coordinate 73,937, forward strand.
ATGGTACCTACTTTCTCATGGTCACCATCTTTTCCAACATGTAAGCTCCTTATTAAATTTGCCCTATATACCTTGGGAAGAACCAACTGTCCGTGACCAGTGGATTTAGTTCCTGTCTTCCTGTATTGCAATTTGTCCTTCATAAAGTACTCTCCCTTGCTTGGAGGTGTGTGGCATTTGGGCAATTTCTTAAAACATGGCTTGAGTGTCCCATCCTCAGCCTGCGCCTTCCTCATCTCTTCTGGATGAGCATTTATAGGTTCACCTTCTTCCTCCTTTTTCTGTGACCTGGTCTGCACTGTCGCCATGATCACAGGTCTCTCGGGATTCCCCAAGAAGACGTATCTACACCCCAATATCAGAGGGTAGATTGGTTCATCTATCACTGCTGCTCTGATTTCTCCTTCCACATAGCGAGTTTTCACCGTTATCCTTGCGATGGGAAGTGTCATGAGTGGTATGTCCTTAGTCGTCCCTTGTATTTCCACTGTTTCTGTGGTATACTGACTTGAGTCCACTAGGCTAGACTTCACAACTGAATCATAATCCAAACCTGTATCATATAGGCACCTGATGGTGACCCCATTACAAATAACATCCTCACAAACTGGGGGGTGATAAGGTTCCTGCTGTCCATTAGGATTAACCTTTAATCTTTGTTTCCCCGATTTCATTGCAGCAATGTTTGAAGGTTTCCTTTTACAAAATTCGGTGTTATGGTTGTCTTTCTTACACCATTTGCACCATCTCTTTCCTTGGTTAAACGGTTTTCTTTCATTATATTTTTGGTCATTGAACTGTGAGTTTCTATCACGATAATCATTTCGTGGCCTATCAAAGTTTGTTCTGCCTTTATTACCTTTTTCTCTGGTATCAAATTTACTAAATTGCTGTGGAGCTTTAAAATTTTTTATGTGCTTCTTTTTTGTGCCACTTACCTCTGCCTGGGCTGCCTGATACCTCTCAGCGACATTTAAAACCTCCCCCAACCTCTCTGCACCTTGTTCCATGAGAAATGTTCTCAGGTCTGGAGCCATGGACTCTCTTAATTGCTCTATCATGATCATCCCTTTAAGATCTTGGGTCTTCCCCAGAGCAGTCCATTTCTCCAAATTGGTTTCCAGTCTGGCAGAGAATTGGTGGTATGTCTCCCCAGAAAACAGTTTGGCATTTCTAAACTTCTTACGATAAAATTCACCATTCTTTTCATATTTCAATAACAAAGCCTGCTTTAGCATGTCATAATTGTCTTGGTCGTCTCTATGCATCTTAGCAAAAACTTCATAAGAAGTACCTCTAAGTCCTTGCGATAACTTAAGACTCCACCTCTCTCTCTCTAACCCATACGTAGTAGCTAATAGTTCGAATCTACTGAGGTACCCCTCGATGTCATCGTCTTTCTCAACAAAATGGTCTAAATGAAACCCAATAGCTGAGGTTGAGGCTCCCTGACTAGGCGTAGCATCTGAGGGAAAGGGGCTGGCACCATTTTCAGGAGCATGGCCTTGTACTTCCAGCTCCCTTTATCGTAATTCGTGCTCCCTTTGCAATCTCTTATCTTCTGCTTCCCTTTCGGCCTTTTTTCTTCTAATTGGAGCCTTTTAATCTCCCTATCTGCCTCCAATGCCTTAGCCTCTTTATCAGCCTCAATCTGCAGCCTCTTAAGTTCTTTATCAGCCTCAATTTGTAACCTCTTCTCTTCAGCTAACCTCCTATTTTCCCTTTCAATATACTTGTCACATTCTGAAGTTACATACTGAATGAAAACTTGACGCTCCATGTTCATCTCCTTCGCCGTCATCACAGCAGCCGATCTAAATTTTGCTAGATCTGCCATACTCTAACACACAAATTAACAATGACTAAGGTAATTCCAAGTATATAATTACTAAGGTAATATATTAATTAATTAATTAATTACCACTGGCTGTGAAGATTCATCAACTTTTATTTTCCACTTTTTATTTAAGGGACACTTTTAAATTTATTCTCTTATGCCCCCACTAGTTTAATTCCCGGACCAGGAGACCCTAATATCTTTGATAAACTTAATCCCGGACGAGCCCCCAATATTTGTAGTGGTTTTTGATGTTATTGTATGGTTGTTATGTTACCTAGTGTACTGGATGAGGTCAGCTGTGAAGGCTCCTGAAATAAAAGTTTTAGTGAAATACAGAAGGCCTTTCTGCTACCACTTACGACCTCAAATAGACCTATTCTACTATAATGAATGTTAGCTACGTTAAAAATCTAGGGTACTGAAATGTAATGTGTAGGTAATAAAATACACAGACACACACATGTAACTAATAAGTCTAATACTAATAATACTCTATGATACACTGAACTAACACTGGCTGTTAAAGTTTAATTTTGAAATTTTTTTTTAATTTATTAGTCCTGAACCAATTGTTTCTTTTGGTCAGAACATATTAAATGATATGTAATTTTCAATGAAATGCATATATATATATTGCATAATCAAATGTAATTTTTGTACATAGGTATATTATTACAATGGTTAATATTAATAATATCTACAATGTCTTGGGAAAAACTAGCACTGGATGTTTAGTTGGGGTGGCGTCATCATGCCCAATCTATGGCTACAAAGTTTATTGTCCTTGACATATAGACTGATGTTAATGTTTATATAACAAGATTTATTTCTTTATTGATGGTGGAAATAGTTTATGAATCTCCAGCAGGCCAGGTTTGCACTTTACTGGCCTGTAACGATGTAGTACATAATTCTTGTGGCCCACTTCTCTCAGTAGCTGGAGTAAAATGTTAGGCTGCACAGACACCCGCTTTTGTACTTCTACAAAAGCATCTGGCACAATCGTAGTGCCAGATCAGAAACTCTGAAATAAAATTTGTGCCATGTGTCAACACTCTATTTACTGCGCCACTCTTACACACAACACCACAAAACAACATTACACAGATTGGGTCAGATCTCTCTGACCAACTTAACACATCTCACCCAGTTGTTATCAAATAGTACCAGTTTCCCAAGACTGCATTGCATCCGAAATATGTTCAATAGTTTCCCCTTCCATTCAATAAGGTGGGTGATATGTTCCCACTGATGTCAATAATAGATCCGCCTTCCATAGTCTTAGATAGGTTTTCATATATTATTTGTTTGTCTCTAGGCCCTGGACTGCTGCTGGGGACCTAGAGTAAACACTCACTTGTCGTAATCATTTTTCATGATATGGCAGTATCAATCACTCAAAATATTAAAATAAACAAGATAAATGCTTTTTTCCTTACCACAATTCAGAATTGAGAACACAGTTACTTAGTACTAGCAAAACTCAGCTGAGCTGCTGGATAGATTAGGGCGTCCCACTGATTTTTATTTATTAATTCCTGGAAATCACCTCTAGCAGTCAAGAACTTTGTTAATGGACAGTCTTCTATCAAATGGCACAATTGTGAGTCTCTTTCTCAATAATATGAATGGTTTTGTCCAATCAGTGGACTTCCCCTCTAACTTTTTCAAATATTCAAACTAAAAGTCAAATTTCAGTCCAGTCTCAGTCTAGTATGTAGTATTTTTTCCAAAATTTCACTTGTTTTTTGGACTAACTACATGAAAAAACTACACAAACCTGCCCCTCTAAGTTATTTTTAGCTTCTATCCTCCGACTTTGCCCCTCGTTCATCTGCAGTTTGATTTTTGCATTTTTAGTGTCAAGGACGCCAAAATGTAACTTTAGTGAAAATATGCACAAAAAACTGTTCGCTAATCTGATTGGAACAATACGGTCTTTCGTCAATATCTTCCGTGTTATCTGTCTGTCTGTGTAATTACAAGTATATTATTTCTCTGCTCAACATGGGCTATCAAACTAGCTAGGTTTTATTTTCATAACTTTATTATTAAAGAAAAGCCTACTTTTCTCAAGGTTAGGTTTTGAAATTTGTTTTTGAACCTTCGTCCACGGCGTTTGCCGCTATATTCAAACAAAACAACTAATTACGGTCAAACGTCTAAGATACGACTGTGTCTAACAAGAGCTAAGGTCGTTTTCCTACCAATTCCTTACATTGTGTCAACTAGTGGCGTGATTTTTTCCTTTAAACTACAAATTGCGTCTTTTTGCCTTTTAGATTCAAACACGTGTAAGACCGACACAATTTTTTCTTTTTCTTTTATCTCCGTTTCCCTCCCGTCTAAAAGGGTAAACCGTTTGTCTGCATGTTTCAACTAGTTAGTTTCAATGGCGGTAGAAATGGCTGGCGTAGGCGAGAACGTATCCTCGTATCTTACGTATAATTTTATCTCTACATGTTATCTTACCCGTTATCTTTATAAATTGGAGATATTTTAACGTTGTATCACTGTATTTTTCACCACAGTAACCTTGTCATACCATTTTAATTCGTCTATTCTACATGGAGACATGGAGAACGACAAAGACAACAACCAAAAAGCTACAGACTTTCATAAATGGGTGCTTGCGTAGAATAGACGGATTAAAATGGTATGCCATGGTTATATATATATAAATTCCTTACCAGTTTTAGTGCAACCCATTAATTTATTTGTGTGTGTTGTAGAGTGATAGAAAGGTGTAGGGGTTGAAAAGGGATTATGAACCTTTTGCGGGAGTATCAACACTGGAAATGTCAATCTACATTGAAAGTCACGTGGTGTAGAGGGTGGAAATTAGTAGCAGGGATTTACGAGACACACGTTGATGTTTTTATTCGTGTGTATCACAGTTTTAAAACAAATCAGTAATTTTAAATACCTGTGCAAATTAATAACAACGGATGGAAGATGCATCTCAGAGTGAAGAGCAGAATAGTTCAGGCAAAAACAGCATTCTATAAAATGAAAAGTATTTTATGTTAAAATTCTGTGTCTTTGGAAGTAAGAAAGAGAGTTCTTCAGTGTTATATTGAACCAATCCTGACATATGGAAATCAGTCATGAAAAATTAGTAATCAAGTATGGAAAGCACTAGAGACAACAAAGACGTAGTTTTATAGACAAATGTTAAAGATACCACGGACAGCCAACAAGAATAATGAGCGTGTCCCGAAAAAGGCCAATGCGCATAGGAAACTTATGTCACAGGTTAGACAGACACAATCCACTTGTGTGGGCATGTTATGAGAAGAGGAAAGCTAGAATATATCGTAACAACAGGTCAGATTGGAGGAAAAAGAGATAGGGGAATATAAATAGAGCAAATAATGGACAGTGTGACATTGTGGTATGGAAAGAGCAGAATTGATAACTTGGACTGAAAACTGGAAGTTGTGAAGAGACATGATCTCCTAGGCCACTAGGCATGGTACTTGAAGAAGAAAAAGTGTTACTATTATTAATTCTGGAGGTAAAAAAAAATACAAACTAAGGGATGTGCTGGTATTCTACACACGGGAAACACAAGCTTATAAATATTTACTACTCCGAACTGAGATATGCTGTGTAATTTAATTGTATTTATTAATGTATATGCACTTTTAAATTAAATTTTGAAATGAAACAAAATGTCTCTCTTCGGAAAATAGATCCTAATATCTGTTATTATACTCTCCAGAATAATATAGCAAATTCAAATTCTTTTAATTGGCACAAATACTCGTATAAGTAAAAACATCTATTTCTAATCATCAAAATATATAAATACTTCGGTCTGTCGGTCTGTCACACTATGCACACCATCGTTTACGCACCTTTTTCTATTTTCGAGAGAGTGCATTAACTTTCAAGCACAGCTAAGGAGGTGCAACTGTGGTTAAAGGTTAGACAATAACATTGTATTGTTTCCCCTTATATGTACACCCCCGAAAATAGAAAAAGTGTGACGGTGTGCATTAAATCAACAGACAATCAAGATACGCTTCTGTCCATTTTCATTCGGGAAACGAATTAAACTCATCATTTTTCTTAAAAATAATCTTAAAATGTAAGTTTATGATTGTTTCTTCAGGACAAAATGTTAATTTAAAGTATTGCAGACTTATTATTATGGATCAAAATGATAAGATTACTAAAAGCAAGAGACGATCGCGTCATTCACAGCGAGCAAGCGAGACTATAGAAGAAGCAGCAATGTAGTACGTGTAACAGAAACAACCTCTACACCTCACGGTATAAGGGGAATGACTAAGTAAGTAAGTAAGTAACAGAAACAACACGCTGTAATTAAAAACCTGCTAATTTTGGCGGGTTGTTGCTAGTTTCTCATGTTTATTGTTACCCATAGTACTAAGTATTACTTCCCCTGAGTAATCACGCAAATTTCAATGTATGTATCTTATTCTTCGTCTCCTTAGTTCGCTCTCAAGTAATCATACCTATCTCTCTTACAAACTTGTGTAGAGACATGACCACATACACTACACTGGAGACAAGAACTTGTGTAGAGACATAACCACATAAACTACACTGGAGACAAGAACTTGTGTAGAGACATAACCACATACACTACACTGGAGACAAGAACTTGTGTAGAGACATAACCACATACACTACACTGGAGACAAGAACTTGTGTAGAGACATAACCACATACACTACACTGGAGACAAGAACTTGTGTAGAGACATAACCACATACACTACACTGGAGACAAGAACTTGTGTAGAGACATAACCACTTACACTACACTGGAGACAAAAACTTGTGTAGAGACATAACTAAATACACTACACTGGAGACAAGAACTTGTGTAGAGACATAACCACATACACTACATTGGAGACAAGAACTTGTGTAGAGACATAACCACATACATTACACTGGAGACAAGAACTTGTGTAGAGACATAACCACATATACTACACTGGAGATAAGAACTTGTGTAGAGACATAACCACATACGCAACACTGGTGACAAGAACTTGTGTAGACATAACCACATACACTACACTGGAGACAAGAACGTGTGTAGAGACATAACCACATACACTACACTGGAGACAAGAACTTGTGTAGCGACATAACCACATACACTACACTGGAGACAAGAACTTGTGTAGAGACATAACCACATACACTACAATGGAGACAAGAACTAGTATCCCCAATTAAAATCATATAACCTTAAAATTCATATCTTTTGGTATCTATCTGCATGATGTATACATATTTCAGAACTGGACACCGTTTTGCATTCGCAGGATGGATCCACCTTTTTCAAACTAAATATCACTGTGTATGTGAATGGTTGGGTTTACAGCGGCAAATTATTGAAATACGTCTGTCTCTGGGCACTGTTTGGTTTTTGAATATGGATGCTTCTTCCTTAAGACGTCATGGGTGAACTCATATCTTGCCCTGCCTTTCATTATGTATAGGCAACGTCTTGGAAGGAAGACATCTCCCTATTTAGAACTGTCTTTCTCAAGTGCTAGAAGCATTACACACGATGACAGAAGACACATTCTAGCAATGATATCTCCGCAAAACCAAACAGCATCCACGTGAGATTTAATGTAGCCTTCGTTAGAAATGTCCAGCACATGAACAAAGGGCAGAAGTACAACATGTGTACCGAATGCCATGTTTTGAACTCTCTTAATTATTTTTGAATTATTATCATTCCAATACTTCTTTTCCGTTTCCCTGAATCCATGTATTGCATTATCCCAGTGATCAAACTCGTATGTTTGCCTTGATATGTACATTTCAACTTCATTTAACAGAGAGTTTTCGTCCTCCTCAGACAGGAAGTCTTTTTGCACAAGCATGTCTTTTGCCAAAATTTCATACACATCCTTGTTATTTGAATCTAGATAATCCAAAGTTTGATCATGTATTTCTTCATCAGTTGGAACTTTCTTTACAGAACTGAATTTTACATGTGAACTAAACAGTGTGACAGGGAATGCGTCATTTTAGGAACTTTCATTTATAACAAATACAGACTATAGCTTGGCTGATAGAAATTAGTTAAAATTTAATCATAAAATTATAATAGGAACGGACCATAAAAAAAGAATAGCGTGGATTACTTTTTATCCAATCGTGAGATAAATAAAAGGGAAGCAACGCTGACCTAGATGTGGTAAAATGGGATGTTATAAATATTTATAGGGGACTTAGTGTACTGACTGAGATCAGCTGTGAAGGTATCTGTATCTAATATGTGTAGTGTTTTACAGATAACCTTACTTGCTACCACATTTATAACTCAGTCAGAATTATTCTGGAATATTGTGATGACTACGTTAAATGTCTAGGGTATGTATATGATGAAGTGTAAGTCACAACAACAACAGACAGATAAACAATTTAATTTATTCCACCACACTTGACAACACTATGACACTCACACACATTTAACCCTCTATAAGACTATCTTAAATGAGTCACTGGTAAAGTTTCAAATATTTATGTATTAATTACTTTCACTATTATATATCCTGATTCAACTACAAAGTAAACCAGGAATCACATTCAAATGTAATCACAATTTATATGTACAGAATTTATAAATATGAACATTGTAGTGACATATTTTATTAATATTATCCTATGTGTGTCAGTGTGTAGTAGTACTATGAGGTAATACTGGTTTTGTTTTTCAAGCTTTGTTGTTATTTGTCATCATGACTTCAAGTGTTTGTTTATCTGAGAAATAGTATGGGGAAAAAGTTCACAGTTCCTGTCAATTTAAACAAGGTATTGTCCCTCTTTTTTTTTTTTTTCTAAAATGTCAATTTTTGAGGGGACACATAATGTTGAGCTCCACTGGCCACAGAGGCTTAACTTTCGTGATGGCGGTAGGAAAAGACTCCTCTGCTCGATTGCTCCCCTGTGTTCTGGAGACACCTCACTAGTCGCTATCTGGACCCAGGAGTATGCTGTCAGCCTCCAGATTCAGCAAAGCTCAGACCAGGTGCTGCTCAATAACTTTAGGACCACAGTCCCTGAAACAAGAAGGTTGTACCTCCTACTTCATAACTAATTTATAATCTATTTCTAGACTGAACACAATACATGACAAACACTGAGTTCAGAGCGGTAGGCCAACTGTCAGCTTCATCTGAAATAATTTACACCAGTATACTCCTCCCTAATGGTCACTACGCCTCTGCAATTCCAGCATTAGTTCTTCTAGTGAATAAGATAGGTGTCACTGTACTGTTTGGCCATTCCATGCAGTTTTACTTTTCTCCGACACCTTCTGTTCAGGTTGGAGCACTATACAGGCCTTGCCTCATGTTCGCTACTGAACCACACACATATACATACATAAATTATCAATTTACATTCAATTTTCATTAAAAAGATATTGAATATATCAAGCTTACCACAATTCATGGAATAATACACAGTTACGTTGACTGGCAATGAATATAGCACAATTTCGATCTGCCGATGTCCCAGGCTTTTATTTAGAAAAATATGCACTGGCGCTCAACGCACTGGTTCTTTAGTAAGCATATTTGAAAATGTGGTGCTTAACTGACGCTTCTAATTGCCTATATTGGCGGGTCTAACCAATCGAGCCATGTTTACACAGCTTTTCAAAAAAGTACCTCTACTACTGTTTCCCCTAACAACAAAGAAGTAGTATTTATAGTCCGACTAATCGTGTTTAGCCTTACATTTACTTTCCGCCAATCAAATAGGAGGTAACATGTTGGCCTATTTCCCGTACAATGGTGGTGTCAAAATCTGCCACTGAGCGATTCTGATTTTGGGGTTGTCTGACACCCTCACTATTTCTTTTGGCTATAATTTGTTAATTCCTAGACTATTTGCGTAACGTTTAACATATTCTTTGTCAGCAAGTCCTAAGGAACCCAAATATACAAATTTAAAGGAGCTAAGTGGCTGCGTTCAAAATATGCATTTTCTTCTAGGATAGTCGTGCTGTTGCCACCTCCTCACTTCCAAACTTTATGGTGTCTGCTGTACTGTCATACTAATGTCAGGATTTCAGACATAAAACAGTAGAATGTCATGTTTCCTAATAAGCGTTTTGTAAGTTTTTTTAAACCTAACTCTCGTATGGGTAGTGTTTTTTATTACTGTCGATTAGAAAAGAGCTAGTGCTTGTGGCCTTACACGCGTGATGGTAGTAATTGTATAGCGAGACGCGTGTTTAGTGTTGTATGCGTCCCGGCTTTCAGCCCTCCCTTTCTTTCTATCCTAAGTCCATCTGTCTGTTCGTTTATGGTAACTTAGTGTATAAAATGACATGAATGGAATATTAAATATAGGTCAGCTTGCGTATCTCAAGGTTTTTCTTAGAAAGGCAGTACACGTTTTATCGAAGAAAGCGTGTAGTGATGCAGTAGGCTTTTACTATCAACGTGGAACGTTATAATTTGCAGACGAATTAGAAAACAAGGGGGATTTCGAGTACAGTCATTGTGACAGCACTGTTCTTTACCATTCTTCTTTCCTTTTATTGAAGTCATTTGTTAGGCTTTACATTTACTTTTTAATTTATATATGTGGATTAGAATTTCACACGACACTAGATTTGAGCTGAACCCAAGCGGGAGAGTCCCGGCCGAAGTTTAGTTGCAGATTAGAAGCCTAAGTGTTCAGACGCATTTTCTTATGCTGCAGATTTTGAGGATTTCAAATAATACTAAAGGAAGTTTTTCAATTAGTATTTTCCCAGCTCTAGTGTTTAAATTGTGCATTTATTTCTCACAAGGAAAGCAGTAAGTAAAATGCTTTTGGAATACCTATAACGTTTTCATATCGAAGAGAGATAGCTTTTACCCCCGCAGCACACAGTAAAATGGCTGCAAGTTGTACTTTGATGCAGAATATAGTCTTTGAATAGCCATGTAGAAACACTAACAGTTTGGTAGAACATGAAGCTCTTCAGGAAATGAGAAAATGGTTTAATTCTCTGAGGAACTGCTAGTATGCATTTACCGCTAGCTAATATTTGAAGGAACAAGTGGCTAAGAGTTGAATCAGAGTGATCCAACTTGATGTAAATCCCCCATGCTATGTTAATGAAAGCAATGTGCATTTGTGGATGAACGAAATATGCATACTATTAATCTTTATGCCATTATGTAAATACGTTGTGATGAATAAAAATCACGTTGAGACAAAAAGGAGATCGTCTATTAAATACTTCGCTATACATATAATTGAAAGAAAGGAAGGAATGTCTGCTGGGAAACTAATCATGTCTTATAAACTGCTCTTAACAAAATACACCGTAGAGGATCGCCCTAGAACCTGGTAGAACCCTAAGTCTGTTAGAGAGAAAGCTCCACCTCTAGCGCCTAAGCTAGTCTATCAACTCTGCTCTCTGTATAAACAGCAAACCCCAACTGCCCCTCCCCGGCCCCCCCCCCCCCCACCCGGCTACAACAGCACATCCGAGTTACAGTGAAAGGCACTTGACATTTTCTTGTGATAATTTTTTTCACAAGTTTGCTTGTCAGATGAAAGTGTACTATGACAATGCCTTACATTTACTGTCCCGCAAACGGTGTTAGTGTTTCTATTTCCATGAACGCGAACGGCAATTAAGATGTATCTAAGAAATCCTTCATACATTCCTGTGATTCTGATATTTCTTGTTGGCACAACAAGAGATCTTATTGGTATGCTTTAAATTCGATAATAAAGATTCAGATGCATTAATTCCACGCCACAGTCAGAAATGGTGCCTTATTTTATGTTATAATTCCGTGAACTCTCGTACATCCTTCTCGCTAGTGCCAGGGACTCAGATGGTACAGTAGGTCCTATACAAACGAACTAACGAGACCAATGTCACGTAGTCAGCTTGCTAGCAACGGAAAAAATAACAGCGGTGAGGGATATTGTTTTAATATAACTGACTATGCCTCTTGGAGCGTTAGTGATTAAATTAACAACGTCCGCTGCAAAACAGCCCGGATGATAAACTACAAACTGTTACACTTTGTGAAGAACTTTCTACTTTCGTTATCTCTGAAAGTCTAAGGTCAAGGATATATCGGGGATTTCGATTTGCACAAAACACTGCTGAGAAATTAGCACTGTATGTCATTCACGAGCAGTAAATTAATTTCCTAACTAGAAAATAAAATATGCTAGTTTTGAACTAACATATGCTGTTCAAAGAAGTAGACTTCTACATAGAAAACATATTATTATGACATAAAATAAAACCAAAGTATTCGTTTTACATAACACCCACGCCGCGCAAGTTGCACGCCGTGCATTGGGCACTTTTTTGTCTGGCGCGAGTTACTATTTTGAGTGAGACCGACTGACGTAACAAACATCGGTAATTATGTTATTTGGGATGGGATGCGATGAGTATATTGCATGATGTACATTGTTTTTATCCACTGAAGCGTAATGGGTGTGCATTGTTTTTATCAACTGAAGCGTAATGGTGGAACAATTTTATAACCTGGAGCATATGTGTGCAGTGATTCTACAGGGTGTTTATAAAGTCGCTGTGCAGTGAATTTGAAAAATATTTCAGAAATTACGTCACGAATGATGCAAATTTACGTCATGATATTCTGTGTTCCAATGCTGTGTTCCACAATCCCGTGTGCAGCATTACACAACAAGCCCCAATTGAAAACCACATTTCTGGTGACGTCGTCTCGCCCGGGCGTAAATTTCACTACACAGCGACTTTATAAACACCCTGTATAATCCCGAGTCCAAGGGGTACAACATGTCCATAATCTTTAAAGCTTGGGGTACGGTGTTTCAATAACTTGGCGAGTATAATGTACAATATTTCTATACTCGGAGAATAAAGTGTAGAGAATGTATATAACGATCCCAGCACATTGTACATTGTTGATTTTGAAAAGGCTTTTGACAGTATACATAGGGACAGTTTATGGAAAATACTGAGAGCTTATGAAATTCCAAGCTGCATAGTGTCAATTATAAAAGGCCTTTATGCCAACTTTACGTGTAGCATTGGGCATTTGAAGTGAAGACAGAAGTACTACAGGGATGCCCCTTATCAACCACTCTATTTTTAACAGTCATAGACTGGGTGATGCGCCAGACAACAGAGGGCAATCCAAGAGGAATAAGATGGACTACTTTTTCTACACTGGAAGAACTGGAATATGCAGATGACATTGCACTGCTAGCACATTCACATCAACACATCCAGGAAAAAACAGATAGACTTAATAAGTATAGCCAGCAGGTGGGCTTGAACATCAACCTACAGAAGACAGAGGTCATGACGCTCAATGTGAGCAACCCTGAGCTCATATCAGTAAGGAATCAGCAACTGGAACAGACAGATGCCTTCACATACCTAGGATGCATAGTAACACCAGACGGCGGAGCAAGCAAAGACATCAACAACAGAATGAACAAAGCAAGAACAGCCTTTTTTAGCCTTAACAACATCTGGAAGTCCTCTCAGTACAGCACAAGCACAAAATTAGGATTATATCAGAGCTGTGTGCTTTCTGTGCTTCTCTATGGCGCGGAGAGCTGGAGAGTTACAGAGAAGGAAATGTCGAAATTGTCCTCTTTTCACAAAACATGCCTAAGGAAAATTCTCCGAATCTTTTGGCCGAATATCATCACCAACCAAGATCTGCTTACTCGGTACGAAGGATGGGCGCCGACTGAGCAAAGTGGAATCAATGTGTTGTTGCCCTACAAGACGCCACCAGGCGTAATGGCCACTGACTGCTTTGACGGTCGGCGGCTAAAGATCAAAGAAGAACGAAGAAGAATGTATATAATAGCGATTGTTTGGAGACTTGTTTAACTTGGAGTCAGTGCTATTCTCAAAACATTATCTAACCGCTCATTTGTGAGGAAAATGTATCTTATTCTTGACCGTGTAGAACCTCCCCAACCCATCTATGAGGATAGAAAGACAAGACGACTTCATCCATAAGCGTGTCCTAACAGACAAGAACGGTGAGGTTAGGTATTGGCAAGATGAATAACATGAACAACGGCTCTCGGAGCTGTATGTCCATATTGATCTCTGAGTGACGAACACCTACTTCCAGACAAAACCCCAGCATAAGAGGCCATAGGAGACACCCACGATCCAAGCACTGGCACCAACTGGATCTGATTCTTGTCAGAAGACCACATCTCAGGTCTGTGGTCGCCATGCACGCGTACTATAGTACATCATGTGATACAGATCACGTCCTTAGTTTGCTGCACAATCAGAGTACAACCAAGAAACCTCCATCGTGTCTGACATGAAGGGTAACGACACATCGACACCAGCAAGATGTCAGACACTGTCATTGTCGCTCAATTAAATTATAACCACCTTCAAGAAAGTGCTCAATAGACCAGAGCATGATGATATTGTTACAGAGAACTAGGAGCACCTGCGGAACACCGTTCAAATCTTGCCACTTTGGTAAGAAAACGGCAAAGTCAAATGACTTGTTTGATGCTTTATTAGATGTGATGACACCTGTCATAGAAGCTAAGCACAGTGCGACAACTGAATACGAACGTTGACCGAGTGTTATTGTCTCCACCTCAGTGACGTCATCCAGACCACAGCACAAAGAGTCAACACTAGACAAATGTACGACGGTATAAACAAAGCCCTTGGTCTTCTCAAAAAGTTATATGGCACCGCAAAAACTATCAGCGGGGAGAAACTAACCGATAAGAAAGATGGAGAGGTGGGTCGAGCACAGCTCTGTGCTGTACGCTAGAAAAAATAGCAGAGAGGTCTTTTATATTTGGACATGCGCACTAATATAACCGACTAGGTTAAACGGGACGCTCGTTGCCTAAAAGAGACCAAATTTTTTTGTTTTTTGTTTTTGTTTTTTAAAGTCACGTTTGCAGCCCTTGACGCTGTCAAATGTCTGCCAACTATGAAGAAGCTGAATGCTGAACCAATACTGGGAGACCTCAGCAAGACCATTGATAGTTTGGCTTCTGGCAAAGCACCAGGCAGTGACGGGATTCCTCTCAACCTAATAAAATACTGTAAAACTATACTATATACTGTTCAAAAAAAGAAACGCACAGCTATCCGATGGCGCGTTTTTATGAGTTTGTAAGTAAAATTTGGTGCTAGGGTATATAAAAACCAGCCTCAAATGTTCTTTACAGTGTCAAATGCACGTGTTGACCTGAATTGCGTTCGTTTTTGTAATCGTTACAACGCAGTGGTCAATAGTGTTTATGGCAAAATTTTTGACCAAACTCATGTGGCGCGCACGTGAAAGCAACAAAATTTGGGGTGAACACTATTCACTGACTACGCAACTGAAACCCGCTAAAAGGATAACGCTACACAAAAAAAAATTCAGTTCATTTTCAAGCAGACATTTATGGCGTCTCTATCGATAAATTTAAGGAACATTGCTTTTGGCCGACTGCATGCAGGCGAAAGTCAAAGTCAGGTTACCAGGCATCTAAACGTGCATCAGAATACCATCAGTCGACTTTGGCACCGGTTCCAAACCACTGGCTCAGTTGAAGACCGGCATCGCAGTGGACGACCCAGAATGACAACAGCAGCGGAGGATCGCTTTATTCGGCTTCGTCACCTCAGAGACAGGTTTACAACAGCTTCCTCAACTGCCCAGTCATTGCCTGCAGGACATCATGTGTCTGATCAAAATGTCCGGAATAGACTGCAGGACACTGGAGTTTGGGCACAACGACCTCACCGAAGACCTGTCCTTACGCGCCGCCATCGCCAAAATCGACTTCTTTGGGCCAACCAGCATCGTCCTTGGGCAGCTGACAATCAATAGAGACGTGTCTGGTTTAGTGACAAATCTTTCTTTTTGTTGCAGTGTCATGATAGACGGCGTAGGGTCTACCGTAGGCGAAATGAACTTTTTGCCCAAATTTGCGTTGATGAAGCTCCGCCGCACGGTGGTGGAGGTGCAATGGTGTGGGGAATGATCAGTTACAACGGAAGGAGTCAATTGGTGCACATTGAAGGAGGCTTGAATGCGCAACGATACGTCAATGAAATTCTTCGACTCCATGTCCTTCCACTTTTGGCTGCCTAAAGGTCTGTGTTTCAACAGGACAATGCCAGACCCCATTGTGCACGGTTGACCAAGCAGTTCCTGACTGCCAACAACATTCTCACCCTTCCCTGGCCATCCCTGTCTCCATACATGAGTCAGATTGAGCACCTGTGGGATGAGCTGCATAGACGTGTTTGTCGCCGAGACGTTGCTCCAGCCAGTCGTCGTTATCTGGTCCAGGCACTCCAGGAAGAGTGGGCAGCCATCCCACAGACCCACATAAGACGTCTGATCGCATGCATACCCAGGAGATGCCAGTCGCTGATCGATGCAAGAGGAGGCCACACACCATACTAACGGGAAAGCCCGTACGCCAAAAAGCTATCGCGATCCAGATGCAAAACAACTGTCAATTGATTGGGTGAACCCTAAGGTATTCTTGTGTGCAATTTGAAAAATTAACACATTAAATTAAGAAAGTTATTGAATGTCAAAATTATGGCTATGTGTGTGTCTTCAGTAGCTATGCGTTTCTTTTTTTGAACAGTATAATGCATCCACTGCATACCGTGTCAATGCTGGGAAGAGACACATATCCCTCAAGACATGTGAGATTCTAAGATTGTAACACTGTGTAAAAATGAAGAAGACAGAGGTGATTGCAATAACTACTGAAGCAACTCTCTTCTTAGTATTATTGGTAAGGTTGTTGCCAGAGTTATCTTAATGCGATTACACAAGTTAGCTGAGCACATATATCCAGAGTCTCCGTGTGGATTCCGAGATGGTAGATCAACAATAGACATGGTCTTTTTTCACTGCCAACTCAAGGAAAATCAAGAGAGTAGAAAAGGTCTTTATATAGATCGCCTTTATAGACATCACAAAGGCCTCTGACCTGGTTAGCTGGGGTGGACTCCTCAAAATCCTCCTGAAAATTGACTGCACCACTAAATTGCTGGAAATGAAAAGATATTGAAGGAACAGTCCAATATGCTGGAAGCACATCACATCACTTTAACATTCACAGTGTGTTAAACATGGCTGCATCCTGACAACGGCCCTCGTCGGGATCTCCTTTGCCTTGCTCTTGACACATGCATTTAGAGATGTAACTGACAGAACATGTCTTCACACTCGGCTAGATTTTTTTTTTAATGTAAAACTTTTGCCTCGTTTTGGCGAGGCTCGTCCCGTTCAACCTAGTCGGTTATATTAGGGCGCATGTCCAAATATAAAAGACCCTTAGGTCTAAGGATATTACTCGGCCAGATGGGCGACTGTTTAACCTTGCAAACCTGAAGGTGACCACAACAATCGATTGGTCACTATAAGAGACTTGTTATTCATTGTAAACGTCACACACAGTCATTTGGAGCGTCAGACCTTGTGCAATCGCTTCACCCAAGCATGCAAGGCCTCACAATACGTTTAAAGAAAACAAATGTGGTGGGTCAGGATGTGGATGTTGCACGAGTTATTATTATCGATGTCGTAATTTGAATCTGTATAACAACACGCTCAAATTTACCGCTCGAATTTATCTAGCGTATTTGAATCTGTCTAGGAACCCAGTCAAATTTACCGCTCGAAAATATCTAAGAGTATGGTACAATTTTAACGGCCAATAGAATTGCTTCTTTTTCTTGTAGTGATAAGAAAACATTTTTGACGTGATAATAGGGTCTATTTTGTGTTTTTGACCGAAAGAAGATATTTTATTTCTTAAAAACTAAAGATAGTTAAACTGAAAGGAATATCTTAAATTATAGCGCTGATATTACTTAAGAGATAAGCATAAAGACTTCCTCAAAATAAAATTTTATTGTATGAGAAAAATCAGTTTTAATGATACTTTTACTTCAGGGAAACCCCCAATTTAGTTAGTTAAAGTATGCACAGATCTAAATGCACTGGGATAACTAAAATATGAATAGCTACAACGATAGAGTTGTATTAGAATTTTATAGAATTGAAATCGGCCAATAAATAAGTGAGATAATAAATATTTAAACTTTATCAATTTGAACGGTAGGGGGAAAATTCACGCAGAATCAAAATTTTAACGTCAGTTTTTGACGATGTTCTGATTGGCTATACACGTCGCTATAAATAGCACGACGGCCTAGGAAAGTACGCCACTAAATTTTAAAAATTAATACCGAGCTGATGGGGATCGAGAGGGAGCCGCGCTGGTGTAATGGCTTCGGCGTTGTACTGGCGACCAGGTGTTCATGGTTCAAACCCGGGCGTCGGCGTTTGAAGAAATGTTTACGGCCGGAAATTTGACTGAATAGCCTGAACGGCTCCTGTGATAAACCCTCTGTGGATGGGAAGGAGCGAAGCTCCTGACTGGGTTGGAAGGAAAGTCCTCAGGTTCCCCAGCCTCGCAATGATATGTCATTGGGCCGAAGGGCTGAAAGCCCATGTGCCGCTGGTTAAGAAAAAAAAAAAAAAATGGGGATCGAGCGCAAAACTGATATGCTAAAGTCTTTTTGCCTTCCTGAGATTGGAGCAGACTTCGATGTTCTATGAAAATTATTCAGCTTGTGTATTTTGCCTGAGGGTAATATATATATATATATATATATATATATATATATATATATATATATATATATATATATATATATATATATATATATGTATATATATATATATATATATATATATATATATATATATATATATATATATATATATATATATATATATATATATATATATATATATATATACATATATATATGTGTGTGTATATAATCATGTTGTGTAACTGTATTATCCATTTAGGTTCGTTGATGTGTTCGCAGGAAAATTAGGCCAAATGTGTAACGGATTTCCTTACAAACGTGTGTAGTTTTAGAAACAACAGGCCATAAATTGGGAACAGTGTATGATGTTTTGATAAAAACAATGGCTCTAATGCGACTATAAGTATTAGGGTATTTGAATGATTATTTCTTTCGGGAACAACACATTGTCAAAGAAACTAAGATAAAATGATGACAGGATTTATTCACATGATGTAATCAAGATGTTACATACTATTTTGTACTTAACCTGATTATCGTATGGAAGACAATCATGGACGACTGGATTTAGCATACGATGTATTAAGGATATGAGTGATCAACTTGAACTGGCTGTGAGGTATTGAGGTAACTGTTCTGTGTCTGATGTAAAGTCTACTTGTGATGCTGTCTGTCCTTAGTGGGAAAACTAAAGGACCCTACAAGTTTTGCGAATGTCTTTTTATTCCAGGTTTTGTCCTGGTAATATTTCAAAGTCTTGAGACACATATGAGAGGAGCTATGGTGGTGTAACGTTCGTCAGCTTGATCGAGCTACAGCCACATATTCCAGCCTGGAGGTCATTTGTTGTGCAAACCTAGCCAGGATTGGAAGTGTCACAGTGTCGTAGATTTGCGATAGGTGATTAAGACATAGTTTGGTCCCTTCTGAATAAATTAGAATGAGTGATAGTCACAGTGAGAGATAGTAATAGAAATAGAGTTACACGAGTGAGATGGTAGAAATCAATAGAGGCTGTCTCTGAAATCGTGAATCTTCTCTCTTTCTCAGCCGATCTTCTACAACAGATTTAGAGGAGTCAGACAGTCTATTGACTACATATATTAATATATATATATTACCACTCACGTGCACACACACAATTGACGACAATGAGACACACAGACATGGGAAAAGTATAACAATAATTATATAGATATTTTGGGACGAACTGACCAACACACTGATTAAGTTTAATTGAATTTTAATTATCAGACTAAAATCCTAGCACAACATATAAAATTTACATCGAGCATATACACATAGTCATAAAGTCAATGAATTGCTACAAGAATGATAGACCCACAGTTATGATCTGTTCCCTCGATGTCTAGCCCACGTCCCGTTAGAAGAAAAGTGATAGCCCTAAAGAGTCACGGATACATCTGCTGTAGTCTAATGATTTCCCCTTAAAGGTATGAACAGACTTTAATACTATAATCTATCCTAAGGAAAATTATAGTTAGCAACAAAACTTCCACAAAGAAAATTTAAGACAGCAAAAATGGGTGCCAAACTACAACAATAAAGGAATCACTCAGTCCTGCATTCACTCTATTCAGTAAGCCGTGATCACGTGCGTTTATACATACTTACAGCTTTAGTAGCAACTTCTGGAAACACAATTCTTAGGACATGCATACAAAGAATCTTCAATAGTAGCCGTGGCAAAAGACAACCCCAGTTCCGAAAAGACGGGTTGAATTCACTGCTTCAGGGAACGTTATCTTGGTTCTACTTATTTTAGGATATCTGGTTCTGTCACATTAAATTTGTCCAGGCACGAACGTTAACAGCGAGCACAGTGTCTATAGCTTAAGTTTCTAGGAATGAGAAATGTCAGGTCGGGTGCCTTATCTCAGTATAGGAATTTAGTTGGTCACACCACCACTTGTCAACAGTGTCGGAAAAGTTATTGATTGTAATATCTTACTTGCCACAAAGGCTGAAAATGTACTCGAGGTTATTCTCTGGAAGAGTTAAATCAGGCTCGATGGGCCCGTTATTTCATTTAACCGTTAAAGTTCTTGTAAAGGCTATACACCAAGTCTTTAAGGAAAATGTTTTAGTTCTTCACAGATATTTCTCTGTACTACAACGCTGGCAAAGTTGGGTTACCCCAGTTTTCACTGCATAAAGAAAAACAACATATCAAATACTTATACTTACTATGTACTACGGTTATAACTTACATTATAAACTGCAAGCGGAGGCTTGACTTATCATTTAAAATTCCCATGAAATAGTTTATATTCATAAAATCAGTCATCATGAACTAGAAATAAATACGTATTTCGTCAATACTCAATGATGAATCGGGCATTCATAATTTAGTTGAAATATTCACGACGGGTTATTAGCAGTTAAATTAAATTTATTTATAGCTGCATGAGTTTTAAGCTAGAAATTATAATTTATTCTGCTTTCCACTGAAACACGTCAGCTAGAGGATATAACAAACTTATATTTTAATTTCTTCTGCACAAAAGAAACTAGTTAAAATGAAATAGGCGATTTATCCCTTAAATCACTCACAAATAATACTAGATATCTAATATAATATTTACCTCAACACAGAACTACTAAGAACTTAAACCACTTCGACCAACTAAATGATGCTTCTATTGACAGAGATTCTTAGGAATCGAACGAGGTCGTTCTAGTCTTGACTGCGAAGTTACTGAGTGACAGAAATCTAAAACTCTGGTTATAACTTAAACCAGACAAAGGGTGTGCGCTATTTCAAAACCCCCGTCTCCCCCTCTCTTAACACTTACGTTAAATCAGGCGACTGCCATAACATGCCAAGAGTGCGTCTTCACACCTCTGTCTAACTATTCTCATTCCTGATCCGATGCATGAGTGTCATATCACACTTCAAGAACTCAGCCGAAGAAACGCTGTGCCAGGTGAAAAATGTAGACGGTATGTCTCATTAGATGGCAGTTTCCACACCTCACCGAGCAACTTAGCCGTAAAAGCTACGTGTCAGATGGAAATAACAGACGATATGTCTGAAATCATGTCTGACTGGACGAATAATCACACTATTCGTTATCATGACATCTTATGCAATAAATGCGTTTCTAAATGAGAATAGAAACAGGCGAAAGTTTGAATGGGAAAGTAATATTTATCGCAAACGAACGAATGCGAAAAACATTAACAGGATGAAAGAGCGATAATAAAGTAGAGGACACGGGTAGAAAAGGAAAAGAAATATAGCAAATTTATTGATCATAAATCTCTATGCGACAGAACGTCCCCCCTTTAAGATATGGAAGCACTCCATGTCTACGTTATGGAAATAAATTTCCTATATCCGTAGCTTCAGGGTGTATGTTCTCTTCCCTCTCATCTCCCCCCTCCGTCTCTCTCCAATTCCTACTCAAGTCTACTCCCAAAGTTTCCGTTCTCTGGATTGTCTCCCATGCGCGCTTGAAAGAGCGTCGCCGCTTTTGACATTTTTGAAAGATTCCGTGTGATTGCAGTTGAATTTCGCTGCCACTACCGTCATCTTCGTCAGTATTGGCGATTGTCAGGAGATGGTCGGAGGTCGGCCCTGGTCTTTCCAAGTATTTCTTTAACAGATTTGAATGGAAAACCTTCTCCTTTCCTTTAATAGAGATCTGGTAGTTAGCCTTAGAAAACTTTTTCAGGACGGTAAACGGCCCTTGCCATCCGATCCTCAGTTTGTTGTTCCCGGTGGGGAGTAACACCAAAACTTTCTCTCCTGCTTCCAGTTCTTTTTTTTCGCGACTTTCCTGTATCGGTTAGCGTGCTTTGTGCGTGCTCGCTTAAAGTTAGTCGTTGCTAGGTCCCATCCTAGTTTCAACCTTTCCTTTAAAACCGACACATATTTACTTGCTGAGACAACTGTCTCATCCTCCTTCTGGTCTGTCAGCGACCTGAGTAAGGCTTCAAGCGGGCCCTTAATGGGTCTGCCGAATAAAAGCGTTGCTGGCGGAAATCCTGTGGAAGTATGAGGAGATTCTCTGTAGCTAAATAAAGCTGCAGGAATACAAAGATCCAAATCCTCAGGTTTCACTTGTGCCAGTTTACTTAACATCATGTTGAGGTTTCCATTAACACGTTCCACGAGCCAATTTCCGGCCGGAGTATAAGGCTTTATGTAGATGTGTTGGTTCCTCAAGATCTTAACGATCTCATCCATCAACAGGTTTCGGTATGGAGATCCGTTATCCATCAACACTTGCTGAGGGAATCTCAACCGAGTGAAAATCTGCACGAGGGCTTCTGCGACATGCTTGGCATCTGCGCTTGTTAGCGGGATAGCTTCTGCCCATAAAGTGCATGTGCCGACTAAGGTGAGGATGAACCGGTTCCTTCTTTTAGTCCTTTCTATGGGTCCTAAAATGTCGATCACAACCCGTTCGAATGTTGTTCCCACTATTGGCATTTCACTCATGTGGACTGGGGGTGTCCGTTGCTTGGGTGGTACACGTTGGCACTGGGCACAGGATTAGACATACCTGATAATACCAGTGTTTACTTCTGGCCACCAATATTGTGGTAAGTTGGGATTATATAAATAGTTATAGGGGACTTAGTGTACTGACTGAGATCAGCTGTGAAGGTATCTGTATCTAATAAGTGTGGTGTGCTACAGATGACCTTACTTTGCTACCACATTTAGACCTCAATCAGACTTATTCTGGAATATTGTGATGACTACGTTGAATGTCCAGGGTTATGATAGTGATGAAGTGTAAGTTCACAACAACCAACAGACAGATAAACACTTTAATTAAGATCCACAACACTTTACAACACTATGACAAACACATACATATAACACTCTAGAAGACTAGCTTAAGTAAGTCAAGTGTTAACTTTTAAATTATGTTTTAGTTTCTTTCAAAAATAGATATCCTGATCCAACTACAGAGTGAATCAGGAATCACAATCAAATGTAAACACAATGTTTATGTACAAAATTTATACAAAGGATCTGTGTCCAGACATATCATATTATTACAATATGTGTGTAGTGTTGTGATGTAGTATTATGAGGTAATACTGGCTTTTGAAGCTAGGTTGTTGTTTGTCATCACGACTTCATGTGTTTGTTACTGGTGGAAATAATATTGAAGGGTTCACAGTTTCTTTTTATTTGTAAAACAATAACTGTCCCTCTTGATTTAGTATTACAGTCAATTTTAGGGTGGGTTATACAAGGGTGAGCTGCTCTGGCTGACGAATTCTTAGCTCACATGTCGGCGGCAGGAAAACTGTCTCCTCTGCTCGCTTGCTTCTCAGTTATCTTGAAATACACCACTGGTCGATATCTTGGACAGGGAGTCTGCTGCCAGCCCTCTGGATCCAGCAAAACTCAGACCAGGTGCTGCTCTACTATTTCAGTACCACGGTCCCTGAAATAAGAAGGTTGTACCTCCTTCTTAATAACTAATATATATAATCTATTTCCACACTGAAGTACAGGACATTACAAACACAGAGTTCAGCGCTGTAGGCCAACTGCTAGTTTCTCATGTGACAATATACACCAGTATTCCCGTCCCTAATGGTTACAACGCCTCTGCAATTCCAGCGTTAATTCCTTCTATACAATAGGATAGGTGTCATGTTACTATTTGGCAATCCCATATATGCCTATGCAGTTATACTCCTCTCTGACAAGCTTTTACATGGTGGAGCAATATCTAGGCTTTGCCTTCTGTTTGCTACTGAACCACACACATACAGACACAATTTATCATTTCATATTCAATTTTCATATAATATATATATATATATATATATATATATATATATATATATATATATATATATATATATATATATATATATATATATATATATGAAATATGTCTAGCTTACCACAATTCAAGGAAATATACACAAGTAACGTTGACTGGCGATGAATTCTGGCACAATTTTGATCTGCCTTATCCCAGGCTTTTATTAGAAAAATATTAGCTTGATCTCAACGCACTTGATTCTCACAAAATTTATTTTCAAAACTGGCCCTGAACTGACGCTTCTATTGGACTATATCGAACGTTCTAACCAATGAGACCATGTTTACAAGAGCCTTTGACCATCCTACACGTTGCCATTAACAACAATAATAGTATTTGCAATTCGACTATTAAGGTTTCGCCTTACATATTACTACAGCCAATCAAATCGTATCTAACTTGGTGGCCTCATTTCCCCTAAAGCAGTGTTTTTCAAACATGCCATTATGAGCAAATATGATCTTGTGCTGTCAGACAACCCCTCTATAGTATTTTGGCTATAATTTGTTAATTACTAGACTATTTGCGTAACACATAACATATTCTTTGTCAGCAAGTCCTAAGGTACATGAATATATAAGTTTAATGGGGCTAAGTGGCTTCGTTCAAAATATGTATTATTCTAGGATAGTCGTGTATTTGTTTTTACCACCCGTTCACTTCTATACCAAGGGATGTCTTCTGTACTGTCAGACTAAAGTCAGGAGCTTAGACATAAATTAGTAGAATGTCAGGTTTCCCAATAAGAGCTTAAACCTGTTTTCAAAACCTAACCTCGTATCGTTAGTGTTTTTTATTTACTGTTTATTTGAAGAAAAAAAATCAGGCCTTCATGCCTTTCGCGTGTGATTGGCGTTCACTTTTTAATCGCGAGACGACGTGGTACAATTGCATGCGTTCCTCCGTGCATCTCTCTCTCTCTTCTAAGCCCGTCTGTCTTTTAGGTTAACGTAGTGTGTATAATGACATTAATGTAGTATTATATCTAGGTCATTAAGCAGTGTGCCTATCAAGGTCGTCTAAGAAATACAGTACCAGTTTTATTTTTAGAAACGCGTGTATGATGCTGTAGGCTTTTACTATCGTACGTGGAAGCGTTACAGTTATGCAGACGAAGTAGAAAAATGGGATCTCTGGTTCAGCCATTATGGCGTTCTACAACACAGGCGTACGCTATTGTGAAAGCACTGGTCTTTCACCATTCTTCTTTCTTTCTATTGAATTATTTCGTTAGGCTTTACATTTATTTTCTAATTTATATATGTGGATTATAATTTTTCACCACAATAATGAGTGGTTATCCGTTGGTTTGTGGCGTTCTGTCCCATATGTCCGCTGAAGGGAGGAGAGTGCCTTATTTCTAGGATTTGGCTTCTTTACTGTTTCGGTACTAGGAGCTGGTTGTAACCTTGGTCAGGCTTGCCCGTTCTCCGATAAAGTACGCCATCCTTAGAAAAAATGTCCCCGTGCTGTCTGGGTTCCTTAGCCATGGGCAGTTTCCTAAAGCAGGGTGCCAAAGTAGGGTCCTTTTGTTGCGCTTCTTTAAGTTCCATAGGTAACAAATTAGGCGCAGGCTCCCGTTCCTTCTTGGTTTGCCCTCTTGTAGTTACTGCTGCCACAATCGGCTCTTCCGGTTTCTCAATAAACACGTATCTACCGCCAAGTATGACTGGGTAGATGGGGTCATCCATAACAGCCGCTTTGATCACGCCTCTGACAAACTCAGAGTGGATCTCCACCAGTGCGATGGGAAGCGCTGTAGGTCCCTCACTCTCAAGAACTCCACAAAGTTCGACGGTCTCTCCTGTCTCTTGACCGGGTTTAACCATATGTCTGGCAATAATGCAATCATAAGAAAGCCCCGTGTCAAATAAACAAGAAGTTTGAGAACCGTTCACTATAACAGTACCTCGCGTAGAGGGTCTCTCTCCCTCTACAGGTTGGAAATCAATGTCAATAATTCCGCCTTGCGAGACTGTTAGCAAGCATCCTATGCGTTTCGGCTCGGTGTGCTCGCTCTGATCATTAGTCCCGTGCGCAGTGGTTCTCCCTTTGCCACCTTGTCCTTTCTAGCTGCGCTGCCATGTAGGGCGGTCGGGTTGATCAGACTGTTTACTGTGGTTGGTGGGGTACTTGTTTTTGTAGAACTTAGACTTTTCAGGAGGGGGGTTTTGAGGTCCAGTTTCTCTGTGGTTATTCTGATTAGAAGACTGAGAAGATTGGTCTAGATTATTCTTTCGAAAACGCTCCTCTGTCGGTTTACGTTTTGTGGCCGGTAGTTCAGCCAGTTCATTTTGATAACGCTCAGACTTTTCCAAAATGTCTTCAAGCTTTTCTGCACCCTGCTCAGCTAGAAATATCCGGGTATCAGCAGACAAAGTGTTCTTTATTTGTTCTGTTATAACAAATTCCTCAAGACCTTCATAGGTAGAGAAGAGCTGTGAAAGCTCAAGGCACTTTGTCAAGTATCCCTTCAAACGAGACGAGAACTGCTGAAAAGTTTCAGAGCTCTCCTTCCTGCTGTTTCGAAACAGTTGCACAAACTTTCGCGCATTCATTTCAAAGCGCTCAAGTAAAGCTTTCTTCAACACGTCGTAATTGTCTTGTTGGCTGCTTTCCAGTTTGGCGTAAACATCATACGCACTGCTTTTCAAAGCCTGGGAAAGCTTCATATTCCAACGCGACCTCTCTAAACCGTACAGAGTTGCAATTTTCTCAAATTTTTCTAGATACGTGTCAATCTTCTCATTAGGACAAGGGAAAGATTCTAGTGCAAAAGACGTAGCAGTGAGATAAGTAGATTGTGTGTTAGAAAAATCAGTTAAAGAGGAATGAGAAAAAGACTCTATATTGCTGGAGATAGAGGCAGTACCACGACTTTGAACTTCTAGAGCTTTAAGCGCCAGCTCATGCTGTCTCTCCTCTCTCTCCTTCTCATGTTGTCTCTCCTTCTCTCTTTCCTCATGCTGTCTCTCCTTCTCTCTTTCGTTCGCCCTGCGAATTTCCATTTCCTAATCCATCTTCTTCTGCTCTTTAGCTTCAGCTGCTTTCCTCTCCGCATCATATCTGACAAGTTCGTCCCTGACAAAAGCTTTCGCTTCTTCTCCGTCCAAACCTTCTTCTCTCGCTTCGTCCCTGAGGATCTGCCTAAGCTTCGCCCTTTCTGCCATAATAAGTCAGTGACTGAGACTACTCAAGAAAGAAAAGAAGAAACAGGATCACTGGTTTCTACCACTTGCGAGAAAATACCAAAATAAAAGATGATATACTTTAACCTGGGATACCTCCTCCTGCGCTGCTATTAATCGGCAATTAAGCACCTAATGCAGACAACAACGCCAAAATAAATGGTAGTTAAGATTACTCACTGAAAAAAAAGTTACTACAGTGGAAACAGAATAATTAGTGCAAAAATTTTAAAGAGAAAAAAATCCCTTAATTTTTAAGTCCACTACAAGTTCACCCCTGAAGACAGTTAGGGTAAGGGAGGCAATTAACAAGACTTAATTGTCTGAACGCACTCCTTAGCTTCGCTCAAACACCTACTCTTCAGAACGCAGTGATTGTTAGACAATCACAAACTTTACCAGCGTTTAGTATTACAAAATCAATAATTAACATATATTCCGAAAAAATCAACCTGTAACTCAAATGTATATTACTAAAAATGCTGTGGAAAAACAATTATTACTTGTCTGGTCAGCACGCCCATAAACAGAACGTTTGTCTAAGGGAATAGTTATTTATGAAGATACACGAAACCACGAGACAATATCACTCTTACTCTCATCATCATCTCAACCCATAACCCGTCATGGGTCGTAGGGGTGCCATGGTGGAAGCATCAGCAGACAGGGTCCTCCACTGCTCTCTATTCTCAGCAATGCGTACAAGTGTGGAAAAACCATGTCCTGCCCATTCTTTGATGTTATCAGCCCAGGATTTTCTTTGCCTTCCTCTTCTCCGTTTACCTTCGACTGTTCCCTGGAGGATCGTTTTTAAAAGGGAGTCATGACGAGTTACATGCCCAAACCAGGCAAGCTTTCGACGTTTCACTGTTGACAAAAGTGGTTCTTGGTGGCCTGCATAGGTGTTTATCTTCTCTCTAACATAGACATTTGTTTATGCTCTTTATAGCAAATGCGCAAACTTCTTCTATAACATTTATGCTCGAAAGCCTGAATCCTTCGCTCCGTATCTGCAGTGAGTGTCCAGCCCTCACACCCATACAAGAGAATAGATAATATAAGTGATTTGTATAAATTGATCTTCACAGGAAAACTGATGTTACTTTTCCAGATCACATTCAACCTTGTCATGGCAGCTGAGGCCATCTCAAGTCTTGTCTTGATTTCCTTACTTGATCTTCCATCACTACATATAGTGGACCCGAGATATCTAAAGGTGTTAACGTCTTCTAATGTTTGCCCATTTAACGTAATGTTGGTCGGAACATGTTTCTTATGTCTATTCACCAATATCTTGCTTTTTTCTATATTGATTTCCATCCCATACGTTCTTGTTACTTTCTCCAGTCTAGAGATAAGTCTTGAAGTTCTGATCCTGTTCCAGCTATCAGATCAATATCATCAGCAAAACGTAGATTACACAGAGGTCGGCCTCCAATCGATATGGTTGATTTATAATCGTAGAGAGCCTCCTGCATAATATGTTCTAGATATATATTAAAGAGCACTGGTGACAGGATACATCCCTGGCGAACTCCTACAGTTGTTTTGAAAAATTCTCCAATGTCGTTGCTTGCAAAAACAGCACTGCTTGCGTCCTTGTATAGTGCTTCAATGATATCTATGATGTTGGTATCAAAATTGAACTTTCTCATTATTTGCCATAAGCCTTCATGCCAGACTCGATCGAAGTTATGGTATAAATCATGTTGATGCTGGAGATGTTTTTCGATCAGTAATATAATATTGAAGATTTGTTCTGAGGTACTTCTTTTTGGTCTAATGCCAGCCTGTTCCTCTGACAAGATTTCTTCTGATTTCTGTTTTATTCTGTTCAAAAGTATCCTTAACATCACCTTACTTGGATGACTAATAAGGCTAATGGTTCTGTAGTTCTTGCACATTTTTAGATTTCCTTTTTTTTGGAAGCGGTATTACTAATGACTGCGTCCATTCTTTTGGCCATTTTTTTTGTACTCCATATCTTCTGGCAAATTGTTGTCATGATTTTTACTATATCTGGTCCTCCATATTTCAAGAGCTCTGCTTGTATATTATCCACACCCGGTGACTTCCCTCCTTTCATCGAACATATAGCCTCTTCCACTTCTTCCCGTAGTATTGCTGCATTTCCGAGTTCTCTGTTTTCGCACTTAATGTTGTGTAATGTGCCTAAGTCAGTGTCAAGTTTACAGTTATATAATTCTTTACAATATTCTGTCCACCTTCTCATTACAGCTGTTTTTTCATTGAGCAGAGCCCCATTGCTATCTTCTATGACAGTTACCCTGGGCTGTTGGGGTTTTGATAGTTTTCTTAATGTGTCAAAAGCTGCCTTGCTGTTACCTTTTATTAGCCCCGTATTATTGGACTCACATTGATCAGCTACCCATTTTTCTTTGGCCTGTTTCATTTTCTATCTAATATTTTTATTCACCATACTGTATTGCCATGCTGCTTCAGGAACCTCTTTCTTAACCTTTTTCATTTCCCGCCGTGTATCACATAACTTCAGAATGTCATCTGTAACCCATGGTTTGTTTATTTTCTTTCTTTTACCAAGTATTTATGTTGCTGATTCAATGAGCACGTCTTTCGTGTTCTCTGTGATTGAGTTGATATCATCCTCCAAAAAGTTGAGATCTGCGAATTTTCCTCCAAAAGTTGCCTCAAAGATTCCCGCGATTTCTGGATCTTTCAATTTGTCTAAATTGAATCTTAACTGAGAACATCTGTTTTGATTATAGTTCTTTTTAAGTTTAAGCTTGAGCGTCATCAATACCATGTCGTGATCACTACCAATATCGGCGCCAGGAAAAGTCCTAGTCTTGGCTTTATTAATGCTGGACTTGAATCTTTTGGATACAAGAATAAAATCAATTTGGCCATGTATCTCAGTTTTTGGGGCATGCCACGTTGTTCTTCTTGATAACTTATGAGGAAATAGTATATTTGCAAGGGTTAGTTTATAGTTGCTGTCAAATTCTAGTAGCCTTAGTCCTCGATCGTTGGTTTCTCCTGTTCCAAATTTCCCCACTGTGCCAGCAGAGTGACCGTATGCATCTGGCCCACATTTGTCGTAGATTTGCGATAGGTGATTAAGACTTAGTTTGGTTCCTTCTGAATAAATTAGAATGAGTGATAGTCACAGTGAGAGAAAGTAATAGCAATAGAGTTCCACGAGTGAGATGGTAGAAATCAATAGAGGCTGTCTCTGAAATCGAGAATCTTCTCTCTTTCTCAGTCTATCTTCTTCAATAGATTTAGAGGAGTCAGAAAGTCTATTGACTACATATATTAATATATCTATTACCACTCACGTGCACACACACAATTGACGACAGTGAGACACACAGACATGGGAAAACTATAACAATGATTTTATAGATATTTTGGGACGAACTGACCAACACACTTATTAAGTTTAATTGAATTTTAATTATCAGACTAAAATCCCATCACAACATATAAAATTTACATCGAGCATATACACATAGTCATAAAGTCAATGAATTGCTACAAGAATGATAGACCCACAGTTATGATCTGTTCCCTCGTTGTCTAGCCCACAGTCCCGTTAGAAGAAAAGTGATAGCCCCAAAGAGTCACGGATACATCTGTTGTAGTCTAATGATTTCCCCTTAAAGGTATGAACAGACTTTGATACTATAATCTATCCTAAAGAAAATTATAATTGGCAACAAAACTTTCATAAAGAAAATTTAAGACAGCAAAAATGGGTGTCAAACTACAACAATAAAGGAATCACTCAGTCCTGCATTCACTCTATTCAGTCAGCCGTGGTCACGTGCGTTCATGCATACTTACAGCTTTAGTAGCAACTTCTGGAAACACAATTCTTAGGACATGCATATACAGAATCTTCAATAGTAGCCGTGGCCAAGACAACCCCAGTTCCAAAAAGACGGGTTGAATTCACTGCTTCAGGGAACGTTATCTTGGTTCTACTTATTTTAGGATATCTGGTTCTGTCACATTAAATTTGTCCAGGCACGAACGTTAACAGCGAGCACAGTGTCAATAGCTTAGGTTTCTAGTAATGAGAAATGTCAGGTCGGGTGCCTTATCTCAGTATAGGAATTTAGTTGGCCACACCACCACTTGTCAACAGTGTCGGAAAAGTTATTGATTATAATATCTTACTTGCCACAAAGGCTGAAAATGTACTCGAGGTTATTCTCTGGAAGAGTTAAATCAGGTTCTATGGGCCCGTTATTTCATTTAACCGTTAAAGTTATTGTAAAGGTTATACACCAAGTCTTTAAGGAAAATGTTTTAGTTCTTCACAGATATTTCTCTGTACTACAACGCTGGCAAAGTTGGGTTACCC
The DNA here is from genome assembly GCA_024509875.1 of Oreohelix idahoensis. Lineage (NCBI taxonomy): Eukaryota > Metazoa > Mollusca > Gastropoda > Stylommatophora > Oreohelicidae > Oreohelix > Oreohelix idahoensis. Next base: position 105,743 of record JAMPIV010008832.1, read on the forward strand.
CAGTTTTCACTGCATAAAGAAAAACAACATATCAAATACTTATACTTACTATGTACTACGGTTATAACTTACATTATAAACTGCAAGCGGAGGCTTGACTTATAATTTAAAATTCATATGAAATAGTTTATATTCATAAAATCAGTCATCATGAACTAGAAATAAATACGTATTTCGTCAATACTCAATGATGAATCGGGCATTCATAATTTAGTTGAAATATTCACGACGGGTTATTAGCAGTTAAATTAAATTTATTTATAGCTGCATGAGTTTTAAGCTAGAAATTATAATTTATTCTGCTTTCCACTGAAACACGTCAGCTAGAATAACAGACGATATGTCTGAAATCATGTCTGACTGGACGAATAATCACACTATTCGTTACCATGACATCTTATGCAATAAATGCGTTTCTAAATGAGAATAGAAACAGGCGAAAGTTTGAATGGGAAAGTAATATTTATCGCAAACGAACGAATGCGAAAAACATTAACAGGATGAAAGAGCGATAATAAAGTAGAGGACACGGGTAGAAAAGGAAAAGAAATATAGCAAATTTATTGATCATAAATCTCTATGCGACAGAACGTCCCCCCTTTAAGATATGGAAGCACTCCATGTCTACGTTATGGAAATAAATTTCCTATATCCGTAGCTTCAGGGTGTATGTTCTCTTCCCTCTCATCTCCCCCCTCCGTCTCTCTCCAATTCCTACTCAAGTCTACTCCCAAAGTTTCCTTTCTCTGGAATGTCTCCCATGCGCGCTTGAAAGAGCGTCGCCGCTTTTGACATTTTTGAAAGATTCCGTGTGATTGCATTTGAATTTCGCTGCCACTACCGTCATCTTCGTCAGTGTTGGCGATTGTCAGGAGATGGTCGGAGGTCGGCCCTGGTCTTTCCAAGTATTTCTTTAACAGATTTGAATGGAAAACCTTCTCCTTTCCTTTAATAGAGATCTGGTAGTTAGCCTTAGAAATCTTTTTCAGGACGGTAAACGGCCCTTGCCATCCGATCCTCAGTTTGTTGTTCCCGGTGGAGAGTAACACCAAAACTTTCTCTCCTGCTTCCAGTTCTCTTTCTTTCGCGACTTTCCTGTATCGGTTAGCGTGCTTTGTGCGTGCTCGCTTAAAGTTAGTCGTTGCTAGGTCCCATCCTAGTTTCAACCTTTCCTTTAAAACCGACACATATTTACTTGCTGCGACAACTGTCTCATCCGCCTTCTGGTCTGTCAGTGACCTGAGTAAGGCTTCAAGCGGGCCCTTAATGGGTCTGCCGAATAAAAGCGTTGCTGGCGGAAATCCTGTGGAAGTATGAGGAGATTCTCTGTAGCTAAATAAAGCTGCAGCAATACAAAGATCCCAATCCTCAGGTTTCACTTGTGCCAGTTTACTTAACATCATGTTGAGGTTTCCATTAACACGTTCCACGAGCCAATTTCCGGCCGGAGTATAAGGCTTTATGTAGATGTGTTGGTTCCTCAAGATCTTAACGATCTCATCCATCAACAGGTTTCGGTATGGAGATCCGTTATCCGTCAACACTTGCTGAGGGAATCTCAACCGAGTGAAAATCTGCACGAGGGCTTCTGCGACATGCTTGGCATCTGCGCTTGTTAGCGGGATAGCTTCTGCCCATAAAGTGCATGTGCCGACTAAGGTGAGGATGAACCGGTTCCTTCTTTTAGTCTTTTCTAGGGGTCCTAAAATGTCGATCACAACCCGTTCGAATGCTGTTCCCACTATTGGCATTTCACTCATGTGGACTGGGGGTGTCCGTTGCTTGGGTGGTACACGTTGGCACTGGGCACAGGATTTGACATACCTGATAATATCAGTGTTTACTCCTGGCCACCAATAATGAGTGGTTATCCGTTGGTTTGTGGCGTTCTGTCCCATATGTCCGCTGAAGGGAAGAGAGTGCCCCATTTCTAGGATTTGGCTTCTTTACTGTTTCGGTACTAGGAGCTGGTTGTAACCTTGGTCAGGCTTGCCCTTTCTGCGATAAAGTACGCCATCCTTAGAAAAAATGTCCCCGTGCTGTCTGGGTTCCTTAGCCATGGGCAGTTTCCTAAAGCAGGGTGCCAAAGTAGTGTCCTTTTGTTGCGCTTCTTTAAGTTCCATAGGTAACAAATTAGGCGCAGGCTCCCGTTCCTTCTTGGTTTGCCCTCTTGTAGTTACTGCTGCCACAATCGGCTCTTCCGGTTTCCCAATAAACACGTATCTACCGCCAAGTATGACTGGGTAGATGGGGTCATCCATAACAGCCGCTTTGATCACGCCTCTGACAAACTCAGAGTGGATCTCCACCAGTGCAATGGGAAGCGCTGTAGGTCCCTCACTCTTAAGAACTCCACAAAGTTCGACGGTCTCTCCTGTCTCTTGACCGGGTTTAACCAGGTGTCTGGCAACAATGCAATCATAAGAAAGCCCCGTGTCAAATAAACAAGAAGTTTGAGAACCGTTCACTATAACAGTACCTCGCGTAGAGGGTCTCTCTCCCTCTACAGGTTGGGAATCACTGTCAATAATTCCGCCTTGCGAGACTGTTAGCAAGCATCCTATGCGTTTCGGCTCGGTGTGCTCGCTCTGATCATTAGTCCCGTGCGCAGTGGTTCTCCCTTTGCCACCTTGTCCTTTCTAGCTGCGCTGCCATGTAGGGCGGTCGGGTTGATCAGACTGTTTACTGTGGTTGGTGGGGTACTTGTTTTTGTAGAACTTAGACTTTTCAGGAGGGGGGTTTTGAGGTCCAGTTTCTCTGTGGTTATTCTGATTAGAAGCCTGAGAAGATTGGTCTAGATTATTCTTTCGAAAACGCTCCTCTGTCGGTTTACGTTTTGTGGCCGGTAGTTCGGCCAGCGCATTTTGATAACGCTCAGACTTTTCCAAAATGTCTTCAAGCTTTTCTGCACCCTGCTCAGCTAGGAATATCCGGGTATCAGCAGACAAAGTGTTCTTTATTTGTTCTGTTATAACAAATTCCTCAAGACCTTCATAGGTAGAGAAGAGCTGTGAAAGCTCAAGGCACTTTGTCAAGTATCCCTTCAAACGAGACGAGAACTGCTGAAAAGTTTCAGAGCTCTCCTTCCTGCTGTTTCGAAACAGTTCCACAAACTTTCGCGCATTCATTTCAAAGAGCTCAAGTAAAGCTTTCATCAACACGTCGTAATTGTCTTGTTGGCTGCTTTCCAGTTTGGCGTAAACATCATACGCACTGCTTTTCAAAGCCTGGGAAAGCTTCATATTCCAACGCGACCTCTCTAAACCGTACAGAGTTGCAATTTTCTCAAATTTTTCTAGATACGTGTCAATCTTCTCATTAGGACAAGGGAAAGATTCTAGTGCAAAAGACATAGCAGTGAGATAAGTAGATTGTGTGTTAGAAGGATCAGTTAAAGAGGAATGAGAAGAAAACTCTCCATTGCTGTAGATAGAGGCAGTACCACGACTTTAAACTTCTAGAGCTTTAAGCGCCAGCTCTGGCTGTCTCTCCATCCTCTCCTTCTCATGTTGTCTCTCCTTCTCTCTTTCCTCATGCTATCTCTCCTTTTCTCTTTCGTTCGCCCTGCGAATTTCCATTTTCTAATCCATCTTCTTCTGCTCTTTAGCTTCAGCTGCTTTCCTCTCCACATCATATCTGACAAGTTCGTCCCTGACAAAAGCTTTCGCTTCTTCTCCGTCCAAACCTTCTTCTCTCGCTTCGTCCCTGAGGATCTGCCTAAGCTTCGCCCTTTCTGCCATAATATGTCAGTGATTGATACTACTCAAGAAAGAAAAGAAGAAACAGGATCACTGGTTTCTACCACTTCCGAGAAAATACCAAAACAAAAGATGATATACTTTAACCTGGGATACCTCCTCCTGTGATATAAAATCTAACTATCGCTGCTATTAATCGGCAATTAAGCACCTAATGCAGACAACAACGCCAAAATAAACGGTAGTTAAGATTACTCACTGAAAAAAAAGTTACTACAGTAGAAACAGAATAATTATTGCAAAAATTTTAAAGAGAAAAAAAATCCCTTAGTTTTTAAGTCCACTACAAGTTCACCCCTGAAGACAGTTAGGGTAAGGGAGGCAATTAACAAGACTTAATTGTCTGAACGCACTCCTTAGCTTCGCTCAAACACCTACTCTTCAGAACCCAGTGATTGTTAGACAATCACAAACTTTACCAGCGTTTAGTATTACAAAATCAATAATTAACATATATTCCGACAAAATCAACCTGTAACTCAAATGTATATTACTAAAAATGCTGTGGAAAAACAATTATTACTTGTCTGGTCAGCACGCCCATAAACAGAACGTTTGTCTAAGGGAATAGTTATTTATGAAGATACACGAAACCACGAGACAATCACACTCTTACTCTATTACAGAATAAAGAACATAACAGACGAGGTAATATATTCATCGTACTCGTCTTCCTATTCTAAGTTTAAAAAAAAAATCCTTCGGACGAGACCACATTTGTCGTAGATTTGCGATAGGTGATTAAGACTTAGTTTGGTTCCTTCTGAATAAATTAGAATGAGTGATAGTCACAGTGAGAGATAGTAATAGAAATAGAGTTCCACGAGTGAGATGGTAGAAATCAATAGAGGCTGTCTCTGAAATCGAGAATCTTCTCTCTTTCTCAGCCTATCTTCTACAATAGATTTAGAGGAGTCAGACAGTGTATTGACTACATATATTAATATATATATTACCACTCACGTGCACACACACAATTGACGACAGTGAGACACACAGACATGGGAAAACTATAACAATGATTATATAGATATTTTGGGACGAACTGACCAACACACTGATTAAGTTTAATTGAATTTTAATTATCACACTAAAATCCCATCAAAACATATAAAACTTACATCGAGCATATACACATAGTCATAAAGTCAATGAATTGCTACAAGAATGATAGACCCACAGTTATGATCTGTTCCCTCGATGTCTAGCCCACAGTCCCGTTAGAAGAAAAGTGATAGCCCCAAAGAGTCACGGATACATCTGCTGTAGTCTAATGATTTCCCCTTAAAGGTATGAACAGACTTTGATACTATAATCTATCCTAAAGAAAATTATAGTTAGCAACAAAACTTTCATAAAGAAAATTTAAGACAGCAAAAATGGGTGCCAAACTACAACAATAAAGGAATCACTCAGTCCTGCATTCACTCTTTTCAGTCAGCCGTGATCACGTGCGTTCATGCATACTTACAGCTTTAGTAGCAACTTCTGGAAACACAATTCTTAGGACATGCATATACAGAATCTTCAATAGTAGCCGTGGCCAAGACAACCCCAGTTCCAAAAAGACGGGTTGAATTCACTGCTTTAGGGAACGTTATCTTGGTTCTACTTATTTTAGGATATCTGGTTCTGTCACATTAAATTTGTCCAGGCACGAACGTTAACAGCGAGCACAGTGTCAATAGCTTAGGTTTCTAGTAATGAGAAATGTCAGGTCGGGTGCCTTATCTCAGTATAGGAATTTAGTTGGTCACACCACCACTTGTCAACAGTGTCGGAAAAGTTATTGATTGTAATATCTTACTTGCCACAAAGGCTGAAAATGTACTCGAGGTTATTCTCTGGAAGAGTTAAATCAGGCTCGATGGGTCCGTTATTTCATTTAACCGTTAAAGTTCTTGTAAAGATTATACACCAAGTCTTTAAGGAAAATGTTTTAGTTCTTCACAGATATTTCTCTGTACTACAACGTTGGCAAAGTTGGGTTACCCCAGTTTTCACTGCATAAAGAAAAACAACATATCCAATACTTATACATACTATGTACTACGGTTATAACTTACATTATAAACCGCAAGCGGAGGCTTGATTTATCATTTAAAATTCCTGTGAAATAAGTTATATTCACAAAATCAGTCATCATGAATTAGAAATACATACGTATTTCGTTAACTACTCAATGATGAATCGGGCATTCATAATTTAGTTGAAATATTCACGACGGGTTATTAGCAGTTAAATTAATTTTATTTATAGCTCCATGAGTTTTAAGCTAGAAATTATAATTTATTCTGCTTTCCACTGAAACACGTCAGCTTGAGGATATAACAAACTTATATTTTAATTTCTTCTGCACAAAAGAAACTAGTTAAAATGAAATAGGCGATTTATCCCTTAAATCACTCACAAATAATACTAGATATCTAATATAATATTTACCTCTACACAGAACTACTAAGAACTTAAATTACTTCGACCAACTAAATGATGCTTCTATTGACAGAGATTCCTAGCAATCGAACGAGGTCGTTCTAGTCTTGACTGCGAAGTTACTGAGTGACAGAAATCTAAAACTCTGGTTATAACTTAAACCAGACAAAGGGTGTGCGCTATTTCAAAACCACCGTCTCTCCCTCTCTTAACACTTACGTTAAATCAGGCGACTGCCATAACATGCCAAGAGTGCGTCTTCACACCTCTGTCTAACTTTTCTCATTCCTGATCCGGTGCATGAGTGTCATATCACACTTCAAGAACTCAGCAGAAGAAACGCTGTGCCAAGTGAAAAATGTAGACGGTATGTCTCATTAGATGGCAGTTTCCACACCTCACCGAGCAACTTAGCCGTAAAAGCTAGGTGTCAGATGGAAATACCAGACGATATGTCTGAAATCATGTCTGACTGGACGAATAATCACACTATTCGTTACCATGACATCTTATGCAATAAATGCGTTTCTAAATGAGAATAGAAACAGGCGAAAGTTTGAATAGGAAAGTAATATTTATCGCAAACGAACGAATGCGAAAAACATTAACAGGATGAAAGAGCGATAATAAAGTAGAGGACACGGGTAGAAAAGGAAAAGAAATATAGCAAATTTATTGATCATAAATCTCTATGCGACACACAGACTAAACTCAAGTTAAGTGGACATATTGGTCCACTGTGTAGATATTCCAGTCACAATATAAAGATTGAGAATAAAGAAAATATATGCAATAAAGACTCAAGTGCTTATTACAGACTTACAAAGTGATGAAACAATGCCAACCATATTCAACTTATATTACTTTAACAGCCAGGGATGTTGATACCAATAGATTGAAAGATTAATTGAACTTTCTATATATATATATACAAGGTATATATATATATATATATATATATATATATATATATATATATATATATATATAAACACATATAACAGCATAGGTCTGCCATTTTACGGATAACATTCCATCTTATTTCTTTCATTTTGTAAATACCTTATAACATGATTTAAGTTTTCCTAACTATAAGAAATAAGGTTATCATCATACCTGGAGATTTACATATCTTGATCCCACTTTGATGTCGATACACCCTTACTCTTTTCAGAGAATGGGGTATTTCTTTTAAGACCAGTCTCTTATCTGGCATTATCCTGGTATCATCTGATACACCTATTTGTCCAGGATAGACTATATTTTAATAACATTAAAACCTCTCGTGACAATCGATAAGTATTAATTGGCAGTAGTGCACCACTTCACATACCTGGGGTCTACCATCAACGATAATCTCTTTCTGGACACAGAAATTGACAGCCGCATTGGCAAAGCTGCAGCTACCTTTTCCTGCCTCACAATGCTTGAGTGGGGAAACTCCAAACTCACAACGAAGACCAAAGCTGCGGTATATAACACCTGCGTCACCAGCACACTTCTATATGGCAGCAAGACATGGACAACCATGCTAAGCAAGAAAGAAGGTTCTATACATTCCATCTACGGTGTCTACGTAACATCAGCGGTATTTCGTGGAATGATAAAGTAACACATGTCGAGATATTGTCACGTGTGTTGAGGATTATTACATGTTTGCAGGCATTTGGATTTGAGCTCGGTCCAAATGATTGCACCATGGTACACCTCAACTGAATATGTATATATTAACGACATGGTCTGCATATCTCTATGCATGACGCGTATGACTTGGAAACGTCATTCGACTTGTGGGCTTCGGCCCCAACGGCAGCGTTTGGAATGTGTGGCCTAGCCACTATGGTATGTGTGGTATAACCACTTTGGAAAGTGTGGCATAGCCACTGAATTTATATGTGTGGCGTGAAAGCCAAATTAGCAGTGTATTCGTGGAGCAAACGTAAGTCGTGTCGTTCTTAACGCAGTTTGAATATATATGGCTGATTAGCCTGGCGTTGTATGCCAAATGAACATTAGAAACTAGCAGCAGGAGTAAGTCTAGTATAAAGGAATATTATGTAGCTAGCAGCAGGAGTAAGTCTAGTACAAAGGAATATTATACGACTAGCAGCAGGAGTAAGTTTAGTGTAAAAAGGATATTATAAAACTAGCAGCAGGAGTAAGTCTAGTTAGCATATGAACCATGCCAAAGGATGTTGGCTGGAAAAAGGAACTAACCGCTAAGCAGAACTGTATATTATTGAACATGTGATTTTAGTGAAGAATATGAACTCTTGCGACATGTACATTAAATGTGATTGTGAACTATGTCGTTACGTAGTTGTGACTTGTCATGGAAAGAGAATATTAATTAAATGTTTGAGTCGTCGAATCCTGGTCTTGTTCAATGACGTATTCTGAGTTCAGTTATATACTGTTTTATTCAACAATAATGACCAGTGACATTTAATGCATAAACACGCTGCCTCACACTGCTAATATTAATAATGCAAGAGAATAATCAGGTCAGTCAATATTCATATCTTTAATATGAAGCATGTACAAGTACCAACATATTACACGGGTTACAAATGACAAAATCGATACGAGCGTAGTGCATAACGAAATCCCAGAAAAATAAATGAAATGAACCCGGAGGACTTTTACTTCTAATATCAGAATATGCATGCAACATCTTGGTTATCAGAAGTATATAGTCATAGCTTGACTGCCTGCGTCAGGACCAGCGAACCAGAGCTGGTCAAGACCGTGCTCCACCTCCACGTGGTGGTCCTGGAAACAGTCTGCAGCTGTGCAGGCTGGCTGAGCGAGTACGGATCGCAATGGGAAGGCAAACCCGGTCCTAAAAAATGCCGTGCAGAAGTCGGATGTGTCGACCGAAAGGTGCAGATATCACAGCTACGTTGGAAACAGACACAACGCAACCACCGTCCTTTTCAGGGCGAACCAGGAAGAAGGAAGAAGAAGAAGAAGAAGTATATAGAATTTCAACATACTGGGGGTCATTCCTCAACAACGTGGTGGCCTTCAAAGCATGCATACACTGCTTAGACAGAGCAGACTGCGCTGGCTTGGATTTGTCCGCTGCATGGAAGATTGTTGCGTCCAGAAAAATATTTTAACGGACAACTGGCACATGGCAAAAGAACAGTTGGGTGACAGCAGCCGAGGTTCAAAAATGTGTGCAAGAGACATGAGGGCACTGAACATAAATCCAGCAACCTGGGAGGATGAAACTGCCGATCGTACCATGTGTCGATGCTCTCTACGGCGTCCACTCAGATTGGACGAAAAGAAGCCCTCACAGCAATCAGACAAAAAAGAGAAAACGTCGAATCGAACACGCCGGAAAAAGAAGCGAGGGCTGTCACCTCAGGGGTGCATTCCCGTGGTCAATTATGACTGTAGGGGCTATTACAAGTATCAATATTATCATTATATTATTATAATAAAACAAAACATTGACAAATCTCAAACATTGTTGACATATGTTGTTAAATGTGGCAAATTTGACAATACCCGTTGACTTATTTGTTTATAAACAAGACCAGTTTCCTATTTAGTTCAAGGATAAACTGACATTGTACATGAATTTTAATATTTTCATTTTCTGCTCTACTTCCACGTTTATTCAACATTTAGTTTGCATATATTTGCAGTTGTGGTCATTAGTATTTGATGAATAGGAGAAGATTTTTGGGATGGGGCGCTCTGTACCCGGCGCCATAAACGTGTTACTGCTTTCAGATCACCAGAGCTGATTGATCACAGAAGGTAGAGGCTGGAGATCATAAAACACATGAGCGAGACGGTATAAGTTGACGCCTTCATCAAAAATATGAACCCTGATGTTAAAATTCCACATTCACTTATCTTCTTCTCTGTCGTACAGTCTTATGTGCCAGCTTTTACAATTCGTATCACGTTTACTTCATCTGTCTTGTATATATCTCAAGTTCCCTTCTCCGTGTTTTTTTTTTTTTGGGTCTGCATCTATTTTTGTGTCGTATTCCTGTTTTATGTGTGTCTGACTCTATTTTTTGGGGTCCGCTGTCGTACAGATAGGTTGTGAGTTATTTTTGTCCTGTCTGAGTAGAGTGGATGTTGATAAGTACGTGAGAAAAACGTGTTAGAAATATATTTCACGGGTGATAGTTTAAGGAACAAAATATGTCTATGAAATGAGTAAGTTTCTCTATTCCGCCTATCTATACGACTATAATTTAGTACAAGACAACCTTGCCCTCCTTATACATATAAATATAAGTTTAACTACACACACACACAGCTATGTGACAACAAGACACACACACGTGAAAAACTACGGTTAATTGAGTATGGGTCTGACCAACACACAACGTTAAGTTTCTTTTGTTGTTTATTATCATTTAAACTTGACAACATCAAATATCAACAGAAAGATCAAATAAAATAAGATTTACATACGTATGAAATAGCAGAATAAATGTGCCCTCCCCCTAAGGAGGAAAGAACCCAAAAAGTTAATAACCCAAAGTTCGAAGGTTAACACTATGGTACAGAATAGACAGTAAAGAAAACCAGTTCCGATTACCTGCTACCCAGTAAAGTAAATAAGTTTAAGCAAAATCCAATGTTGGTAAGTTCCTGTAACAAAGAAAACATATTCACTCTCTCTGTCATACAGTGGCTACTCAATCACGCTTACATACTCTTGGTGATATCCCTTGTAAATACAATTATCCTGAATATAGAAGTGCCAGGTTTTAATTCCCAAATTGGCCCCAGTCCATCCTCTAACCAATCAAGACTAGTGAAGTGAATGCCAAATCGGGTGTTTTAAGTTTCCCTGGATGAACAAAATGTCACCGCGAATAGTTAGTGTAGCAAAACGTGCTCTTGAGGTTCACATTTAAAAAGAGGAAAATACTTCTAGTATTGGGAAACATCTGGTTGCTAAAAATGTTACAAATGATGATGATAATAATCCTATCAGCTGACTCTATGGGAGAGTGCCGATTCTGAAACAGCGTAACTTTCTGGATAAATCCGCTTGAATACGACTGTCAGAAGTCGGGAGTATAAGTGTTATTTTGTAAACCCCAGTAGGCTGGTAAAATTGGAAAAATATCTGAGTATGGTTATGTCCAGTTAAATTTACAAGTAATAATGTTTCTCATGTATCGTTGGCCAATACTTGCTCACCAACGAAATTGCTGACGCACAAGCCAAGAAAAAGACAACATTAACCAATCAGTAAATGAAGAAAAGACTGCTGGACGCTCTGGATCAGGTCTGCAGAAATATAAGAAACATTTATGGACAAATGCTACTATTCTATATAGCTACATATATAGCTCTATATATAAGGACACGGACGGGGACAAGACCATCTCTTATCCACTCCGTCAGTCCTGATTAAATTTAAAAGGCACACGGTGTCTTCCTTTTGTGTCTACATTATCGCATGTCGCTAACGCTGAGTTTCTAGGTCGGATGAAAGTATGCAACTCTCCCCGCCCGTTGCGCGCGATCAACGATTAGCGTACAATGTCAATTATTATTTCATGATCTATATGCGCACTTACACAAAGTATCGCCTGTCTTTAATAGCTATTAATTGTCGGCGTCTGATAGTTTAGTCGAATGATATTAAATAGACGGTACTTATAATAAATACGCACAATAAAATAAAACGTGAATTCTTTTCTGTCACTATCAGTCGCGCCTAGCATATAAATCAGTCAACTAAAACCGTCTCTTCTTGTGTGAGAAAGCGGGTGGTTAAAATTAACATTATAAGATAACATCTGGTATGAAATAGCTACGCGTTATTTATTTCACTAGTTCTAACAGCTAGAAAATCTACGTGAATTATAAAGGTAAAAGTTTAACACGTTAATCACTTAAACGCTAATTTATATTACCAGAAAATCAGAATGAAAATCCCCACGAATGCTATTAACATATCTTCCACAATGGTTCTAGAACGACGTGCTTAGACTGATTGACAACTGATAGCAGGTTTAAGAAAACACAGTTAATATTTCGTTGTGTTTCTCTGATCTATAGATGTTGTTAATTTTCACACTATTGTGCGTACCGGAGAATCAGAAACAGAGTTCCCAGATAAAGCTTACGCTCGTCTTCCTTCGAGTGCTTTCGATCGTCATCAAAAGACTTTTATGGGTAATGGGGTTCTCGAAGATTTTATCCGTAGGAATGCCCGCTTCTGAGATCAAAGAGCCCAGGGGTTTTTCTGACTCCTCTGAGTACGATCTTCAAAGGGTCTGTGGTTTTTCACGTGCGGTCTGTCAGGTTTCGTATGATTGACAGATAAGTTTGCGTGAGCAGACCAGGTAAACAAACCTGATTTGTTATCTGTTATGACTAGCAGGTCACGAAAGTTTGTAAACATTGTGTTAGCTCATGTCCAAAGAAAGAGACGTGGATAAAAAATTAAGCTTGTGTGAGTAGCCACATGCAGCAAATGCTTGGTTTTAGCTAGCAAATCATAGAGCTCTAACAAGACTAAAAAGAATGTCAGATTACTGTAGGCTCTATTTCCATTATACGACTCATCCGCCTTTGTTTCCTTTACACAAGATAATTCCATAACACCAATATAACATGTGAGAGACGGTATATGAATGACGACCTCGTCAACAATATAAACCATGATGGTCAGACTTCCACATTCACTTATCTTCTTCTCTGCCTTACAGCCTTACGCCCCAGCTGTTATAACGTGCATCAAGTTTTCTTCATCTTTCTTGTATATCGTTGTGACGTGTATATGTAAATATATCCGACATTAATCCAAACACATATGCTCCTCATTTAGCGGTTACATTTTGCTGAAGCTATCCACGCAATTCCCTGTCTGTGGACTCATAAATTGTAGCCACGCCTATTTTGTTTTCTCCCGGTCTTACCGGAGCTGATGAGTATTTACAAACAGACGTATTAGCTAGTCCGCGAAGGGCCAGATAACAGTCAGCGAGCTATAATTCGTTTAGCTGAATTATTACGCGAGCGATCTAGCTGTCATATTTTTTTTTAAAGACAGATGCGCGCGTGGGACAATATGGTTCTTTGAAGTTCCTTACAAGGGGAGCAAATTCTGTGCAGTTTATACACTTAGGGGACGTAATTCGTTGGTCTGCGGCAGGCGGAGATAATCAAAGAAGACATGCTAGCATGACCAGGTCTTTTTGATGTCGTTTCGGCGTAACGAGTAAGAAAACCCGTTCGTTTGGCCAAATGTCTCTATTGTTGGGCGGCTGATAAAGTTGGATAATATATATATGTTGATAAAGTACTGCTGGAAGACAGGCGTCATCAACGTCATCAGTTGATAAGATCTCTATGGTGTTGCCTGCCCCACTGTAGTGTATGGAATGTCAACTTGACCTACGCAGTGGTGTGTAGACATGGATGGAGTGTATAATGTGCGAATGATGATAAGGGTTCGTGTTGTTGACAAATGTTCTTTTCTCACACTCATGTATGACCGGAAGTCATCGACACCAACGACTGTGTATCTTTTCTAAAGTTTAATTGGACGTACACACTCGACAGCACAGATAGTGACAAATCACAGGTTGCCATAATACATCATAGTACAGTGGACAAATGGTCTTGCAATGTTACATGGGCACTCATGTAGAATAATTGTATAATGGACTGTCAGTAGCCAAGCACTCAGTATCGCCCATACATATAAATCATCTGACTTCACTGACTAAGCACGTCAGCTTATAAATAATATTTCTGATGGCTTCTAGACCTAATCTCGTCTAGCGACGATTCTTCAACATAATGTTCAGCACATATTTTTTTCATATAATAATATTGAACCGCTGATAAAGGGTTCTCATGGGTAGCAGTGATCTCTGGACTAAACAAGCGATAATACGGGCATCCCCTTTTCTCTTCTTGAAAGTCGCTACATGTTTTGGTTCCAAGATGGCTTCACTCGTGAGTTGTCACTCACGTTTTGAATACAGATAATGAATCTGTCCTAAAGTTAGTCATTCATAAAACATTGCATTGCTCTGTAGATTTGATCATGAACAATTGACTGCATTCTACAGAATATAGTGCTGCTAGGAATCGAAGTCGTTTTCATCGAGTCAAATATATTCTCTTATCGAAAATGGTGGCTTCGATCGAGAGTTCATAAAAGTATCTTGGATTACCTTGGTATAAGAAATATGAAACTGCCATTCCTTGGTAATAAGAATGAACACTGGGGTAAAGCATACACGATAGGTCTAGACGACTATCACTTTCCCCAAAACCACTGAGATCACTCTTTCAAGGCATCAAGCCGACATAGCAAAAACACACAGTCCCTATCGGGACGAAGCCAAATCACACCACACTCTAGCGACACATCCGCCGAATAGCCTTTGACCTCTCTAGAGACAACAGAACATATAGTTCGACTTAGATACGTAAAGATATACAGATATAAGACAGACTCGTCCTACTCAGACAAACAATACACATAAATTCAGGCCATAGATATTCTGAAGCAAGAACAATCTATTACTACCCAAACAAAGAATAAATCGCAGAAAACTGCGATCGAAAGAGCCGACACAACTTTCAAGGGAAGTAACTCAATAATGACTTTCCCTTAAGCACTAAAAAATTACCTATGTATAATATTGTAAGATATCAAAGACTGCACGTAACAGTCTTACCACACCTCCCGGGAAAAAAAAAATGGAACATTTTTTTTTTTTTTGAAATACATCTAGGAGCAACGTACAATAGGCTCACAACGCATGAATAATGCGCAGATGAAAATATCAGGAATACCTATAACGCCTAATATGAGGCTAAGTCGACTTATGGAGCGACTGGTGAGAATGTGTCTCATAAACTGAGAGAAATTATTTCTCTACAAGTATATTTTTCCAGGAAGGTGTCATCAAAGTATAATACAATTCTGGCAATTACACAATGCCTAAAAAATTCATATCATCATTACGTATTAGATATCTTAAATTTATGATTTATGAAGAAAAAATCATCAAAGCACAGCGGTGAATAAACATACATGAACCGCTATGTAGTGATACAATCATTATATTATTAAATTACAAATGTGTATCTATCATGATATAGAAAAGGAACTACTATAGAACTAGACATATCAAGAAGTCTAAGCCCTAATAGTTATGTGGAATCATGTGGGCATCTTGACAGAATGTCTGCCATCACATTATCTGATCCACGAATAGCTCGCACAGAGAAATGAAAAGGTTGAAGAGCAATTGCATATCGAGTAGACCTCGAGCTCTTCAAATTCTTACTCTGTATAGCAGTAAGAGCTTTTTGGTCGGTTTCTACTATGAAATGTGCGCCTAGAAGGAATCTCTGTAGTTTGAGGATCGACCAAACCATAGCTAATAGCTCACGGTCTAAAACCGAATAATTCCTTTCTGCCGCATTAAGTTTTCTGGAAATATACATTACAGGATGCAGAGTTCCAGAGTACTCTTGCATTAGTGCCGCTCCAATCCCAGTGGATGAAGCGTCACTACGAAGAACGAATGTCTTATCTTTAGTGGGTAGCACTAAAATAGGTGGTGTTGAAAACAGTGTTTTAATCTTATCCAGAGAGCATTGGCATTCCTGAGACCAGTGGACCACATTAGGCGAACCTTTCTTTAGAAGTGTTGAGAGAGGTGCCATTATAGAGGATAGATTCTGAATGAATCTGCCATAAAATTGAATAAGACCTAACAGACTCCTCACCTGTTTTTTAGTCTTAGGGATTGAGATGTTAAGTATCTTACTAGTATTATGGTCCTCTGTCTTTAGGAAACCATGACCAACTCGGTGGCCTAGGAAAGAAATTTCGCTAAAACCAATATAGGCTTTAGAGGGTTTCGCTGTCAGGTTGTGCTCACGCAAAGTAGACAGCAATCATCTAACCCTGAATAGTGATCTTCCCAAGTATCGCTGAAAAGACAGATGTCGTCTAGATATGCAATGACATCTGACCGATAAGATAGGATTCGGCGCATCATGCGTACGAACGTAGCTGGTGCGTTCATAAGACCGAAAGGCATAAAATTCCATTGGAACAAACCTCTAGGTGTTGAAAAAGCCGTGAGAGGTTTGGCGCGTTCAGATAAAGGAACTTGCCAATATCCCTTAGACAAATCAAGTTTAGTGAAAAAATGAGATTTGGAGAGTCGAGTAAGTAGCTCTTCCAGTAAAGGCATAGGTTCGGCATCGAACTTCGTTACTTGATTCAATTTTCGATAGTCAACGCAAAGACGTATGTTATTGTCTTTTTTACGCACAATAACCATCGGCGAAGAATATGCAGAGGTGGATGGTTCGATTATTTTCAAATCTATCATCTCATCCAACTCTTTCTCGACCTGTGCTTGAAAATGTATAGGTATAGGATAAGGTCTAACCCTAATAGGAGTATGGTCAGTTAGAACAATGTCATGTTGAATGACATTCGTTTGTCCAGGGATGTCAGTGAGTACATCCTGAAATGTTTGCAACATAGTTGAAACTTGTCGCTGTTCTCCTAGAGACAAATCAGGAGAGACAGTAACGTTCTTCCATGATTCACTGGAATGAAGTGGGATCATTGGAAGAGGAAGATTTACATCTGAAAAACTTGTTTCCTCATCCTGTATCACGGACAGTGATGAGTAACGACCATGTTGTACTGGAGAATTGTCCGTTGCTTGGAAAATGGGTTGCAAATAATCCGGACGTTCATGGAATTCAGTAAGCATATTGATGTGGAAGGTTTTATGCTTCCCATCAATATCGACAATATAGTCGACATCGGAAATTTTCGATATTATATCGTACGGACCTTTCCAAGAAATAAGTAATCTGTTTTCCCTACAAGGTAGTAATACAAATGCTTTGTCACCAGGACAAAGTTGTCGTAAGCATCTCTTCTTATTGGCAAATTGCCTTGCCTTCTGTTTCGCAAATTCAGAAGAAGAAGTTGCTAATTTGCATGCTTCGATAATCTTTTGTCTCAACGCGATGACATATTCGTAGGATGACTTTGTGTCATCGTCAATATTGTCAGATGTTATGAGATCGTGAAGCAACGACATAGGGCCACGCGGACGCGCGCCAAAGACGAGTTCAAAGGGAGAAAATCCCGTATGTTCATTGGGCACCTCTCTGTAAGCGAAGAGGGCCGCAGGTAAAACTCTGTCCCAGTCTTGAGGATGATCCTCAGTTATCTTCCCCAGTAAGTTTTTAAGTGTTCTATTAAGGCGTTCGACCATACCATTAGACATTGGATGGTAGATACTACTTAAAGATCTATCTATCTGCAGAGTAGACATTACTTGAGACATGGTATCTGATATTAGTTGGGTGCCATGGTCTGACAATATCTCTCCGGGGAACCCCAGACGAGAAAATATAAGCCAAAGAGCATCTGCAATATCAGCAGTAGTAATGCTCTTCAGAGGAATAGCCTCTGGCCAACGTGTGCACATATCAACACACGTCAAGATAAACTGATGTCCTCTGGCAGACTTGATCTTAAATGGACCAATAATGTCTATAGCCATTTTTTGGAACGGCCGAATAGGAATGTCCGCCGCCTGAATGGGTGCAGCATGCCGTGGACCTTTGGATTTAACTTCCTGACATACTTTACAAGATCGACAATAAATACGTATGTCCTTGTTTACCAATGGCCAAAAGAAAGCCGCAAGGACTCTTGACTTAGTACGGGAAAAACCCATGTGTCCAGCACACTGAGAGTCGTGAGCGTGCTGCAAAATTTTAACTCTCAAATTCTTGGGAACCAGGATTTGAGAATGACTTGACGTAATGGAGTCTTGAACCATACGTACAAGTACGCCATTCTTCTTTGTAATCCACGATTTACGACTTGTGTCTTTATTCGGATCACCTTTAGTTGCAAGAATGAAGAATTTCTTCAGAGTGGGATCATCTTCTTGCTGTTTTATAAACGAGTCACGAGAAATTACCAAGGGATTATCTTGGTTATGCACTTCATTATCTTCAATAGATGAAGTTTGAGGCATATTAAGAGCCTGAGCTCTAGTGACTACAGCGTTAGCAATCTGCATGTTTTGCCTTTCCCACGTGGAAATTTGTTGCGGAGTGCATTCCTTGACTCCATGAATGCGACCGATGATGAGGTCAGCGATCGGATTCGGAAGAAGACATGCGTGTACATCTCCTGTAAAGAAAGGAGTAGCAATCCTAATGATAGCAGTAGAGTATTTCTCTAATGTGCCGCCAAATGTTACACATTTGACTACTTGTCCAGTGGCACGGGAAGGATCTACGAGTGACTGCCTAACACCAATTGTGGTGCATCCAGAATCAAATAGCACAGAGACTGGATTGTTATTCACTAAACCCTTATGTAAGACAAGAGAACCTCTTCCATCATGCGCGACTGATGCTGGAAGAGCAGGAAGAGGATGGCCACAGCTTAAAGTAGACACTGTGGTTGGCTCAAATAACGTTTTGCATTGGGGGCACTGAGATGCTCTCCCAAAATCAAAAGCGGCACATGCCATATTACTAGCATCATTATTATCTTTACTCTGTTTATAGGCTTCATTGGACTCTTGTTGTACAGAGTTTGCCTGAAAATGTGGTTTATGTCTTTTGTTTTGAGATCTACCTCGGTTATTATCACCTCTGTAGTTATTGTTACCTCTATTGTAACCCCTATTTGGGTTTGAGTCATAGTTCCCTTGGTTACCATTATCATATTCATTATAATGAGTATCTCTGTAATTATGATCTTGTTGACTCCAAGACGGATAACCCTGATAGTTTCTATAATTACTTCCTCTACGGAAATTCCTATAATTATGACCACCCCTGTGTCGAGAGCTATCAGGTCGTCTCCAGTTCTTTGAAGAAGAACCCTGAAATGATTGGTTACCTTGGTTTTGATAACTATTATGGTTACCTTTTTTATCAAATCTGTTTTGAGGTCCCTGAAATCTGTGTGAATAATTGGGATTGTATGGTGTTGCTGAAGCAACTGGCATACTCTCCTTAATCTTAGTGTTGCCAAAAGTCACGTCGGGGTGTGCAGTGACATATTGGGAACAATATTCTTCCATTTCTTTTAGAGATTTGGGTTTACGCTCATGTATAAATTCAAGGAAAGGTTTGTTCACACATGACATAATCTTATCTCTGAGCAACAAATCCATAAGTCCTTCATACGTTTTTTCTGTTTTGGAAAGCTCAATCCAACGATCAACTGTGAGACGTGCCTTTGCAGTGAATTCTGAGAATTCTACACCCGTCTCAGGTACCATCGTCTTAAATAAAAGGCGATAGCCTTCCTCACTTAGCTGATATTTTTTTATCAAAGCCGCCCTAATGACATCATAATTATCCTTATCTGCTTCTCCTACAAGGCATAATCTAGTCAAAGATTCACCTTTCAAGTTTTCTGATAATTGATTAGCGTATTGTGATTTATCCACATTATGTGTACGACAAGAACGTTCAAATCTATCCAGCCAGAATGTAATATCGTCACTGGACTGATTGAACGGTGGAACCTTAACCTTGTAAGTAGAAGGTTTACCATTACCACTAGATGCCTGATTAACATTACTCATACTTGTCAATCTCAATTTCTCCAACTCAAATTCATGTTCTCTTATTGCTTTTTTCTCTTCAGCATCTAATCTTTTTTGTTCAGCCTCCCTGTCTAATCTTTTTTGTTCAGCTTCCCTGTCTAATCTTTTTTGTTCAGCTTCACTGTCTAATCTTTTTTGTTCAGCCGCAGCTTCTCTTTCTAATTTTTTTTGTTCAGCTTCAAATCTCCTTTCCTCCATCTGCATCTGCAATTTCTTTTGTTCAGCAGCAGCCTCAGCTTCTCTTTCTAATCTTTTCTCTTCCGCTATAGCTTTTCTTTCTTCTGCAGCTAATCTTTTCTCTTCTGCTGCTAATGCTTTGTCATATTGAGCAACTGCCCATTGTTCTAATTGTTGACCAGTCTTATCAAGGGCTCTCCCTTGTGTAATGAAGTAATCTAAAGTAGACATGATGTCTAACAATAATACTAATCACCTGAATCAATAATAATACCACAAGTTCTCAATGACTTGATTAATCAGTATACTATCCCAATATCTGTGGGTCACAAGCCTTTAATAAGGTCTTGTATAATAGTAATAATAATCAGGTACTGGTTTATACCATAATCCAAGTGCAGTGCACAGGCAATTGTGTCTTATGAAATATACCTATATAAAACATATGTCAACCAACAGAATACATAAAGTACAAATAGGACTGACAATACAAGAACGTTTGCAGAAATCAAAATAAATCAAATAGGGAAATCAATGAAAATAATCACTGAATCTGCAAAGAATAACAACACAAATGACGTCACAATATATGAATATAAATTATGAATAGAACTGAAAGATAGAAAAGGTTAGACCAACAAATTACAAACAAATCAAAACAAAACTAAAGGACAAAGAAATATTACAAAAATAACAATAATTACAGACTTCACAGCTAACACAAAAGCAACAGTTGTCGCAGCAAATTTTCAATCAAGAAAATTGCACCTATAGAAAACGCCCACAACGGACCCTCTATGACGTGGGATATTCTGTTGTGAGGACGCCGCCCAACCTTAAACACAACCCGCTGACATAGAAACTAACATACTATACAAACAAATAACATGTAAACATAAATATATATATAAATTATGTGTATGATAGTATGTGTTGCAAAATAGGCTCAGTCTTACAGTAATGGCAAAGTTATTTTTATGAAAACAAACAAACTGCCACTTTATTCAATTAAACATTCTGGCCTTAAATATTAAAGTTCATATATGGAAAACAAGAAGATCCATCGATGAAAATAGGACTTCTTAGTTCACTCATACTGCCTTCCTGTTAACATTGACAAGAATTGATCCAACTGTTCTGTGAAACTCTATAATGTCTAATGTAAAAAATGTCAACAACGCTGACCTACATACTGCATTCACTTGACAGGTCACGTGACAAAGTGTTGACAAAGAGCAAACCAATACTGCAAGTGTGTCGTATCAGCCACAGGAAACGGTCTGGTATCGGTAATCTGTTGACTTCTGAACTTCTGCGAGGTCAAACCCAGAAAGCTGGTCCACCAGTTGATAAAGTTGGATAATATATATATGTTGATAAAGTACTGCTGGAAGACAGGCGTCATCAACGTCATCAGTTGATAAGATCTCTATGGTGTTGCCTGCCCCACTGTAGTGTATGGAATGTCAACTTGACCTACGCAGTGGTGTGTAGACATGGATGGAGTGTATAATGTGCGAATGATGATAAGGGTTCGTGTTGTTGACAAATGTTCTTTTCTCACACTCATGTATGACTGGAAGTTCTCTTCTTGAAAGTCGCTACATGTTTTGGTTCCAAGATGGCTTCACTCGTGAGTTGTCACTCACGTTTTGAATACAGATAATGAATCTGTCCTAAAGTTAGTCATTCATAAAACATTGCATTGCTCTGTAGATTTGATCATGAACAATTGACTGCATTCTACAGAATATAGTGCTGCTAGGAATCGAAGTCGTTTTCATCGAGTCAAATATATTCTCTTATCGAAAATGGTGGCTTCGATCGAGAGTTCATAAAAGTATCTTGGATTACCTTGTTATAAGAAATATGAAACTGCCATTCCTTGGTAATAAGAATGAACACTGGGGTAAAGCATACACGATAGGTCTAGACGACTATCACTTTCCCCAAAACCACTGAGATCACTCTTTCAAGGCATCAAGCCGACATAGCAAAAACACACAGTCCCTATCGGGACGAAGCCAAATCACACCCCACTCTAGCGACACATCCGCCGAATAGCCTTTGACCTCTCTAGAGACAACAGAACATATAGTTCGACTTAGATACGTAAAGATATACAGATATAAGACAGACTCGTCCTACTCAGACAAACAATACACATAAATTCAGGCCATAGATATTCTGAAGCAAGAACAATCTATTACTACCCAAACAAAGAATAAATCGCAGAAAACTGCGATCGAAAGAGCCGACACAACTTTCAAGGGAAGTAACTCAATAATGACTTTCCCTTAAGCACTAAAAAATTACCTATGTATAATATTGTAAGATATCAAAGACTGCACGTAACAGCGGCGTCGGTGAGCGAAATCTTTTACTTCGGGAGTCGAACTCGTCGTATTTCTTCTGATTGCCCAAGGCGTGACTTTTGTCATCTGTCAGCGATAATAACACCAATTCTGTATAAATATTCCATCTCCTCAAAGTTGGTTATCTAGTCGATCAGAAAATTTTGGAAAATCTAGCTCGTTATTCTAGAGCCATTGTGACCGTGGATTAGTAGCATTTCGTGGAGATTGATTCATTTCTGTTTGTGGTAATATAAAATTAGTATTTTTCGTGATTTATTGTGTTAAGTTTATCATTATAATTCACTGAGATTTTTTTTTAATGTGTTAAGACTAGCGAACTGAATAACGCATAGCTATTTTATTCCAGATGGTTAAGTTGACTAATAAATACACTTAGCGATTGATAAAGTGACGGAATACAATTCACTTCTATCCATTATGTGTAAATATATAAGGGACTAGTGTTATAGCATGTGACGAAACACATAGCTAGTAATGACAAGCGATATTTGTTAAAGTAGTCATAATTAAATTAACACTGATATTGAGCGCTGAGTGTTTTACCGGATGGGAGGGGAAAGGCACATTCCCTAACAACCAATCTGTCCCAGTGGAGCGAAGCGCGGATAGGATAGGCTATACACATGTGCTTTTTAATTTAACTAAATGACGGAGTGGATATGAAATCCTACCCTTGCGCGTGATAGGATAGTATATTGATATTGTGGTTAAATGTTATGTTTTCTTCCTAATTAGTGCTGATCTCAAAAACCAGCGAACCAGCGGCCGAAGTCAAAATAGCAACAGTAACCTACTGTGAACACTAGATCACTGCTTATATTTTGCTACCTGAACTATCTGATGTGACATTTGTTCATATCCGACAAGTCACCACCAAAGTAGGCGTTCACCATTACAAAAATTAATTATTCGTGGAGGAACTGGGGCTCATTTCGGAGAAGCACCACACGGGATTTTGATTCATGTTCACTGAGGTTTACGCTCACGAGGTTGTTAACCAACTAGTAGGTAAGCGAGATTGCATGTGGCCACAGATTGACAGAGTGCGTGAAAGAGGAGTGAATATTTCTTTTTTTGTACAATCATTGTACCCACTTCTTTTTTTTGTGTTCGCTAACCTGATTATTTTACTGGGATAGTTTAAGTAAAAAACTTGGTTCTTTGCTATAACTATCTATTCTATATATCCTAGGGTTAATCTTTGACTATTTGGGTTATTTACTTCTGCGGGATCTATTCTCAACAGAGGGGAAGGCATTTATGGAGTTATTTTCATGATTCTGTAAACCTATGATTTTATTTATTTATATATATGTTTGATGTTGTGACGAGTTTTTTAAATGATAATAAACTAAACAAAACTTAATTAATCGTGTTGGTCAGCCCAGCCCATACCAATACTCCATTTACCATAGTTTTCACGTTTGTGCGTCTTGTTGTCGCATAACTGTGGGTGTGTGTGTGAGTGGTTAAACGTATATGTTATATGTACGGAGAGTTGGATTGTCTAATAACAAATCACAGTCGTAAAGATAGGCTGGACTAGAGTATCTTCTCAATCCAGTGACAGATTTTACCTTTAAACTATTCACTCGTGACATCTATTTCTTATACCTTATTTCTCACTTATTTACCACTTTGTCAGCTCTATTCAGATGGGACCAAATCTATCTCGAACACCTATGTGATTTAAGACAATCGTATATTTCAAGTTCTCTTCTCCAAATTGGTGTGTGTCTGCTCTGTTTTTTTGTATGTCTGCCTCTATTTTTTCGGTCTACCTCAATTTTTAATATCTGCCTCTATTTGTGTATCTGCCTCTAGTTTTTGGATCTGCATCTAGTTTTTGTGTCAGTTTCTTTTTTTTTTTTTCTTTTTTTTGGTTTGCCTCTATCCTTTGAGTCTGCCTTTCTGTTTTGGATCAGTCTCTATTTTTGGGGTCTGGCCCTATTTTTGGTCTCCCTCTATTTTTTTAGTCTAACTCTAATTGTTTGGGCAAGTCTCTACTTGTGTGTCTGACTCTATTTTTGGGTCTGCCTCTATTTACTTTTGTCACCGTAAGGTTTCGTAGCATAGTAATTTGATTTCGTTAGAATAGGGGTGTATGAAAAATGGTTTAAGAAATATAAATGATTTGGGAAATGGACTACTTATTCTAAAGATGGGAGATAAAAGTTTGCGCACTTGTGCTTGGATAGTAAGGGAGAGAACTCTTTTAGATGTAAATATTTTCTGTGAGTACACAGTTGGGGTTTACAAAATTAGCATAACGGTCGTTTTTAATAAGCTGGAAGTTAAGGGAAATAGCAGTTAAGCATAAATCCCTAAGGAAGATAACTATGAATATTAACGCCCTTTAGATTTACTGAACGAAGAGCAGGACAAGCGCACGAGAAAATTGTGAGCGAAGGTAAATAGTTATGGAAGGAGCTCACTGGGTTGTTATGAAGGAATTAACCGTAAGTTGTGATCGGTGAGTGAACTAAACAACGGACCAATCGTATTGAAGGGATAACGAAGAATGAATCACGGGAATGAATAGAAGGACAGAGGGAAGTCAGTCCCATCAGAAAACTTAACAAGGCAAGACGTGCCTTGCTGGGCTCTCAAGAACAATGAAACCTGTGGTTTACGGGAGGCTCTAGAGATGTAGCTAGACTTAGAATTGTAGCGTTAGGAATTCTGGAGAATAGTTTAGATTGTGGTTAACAATTTGTGCTGAACAGATAGGAATAGAATAGGGGTGCATAGTAAGAATGGTGATAGG
Organism: Oreohelix idahoensis; assembly: GCA_024509875.1. Classification (NCBI taxonomy): domain Eukaryota; kingdom Metazoa; phylum Mollusca; class Gastropoda; order Stylommatophora; family Oreohelicidae; genus Oreohelix; species Oreohelix idahoensis. Next base: position 130,893 of record JAMPIV010008832.1, read on the forward strand.
TGCTGGACTTCTGTTGACGACTCCCACATGTAAAAGGGATGTCCACCAGGAGAAGAACATGATATGTTCAACCGAGGTATATATTACATTGATTTACAAGAGATGTCATGCGCTCTCTCATATATGTGGCTTGACAGATAAACAGCTGATGATAAAATAGACGAGGTATCGTCTCAGGCATGAATAGTTCTACAGAGGTATATATTACATTGATTTACAAGAGATGTCATGCGCTCTCTCATACATGTTGCTTGACAGATAAACAGCTGATAATAAAATAGACGAGGTATAGTCTTAGGCATGAATATGTTCAACAGAGGTATATATTACATTGATTTACAAGAGATGCGCTCTCCATTATTTGCTGATTGCCAGGCAACTCATTGTGTAAATAAACGAGATGTCACCACTGGCATGTCTAAGTAAGAGAAGACCACAGCAGTAGTTCTTTGACGAAAACTGATATTATTTATATATTCATGAACTATGTTTAGCTATCGATACCATTTTCAGAGTTAGGTTTGACAGGTCTAGGAATTTGGAAAGATATGACCTCGAGATATGGAAAAGAAAATGGAGTTGTTGAACCATGCTCAATTGAATGTGTTGATCATTGACATTGTAAATAAACATATTGTTGGTTTGAAACTTTCTCACACAAGTTGAGTTGGATTATTACAAAGGTGTGGAAGAGCAGGAATAATAGCATTTAATTATATAACAAGGAAAGAAAACCACTAATACGAGGCAGTCGCTAGTCAACAACTAGGAGGAAAGAACGAAGCCTGGGAAGAATAGGAAAGAAAAAAACCATACTTCATCCAAGAATCACTACCTCTGGCGGTGATGGCCAGTCAATTAGGGGAACACTTGCTTGGAAGATAAGTCAAATGAATAAATTGACCACTTATATTGCAACTAGGCCTGCCACAGTCACCTAGTAGTTTGCTAATAAAAGAAGATCCGGCACGATCACATATTATTAATTTGGTGCCGTAACAAGTGCTCAACGGTTACATATTAGCAATTTGGTGCCTTTGGACCAGTTCTAGGTTAACTATCACCACTACTGTCACACTTTATTTCATAAACCAAATGTTTAATAATGCTGTTGACTGTTTCCAGGTTATGTGGCCTCAAGTCACTAGCTCTCCTGTTTTAGCTGTAGAGTATTGATAGAACTAATATTATTTAAACAACATTACACAAAACCTGACCATGATAACAGAAAGGGACAAGGCGTTAGGATTTATGGTTAGACTATCACGATGCAGTGTGATAAACGAGCGCAAAGGCCTTCTTGCTCCATCTTTTCCTACATTTTTCATATTGTATTTTCTCCGACATTTGCTCTTTCATCCCATATTTGCGACCCACATTTGCTATTTCATCGTTGTGATTACTCGCGACCGGTATCTAGAGAACCACATTTGTTCTTTCATCGGGGGAAATAAAAGTCCTTTGATTGAGTCCCCATGCCTGACATTATCGTTTGAAGCCCACATTGCATCGTGATAAATCTGGTAAACACACATCTGGTCATCCGAATCAAACATCTGGGCATGCTGTAATTTCTGTGACACCACATTGGACGCCCAGATTGGCCAGGGGAAAACGTCTCATGCTGTAATGGTGTTATCTTTGGTCGGCCGCGGTTCAGACAAGCGTTGGTTTACCCCATTGGACGCCCACCTTGGCCAGGTGAACAATAAACAATCAGAGGTCAAACTACACCCACGTTTGGACTGACAGGGGACAAGAGCGATCCTGTGAATGAGTGACCAGTGGGGCCATTAAGGATTGGTTGGTATGGGCGGAGCTGTAAAAGAAACCCATATTGGACTGGCAGAAATATAATCTACTGCGTAGCTTGCAAGAGGAAGAAGTCCAGTTTTTTACATTGTGAGGAAGAGATTAATCCCAAAAACGCCTAGCCTAATACACGTGTTTAATCAGAGAGGATATAATTCAGTTCTGTGATGAATTGTGTTCTTAAAGGATTTTGCGAAGGGAAAAGAAGGTTAGTAGATCTTATACTTATTAATACATTTTCTTATTTTTGTTTATTTTAACCTCACAGCTAAAATGTGCGGAAGATAAAGTTTCAAATAATTCTTGGCATAACTGATTAATAAAATCAGAAGATTTTCCTAGAAGATGATAGGATGATAGGAGGTAATTAATAGTTCATACGTCACCTTCATCATCATCACAGTCTCCCATGCGCACACACTCTCATGCACAAGATATTTAACATCATTAGAATTGAACACAGAGAGAGAGAGAGAGAGAGAGAGAGAGAGAGAGAGAGAGAGAGAGAGAGAGAGAGATGAATAATGAGCAGTAGTTTAAATGCAAGTCAACCAGTGATGTTAAATGTGAAAAACTTACGAAGACTTTTGTGTGTCTTCAGTTCATCAGAAGTCTGAGTCTACACGCAACGTGTCTGACGTCTAAACCAGAAATAAGTTATCAAAAACGGACATTTGGCTAGCAGAATTCGCCATAGGACATCTTTCATTCCTCAATTAAAAAGGAATATTGTCTCACCCACAAGTCAGAAGGTGGACGCAGCATTTTTCGTCACCATTTACTGCTTGCTCACAAGTTCAATAGAGTTATCACAAGTTCAATACAGAGTCATCATAAATTCAAATCACTCGAAAGATCATTACTATCTGAAGTCAAGCAAAAGAGCTCAAAAGAGGAATCGCATATTTATACCAAGTGCAACACCCTCTTAAGCGCATTCTATGAAGCAGACTATAGATATATATATATATTATGAATCATGACTACATATGCAAGGTTATGAGTCTACATATCACTACCGATTCGTGAAGATATCCAGTCTGGCCAGTACCCTCGGGAGATTAGACAACAGACCTTTTGTTCATATGACAGCTATTAACTGTTGATCAACACTACAGAGATATACTCAAACAGTGAAGGAATATACATAGATATCTCGTCAGCGTTCTCCGTACGACAACAGTATTCATCAGAACGTCCTCAGCTTAGAGATACCCCACTCGACATAACGTATAACAACTTGGGACATTTTATGCATACATGTGAATCCTCATATCTAGGAGAAGCATTTAGAGACACATGGACTGTGTAGAGTACTCACCATTTTGGTAACACGTATCATATCACATCATCATTTCACTTTACACCAGTTCATTCTTAATTAACTATTACTTAATTAACTGCAATTTTATTATCTCATCTGTGTGTTTTTTTTTTGTGTGAATCGTCTTTCACCATCATCACGTTCTAACCATTACTAACCCTATATGTGTGGATATTTCATTAATAAACCCAACGATCGTTTGATCATTATCTAGTTTGTTAATGTATCACTCGTGCTGTCGGTGTTACATATTCACCTATAGGAACCTTTCTCTACTCAGATGAGGTTGGGGGCTTTTTCTTTACGGGATCTAAGGGCAGAAGCTAAGGTCGTGGGGAAACAGAACTCTTTCCATAATTAATTAGAAAAACACTGTCTAGTGGAAAGCATTCGCATTCCTGTCTTCTTGTCCCTATCTCGAATAGGTCTTTATTCTTTCTTAACGAGCCAATTTCTAGAGACCTTATATCTAATATCTCATAGACTATTCCTGGCAAAAACTACTGTTGTAGTTGCCCCAGTACTCACCACACGACAATTGGGGGCTCGTCTTGGGATTAGTGAACCCGGACTTAGAAGTGTGATAAATCACATTTTCATCTCTGCTATACAGTTGCGATAATTGCAAAATTTGTTGGCATTTTGAGGGATTACCTTCTAGACTGACTCTTACTATAATTTGTCTATTTCATAGGGGGGATAATTTATATCTCTAAAGCACGAGTGATACTTTTTAAATTGAGTATCAAACGGACAGAGTAAGCACTTTTTGAGAACAGAAGATACTGTAGGGAACTGATTTTTTAAAAATCTTTTTCTGTAACTGCTGGGAAAATTTTTATCATAAATATTTAGCAAATTTTTCATAGAAAACTTCGAGATAATCTGTTATATAATTTTCAGAATATGCTGAGTGAGTGATTTTTTTTAAAGAACTATTTGAACTTGATTACTAATTTAAACCTAGCTGGTTTTAAAGAGATAATTACTTGTGCGAGTCTAAACAATTTGCTTGGAGGTCACTGCCAATTTTTCCCTTTGTGAACCCATACTGCATATCATGGCAGATGCCGCAAAAATTAGAACTAGTTTAATGGAGGCAGGGCGTGAATACGGGTTAAGTGGAAAAGATCTGATGAAATTTGTGAGTGAGGAGACTGATAAACTCCATGCAAGAGAGATGGAAGTGCAGAAACTTGCAATGGAGAAGGAGAAAGCCGCAGCAGAAGCAGCGGAACGGAGCCGCGCAGAAAGCGGAGAAAGCAGCAGAAGCAGCGGAGCGGAAAGAAGCAGCAGAGCGGAAAGCCGCAGCAGAAGCAGCGGAGCGGAAAGAAGCAGCAGAAGCAGTGGAGCGTAAAGAGAAAGCCGCAGCAGAGCATGCACTTAAGATGAAGCAACTGGAAATCCAGGGACAGACCAATCAGATAGAGCTGGCAAAAAGTGCAGCGGCTTCCAACTTTGATGGAGGGTACTCACCCCGCTCAGATGGTGTGCCTACTTCGCAACCTGCACCACCCAATGCCATGAACTTTCCGCTGGAACCTTTTTCAGAAAGGAACGATACCATGGACGCCTTTTTAGACCGCTTCGAACGCTTTGCAACAGGGTTTGGACTTGAAGAACGGAAGTGGAACTTGAAACTTTCCCAGGGCCTAAGAGGAGCCGCCTACGAAGTTTTTAATAAACTTCCGGCCGGAGAGCAAGATGACTATCAGGCATTGAAAAAAGCTCTCTTGGTGAGGTACGAGCTTCATTCAGAGGCTTACCGGAAAAAATTTCGAGGTTCTAGGAAGGAGGCCGGAGAGACTTTCTCACAGTTCGCAGCCCGTATTGAAGACTACTTAGTGAAGTGGTGTACACTGGGAAACTTTACCGAGAACTATGACGGGTTGAAAGAGCTGATTGTGATAGAGCAACTAAAAGAGTCTATGTCGGTGGAAATGCGTAGATTTCTCACTGAAAACGGCGCTGACCGGTTAGAAAATATTCTTACACTGGCAGAGCGATTTCAAAATGCTCTCATCGAGTCTCAAGGAACCAGAAATAAGTTTTCGGATCAGGCGCCAAAGCAACCTGTTCGCTCCCAACAAGAACAACAAAGCAAAGGACCACACATCTCGCATAAACAGCACGCAAAACAAGATAACTACAAAGAGCAAAACAAGAAAAATGCTGCGCCACACCACAGACAGGGAGATAAATGGTGCAAGTACTGTCGCTTGAACAATCACAACACTAATGAGTGCAAGCGCAGACCTCCTCCCCAACATGCTGCCTGTCTGCAGACAAAATCGTCACCCCGGAAGGAGCAGAGGACCGGAAACGTTTCTCATCCTCCCGTCATCGAATCAGTCCTCGTAAACGGACAATCTGTGGAGTGCCTTTATGACACAGGACTTGCTTTCGATGCGGTGGTCAGGGCATCTCTTGTCACCCCTGACCAGATAACAGACGAAAGTGTCGACATCCAAGGTCCAACGAAGGATGTTGCACCCATGACACTGCCAATTGCTTTTATCAGAGTGGATTCTCGTTATGTGACAGGAGAGATTCGTGCAGCTATAATGGAAGAAGCAATCTACTCTTTAATCTTGGGATGTAGATATGTGTTCCTTGGAGAACCTACTCAACCACTAGTCATAGCGGCCGTACAGACTAGAGGACAGTCAAAAAAAGACGCAGAGCAGGAACCTCCTTGTTAAGGTCAAAAGGGAGGTGATCCTTTGTATACGGGTTGGACAGAGTAAATTAAGGGTTACATGACTTGTAGACTTGATTAACGGTGAATTGGTTAAACAAATATATGATAGAGGTCATAGTGTACAGATAGCGTCATGAGCGCTGTTCTGTATTGTAGAACTGTAAATAGTTCGCACGGCTAGTCCATGGAAGGGACTGAGCTGTGTGAACAGCGAAGTCTCGTGACTATTTAGGCGGGAGATTTTGTGACCGCTGGCAGTCGGGTTCTAGATGTTGACGGAGTGAAGTCAACTCTGGTGTTTTTTTCTAAGTGTGTGTTCCCGACCAGTGTTCGGTGAAGATGATAGTGTATTTTCACAATGTGTGTCTCGGTGGATACTTTTTTGCACAGGTGTATCTGAATATTCTTCCTGTATTTGAATATTCTTCTGATATTGAATATTCTTCCATGTATTAGATTATGTGAAGATTATGGAACTATTATGAAGGCCAGGATTTTGTACAGGCCGCATTTGATATAACTATAGTATGAAGATTATGGAGCTATTATGAAGGCCAGGATTTTGTACAGGCCGTATTTGATATTAACTGTCGTAAGAAGATTATGGAGCTATTATGAAGGCCAGGATTTTGTACAGGCCGTATTTGATATTAACTGCAGTATGAAGATTAATGAAGCTATTATGATGCTATTATGAAGGCAGTCATGCCAGGATTTTGTAAAGGCCGTATTTGATATTAACTGCAGTATGAAGATTAATGGAGCTATTATGATGCTATTATGAAGGCAGTCTTTGAGGGATTTAGCTATTGTGCACGTTCGATGAGGAGTGCACTATTATTCTGTAATTGAGCTCTATGAAGAAGACATTTAAGAGTCGGAAACTTGTCGACTTTATAAGGCCATATTTATAACTGCGGTGAAGGCAGTCTTTGAGGGATTTTGCTATTGTGCACGTCTGATGAGGAGTGCACCACGATTTATTATTGGGCCTTAAGAAGGGATAGCGACGATGATTATTCAACTGCCTGGGAGCAGCCTTTGTTTAGAAGGGGAGACGTAGTCTTTTGAGGAAAATCGTTCATGTGCATCTTCTATAGGAAGTGCACCGCTATTTGATAAATTTTATAGTACTGCGATGTGAGCAGTCTCTCTGAATGAGGCCATATGTATAACTGCGGTGAACGCAGTTCTTTAAGGAACATGGTGGATGTGTATTTCTATGAGGTGTGCGCCACTAGGCGCTGTGATTAATGCTTGTATTTATGCTGTATGTCGTCTATGTCAGTGATCGTATTGTAACGTAAATAAACTGTGCTTCAACGTTACTCAGGGTTCAACGATCGATGAATCCTATGTGTGTTATTGTGGTGGACGAATGTGTCAGTACACACCCACTTTGAACATACCAAGGCATAGGAACAGTAGTGACATATTTACAAATAGCCCTGAGTGGGCGTGGAATATATAAGGAGAACCCATTTATGCCTTCATCACTTAACCACACAATATCTTTAACACTAACTTTATCAGTCTACTTTATCAGTGGTATAAAGAGAACCGTTTATTTATCAGTGGTAGGCCTAATAACAATATAGCGTTATCAGTGGTGGCTTAGCTTTTATAGCGGTATCAGTACGTTATCAGTAATGCTAGATGTATCACTCCTACCAATATCCTCCCCAAGGAATTAAAGAAGGGCCCAAATGGAACATTCCTCACTGGCGCCCTATTTTAAAAAATTACCTAGGACACACAACCCACCTACCAAGGGAGACTTCTTTATGAAAAATGGATTGATGTATCGCCGAGCTGGAAATGAAGGACAGGAACACAACCAATTAGTAGTTCCTGCAACCTATAGGAACCAGGTGCTTGAGATAGGCCACTCTATCCCATTTAGTGGACACATGGGAATGAGCGCCACGACTCAAAGGATCGCCTGCCACTATTATTGGCCAGGGATCACCGGCGACATTGAACGTTTCGTCAAGTCTTGTCCTCAGTGCCAGAAAGTTGCACCAAAACACTGGACGGCACCCGCGACCCTTGGGGAGATGCCAATCTTGGGCACCCCATTTGAAAGAGTGGCCGTGGATATAATTGGACTTCTGCTGAGAACTAAGAAGAGGAACTCCCATATCCTTACCTTAGTGGACACCGGTTCCATGTGGGGCGAAGCCATAGCCATGCCAGCATGCGACTCAGTGCATGTAGCTGACGCTTTACTGAATATCTTTACTAGATTGGGCTTCCCGCATGAAATTCTCACAGACAACGGGTCACAATTTAGAGGCAAGTTGACAGAGGAGGTGCTTAGAATATTCAAGACTAGGCATATCCATACTTCACCCTATCACCCCCAAAGCAACGGGCAAGTAGAGCGGTTTAACGGGACGCTCACCTCTATTCTTCGGAAGTTGGCACAGGAGAAGCCAGAAACTTGGGATCAGTATCTTGGTGCCGCATTATTTGTTTATAGGGAAGTACCGCATGCGTCAACTGGAGTTCCTCCGGCCACATTACTCTTCGGAAGACCTATTAAAGGTCCATTAGAAGCATTACTAAGAACATGGACAGATGCCAAGGCAGACGACACTGTCACATCAGCCTTCCAGTACGTCACAGACTTGAAACAACGCCTGAAGACTGGCTGGGAATTAGCCACAGCGAAAGTACGGGAGGCTAGGCGGAAACATGCCAAATATTACAATCGCAATGCGAAGGACCGAGAACTAGCAGTAGGAGAGAAGGTGCTACTTCTTCTGCCAAGTAGCAGTAATAAATTGCAGATTTGCTGGAGGGGACCCTACAAAGTGGCGGAAAAGATTTCTCGCACCAACTATAAAATCACCGTGAACGGAAAGCAAAAAATGTATCACTTAAATCTGCTTAAGAAGTTTTACGAGCGAGCCCCTGCCGAACCAGCGCACCTCATGACTATGGCCATTGCTATGCAAATGGAAGAAGAGCCATTATCATCCGTAGAGTACCCGGTGATACAGGAGGAATCACATTTAGATGTGAAAATAAGCTCCACCTTAACGGAAGCCCAGCAAGAAAAAGTAAGGAGATTGATGGAAAACCACGCCGATTCTCTGACAGACAAACCGGGCCGGAAAAACCTGATGGATTTTGACATGGAAGTCACGGATCCTACGCCCGTCCGAATGAGAACCTATCCGATTCCGTATGCCAAGGCGACGGCATTAAAGCAAGAAATTGATTACTTACTTAAGGAAGGCATAATTTCGAAGTCGGAGTCCCCTTACAGTGCGGGAGTGGTGCTGTTACGCAAACTCAGTGGAGAACACCGCCTGTGCATCGACTACCGACAGCTGAATGCGTTAACACAGTTCCAGCCAGAACCGTTACCGGGCCAGAACCAGCTATTTACTAAGCTGAGCAGGGCTCACTATTTTTCAAAGATCGACCTCAGTAAAGGGTACTATCAAATACCGGTAAAAGCTGAGGTGAGGAACCTGTTAGCCTTCAGTACTCCAGATGGACACTTCGAGTTTAATGTGATGCCATTTGGGCTAAACAACGCTCCTAGTGTCTTCACAAGGATGATGCGAAAGTTATTGGATCTTTTGAATCATCCCGCCATCAGCAATTTTATGGATGATATCCTAGTAGCTACTGAATCGTTTGAAGAACATATATCAGCGCTATCCTTTCTATTTAACAGACTCAGAGAAGCGGGACTAACCGCCCGCCCAACCAAATGTCAAATTGGGTGTGAACAGCTAGAGTTCCTATGACATACTATATCCCATGGGACCATGTTCCCCGAGACTCAAAACGTTGAGAAGCTGAGAAATGCACCGAGACCGTCCACAAAAAGGGATGTCCGGTCATTTGTATCTCTCTGTGGATTCTACCAGAGATATATAAAGGATTTTAATAGCCTCTGTGCGCCGCTTACATCGCTAACCAAGAAAGGAAACCCAGATAAAGTGACATGGTCAGCAGAATGTGAACATGCATACGCACTCTTAAAAGAGAAACTCACCACAAAACCTATTTTACGGCTTCCGGATTTAACTAGAAAATTCATCTTGCGCACAGATGCCAGTAACATTGGAATCGGGGCTACATTACTACAGCCAGATGACAGAAGCCCACCAAATCTATTTCCGGTCGCATATGCGAGTCGGAAGTTAAACCGAGCAGAACAAAACTATTCCACAATCGAAAAGGAATGTTTGTCCCTCGTCTGGGGAATACAACAATTTCAAGCATACCTGTACGGAAGGAAATTTACAATCCAGAGTGATCACCAACTCTGACCTTCCTCGCCAATACAAAGAATTTCAATGCTAGACTGATGAGGTGGTCGCGTGTTCTACAACCTTACACGTTCCAAGTGGACTATATCTAAGGAAAACATAACGTAGGAGCGGATTTTTTAAGCCGTCATCCTATGAGGCAGGGCGGAGAGCACAGACAGGTAGAGGAAAGGGTGGAAACCGGAGAGAAAAACGAAGATGAGGAAAAGGATTAAGGAATCCCTAGCAAGAAGGCTAAGCTCTCCTGAGTACGATTGACATCACACTTGAGGAGGGGCTATTGTGATAAACGAGCGCAAAGGCCTTCTTGCTCCATCTTTTCCTACATTTTTCATATTGTATTTTCTCCGACATTTGCTCTTTCATCCCATATTTGCGACCCACATTTGCTATTTCATCGTTGTGATTACTCGCGACCGGTATCTAGAGAACCACATTTGTTCTTTCATCGGGGGAAATAAAAGTCCTTTGATTGAGTCCCCATGCCTGACATTATCGTTTGAAGCCCACATTGCATCGTGATAAATCTGGTAAAAACACATCTGGTCATCCGAATCAAACATCTGGGCATGCTGTAATTTCTGTGACACCACATTGGACGCCCAGATTGGCCAGGGGAAAACGTCTCATGCTGTAATGGTGTTATCTTTGGTCGGCCGCGGTTCAGACAAGCGTTGGTTTACCCCATTGGACGCCCACCTTAGCCAGGTGAACAATAAACAATCAGAGGTCAAACTACAGCCACGTTTGGACTGACAGGGGACAAGAGCGATCCTGTGAATGAGTGACCAGAGGGGCCATTAAGGATTGGTTGGTATGGGCGGAGCTGTACAAGAAACCCATATTGGACTGGCAGAAATATAATCTACTGCGTAGCTTGCAAGAGGAAGGAGTCCAGTTTTTTACATTGTGAGAAAGAGATTAATCCCAAAAACGCCCAGCCTAATACACGTATTTATTCAGAGTGGATATAATTCAGTTCTGTGATGAATTGTGTTCTTAAAGGATTTTGCGAAGGGAAAAGAAGGTTAGTAGATCTTATACTTATTAATACATTTTCTTATTTTTGTTTATTTTAACCTCACAGCTAAAATGTGCGGAAGATAAAGTTTCAAATAATTCTTGGCATAACTGATTAATAAAATCAGAAGATTTTCCTAGAAGATGATAGGATGATAGGAGGTAATTGATAGTTCATACGTCACCTTCATCATCATCACATTCTCCCATGCGCACACACTCTCATGCACAAGATATTTAACATCATTAGAATTGAACTCAGAGAGAGAGAGATGAATAATGAGCAGTAGTTTAAATGCAAGTCAACCAGTGATGTTAAATGTGAAAAACTTACGAAGACTTTTGTGTGTCTTCAGTTCATCAGAAGTCTGAGTCTACACGCAACGTGTCTGACGTCTAACCAGAAATAAGTTATCAAAAACGGACATTTGGCTAGCAGAATTCGCCATAGGACATCTTTCATTCCTCAATTAAAAAGGAATATTGTCTCACCCACAAGTCAGAAGGTGGACGCAGCATTTTTCGTCACCATATACTGCTTGCTCACAAGTTCAATACAGAGTCATCATAAATTCAAATCACTCGAAAGATCATTATTATCTGAAGTCAAGCAAAAGAGCTCAAAAGAGGAATCGCATATTTATACCAAGTGCAACACCCTCTTAAGCGCATTCTATAAAGCAGACTATATATATATATATTATGAATCACGACTACATATGCAAGGTTATGAGTCTACATATCACTACCGATTCGTGAAGATATCCAGTCTGGCCAGTACCCTCGGGAGATTAGACAACAGACCTTTTGTTCATATGACAGCTATTAACTGTTGATCAACAGCACAGAGATATACTCAAACAGTGAAGGAATATACATAGATATCTCGTCAGCGTTCTCCGTACGACAACAGTATTCATCAGAACGTCCTCGGCTTAGAGATACCCCACTCGACATAACGTATAACAACTTGGGACATTTTATGCATACATGTGAATCCTCATATCTAGGAGAAGCATTTAGAGACACATGGACTGTGTAGAGTACTCACCATTTTGGTAACACGTATCATATCACATCATCATTTCACTTTACACCAGTTCATTCTTAATTAACTATTACTTAATTAACTGCAATTTTATTATCTCATCTGTGTGTTTTTTTGTGAATCGTCTTTCACTATCATCACGTTCTAACCATTACTAACCCTATATGTGTGGATATTTCATTAATAAACCCAACGATCGTTTGATCATTATCTAGTTTGTTAATGTATCACTCGTGCTGTCGGTGTTACATATTCACCTATAGGAACCTTTCTCTACTCAGATGAGGTTGGGGGCTTTTTCTTTACGGGATCTAAGGGCAGAAGCTAAGGTCGTGGGGAAACAGAACTCTTTCCATAATTAATTAGAAAACACTGTCTAGTGGAAAGCATTCGCTTTCCTGTCTTCTTGTCCCTATCTCGAATAGGTCTTTATTCTTTCTTAACGAGCCAATTTCTAGAGACCTTATATCTAATATCTCATAGACTATTCCTGGCAAAAACTACTGTTGTAGTTGCCCCAGTACTCACCACACGACATGCAGTAAAGACGACTTATCAATGGAAACTTACAATTACGTGTGATTCTTCTTCTGTGTACACTCTCAGACGTCCACTTGAATGTTCTCAATGAAAGCAGTAGTGAGTTTGAAGCTATTTGTATCCCCGTAAAGCTTTTCCACGAAAGGAACTGGCGTCGGCCATATGCGCTTTCTCTTTACCGCATATAAGGGGCAACTTTGAAGCAGATGTTCAGCAGTCATTTTATCAGTGCCACAGTTCCTATCTTTAGATGGTATCTCAATATGTTGTGGATAGTTCGGAGACTGAAGTTTACCACTTGTTCTCTTCTGTTGAGCTGGTAGTAAGCATCATTCTGTAAGTGACCTGGATGTTCTACATTCCGTTTGTTCTGTATCTGATTCTGATAAAACTCTTTGCCTTGTCGAAAGTTAAGCTTGCATCAGGCTGAGGTAGATGTGAACCTTCTTTTGTTATTCTGGCTGCCTCTTCATTGCCGGTGATGTTACAATGAGATGTGATCCATTGGATCACAACACTTTTGAATCGTTGACAAAGTTTGTGGAGCACTATTCTGAGGTCATCCAGGTCTGTATTATTTTGGAATTTCTGACTGTGCATCAGTAAAGAAAGCAACTTGTCTCTCTGTGCTTTCTTCTGTCAATATAACATCTGATGCAGTTTTCACGGCCTCTGCCTCTGCTCTAAAGTTACTTGAGAATTGTCCAGTTGCGACTGACAGCCGTTTTTTCGCACCAGTGCTTAAGGTCTTAAAGACACCCCCACCTCGAATGTCTGTTGCATTTGTTGCTGATCCTTCTGTGTATGTGTCGTGATGTAGTCTGTCTAACAACACGGTCATCTGTATATTTAGGAGTAAATCTGACAAAACCGCACGCATTATGTTAAGAACTCTTAGATACAAAAGCCAATGGAAACGCACCCTTATTAATGTGTGTTTGAGGAAACGTATTATGCTTGAACATAGAGGCCCATTTAGTGTAACCGATGGGACAATGATATTTAATTTTGGAAAGAATAAAGAAGTATCACCGGGAAGGATTATATAATTCAACAATCTTGGCTAAATTGAGGCCACAAAATTCAAAAACTGCAAACTGAACAGAAGAAGCGGTAACAGTGTAATAGTCGTGTACCTTTGCCAACCGCATCTGAAGCACATACATTAGATGCCATTAACAGCTTGTGTGTTTTGCCTGAGGGTAAGAATGACGATATATATATATATATATATATATATATATATATATATATATATATATATATATATATATATATATATATATATATATGTATTTTTGCTGTGATTAATCTAATGGTGTGTTAGGACGTGCATAGCCTGTGTTAAGACGATACTCGTATTACAGGACGAGTGTGCTGCCGGTTGGAACGCAAGCATGTGTTGACTTTTAAAGACGAAAGCCAGCATTGTGAAATGTGTAGAATAATTGAGAATGATGGCAAAAATACGACTGTAAGTTTGATAATGTCTTTGAAGGAGTATTTCGTAAAGCAATGACATTTATCAGGAACCTAAGGAAGGATTAACAGGAATTGTTGAAATGAATCGATCAATATATTACTTAGAAATTGTATACTAGTCCAAGTCATTTTATGAAAGCAGATCATGGACAAAGGAATCTAACTTAGGAGTTATAAGGAAATTGTAGTCACATTGAACTGACTGTGATTGGTGGTAAGGTAAATTGTCTTGTGCATATGTTAGCACAATGTCTGACACTGTGTGTTATGTCCATTGTATGTAGGGACAGAATAGTTCTGGACCATACAGGGGTTGTGATTATTTGTATTCCAGATTTTATCCTGCAAACTACCAGAAGTATCTGAATCATCTAACTCTGTTGGACTCTGAGGTGCACGTTCTCGTGAAGTCATTGTAGCCAGTTACCTATAGTCCACTGCCTGGCAATTCACAGACGTGTTAGTCCATGGCGGGAGTGGGATTGTTTTCTTCAACTAAAAGATAAGTGGCAACACAAAGCCACTGGTCAGCCTATTCAGCATATACCACTATAAGATAAAATATAAAGAAATAAAAACACAGTGAAGGATGATTACTTATGGACAGAATGTATCTATTACTAAATTCAAAGTTCAGCTCAGTGACAAACTATAGTGAATTATAATATTAATCAGTGTAGAGAAAAATAGAAACTTAAGTACAGGATTCTGATTGATAATTAATGTTTCTATGTTTATTTATTTTATGCTGTAAATACCTTTGAGTTTTTATAAAGTACCTAACCAAAAAGAGAACCGGTAAAGGTTAATAAATTGTAAATATGTACCATCAGACTTGCTGAAATTATTTACATTGAGTTACAAGTTTTGTTGATACATATTATAGATATAGAGATAGATCATAATTAGTACCCCTAGCATAATTAACCATTATTAATAATACATAATATCAAAGGCGGATCTTGGAAGGGAGCACATAGACTTTCAGGACATTCACTCTCTGCACACCTGGAGGTTTATACAGCTGGATTCTAACCTTTGATGTCAATACACCCTTATTCTGTTTCAGAAAAGGGGGTATTTCTTGTAAGACCAGTCTCTTACCTGGCACTATCCTGGTATCATCCGATACATCTTTTTGTCCAGGATATCTAAAATCGTAATAACCTCAACACCTTTCTTGACAGTATGCATGGGTCCAAGTGTTGTGTGGGTAGTTTCTCTGTGTATATTGTCGCAATATATTTTTGATCTGTGATACAGAGTAAATATTATCAAAGGGAAGTGATCTTGAAAATGTTAAGCAAATAGATTCGATTACGGGTTACGTTGCTTGGTTAAGCTGATGTTAAGTTAAAATAGTATTAGGGGAATTCCCTCGTGTGATCGAGACTGAGTTGTGTTTTTTAAACAACCGAGTCTCGTGTCTTTTTTGGCGGGTCTAGTGTGTGAACGAAGAGGATTCTGTTTTTGGGTACCGACGGGAGAGGTCGGTCCTACAGTGTGTGTTTCGAGTATGCCTGCGCAGTGCAAAAGTTATAAAGGCCATTATTTGTGTAGGCCTATAATTTCTGAGTTTATTGGAGAATTGTGTTTGTGAGTATTTTTGAAGAGGTAAGGATCCAGGACTTATGTTTGACTATATAAATGTCAAGATGAGTGAAGGCGAGATTACTGCAGACTGCCAGGGAGTGCAGTCTTGCGGGAAATTCCCGCGAGTATTCACTATTGATGTTAGAAGCATCGTTTGAGGCCATTTATTATTGTCAGCACGGCGAGGATAACCGTTTGCTGGGAAAAGAATCCATTGTCTATTTATTATAATATTGATGTTAGAAGCATCGTTTGAGGCCATTTATTATTGTCAACACGGCGAGGATAACCGTTTGCTGGGAAAAGGATCCATTGTCTATTTATTATAATATTGATGTTAGAAGCATCGTTTGAGGCCATTTATTATTGTCAGCACGGCGAGGATAACCGTTTGCTGGGAAAAGGATCCATTGTCTATTTATTATAATGCTGATGTTAGAAGCATCGTTTGAGGCCATTTATTATTGTCAGCACGGCGAGGATGACCGTTGCTGAGAGGATCTAGTGTTGATGTTGTAGAGCGCTAATGATTATGAGAAGTGGAGATGTGACTATAGTACTTTCTTGCTGTGAGTTATGTTTGACTGTGTATTTCATGAACGTATTGGGACAATAAACTATGTTATATGTCACCTGCAGTTCCACGACTTGTACGTGCGTATCTGTGGCGTGTGAATGTACCCACGCACACTCACTACAACATTTAACACGGTAGGAGAACAGTAGGCGTGACGGTAGTAACGCATGACCATAAATAGCCTGGGTGGCGGAAATCTAGGTCAACAAACAGATTGAATTCACTAACAGTATCTCGTGTGTAGCAGTGGTATGTTAGTAGTACAGAATTTGATATTTTGACATTCGTGTGATATAAGAATTACTGCTTTGCTCTGTGTGGGCGTATGAATAGTGTAACCATTAAGGTAACACCCATCACCATTTATTCAGTCTCCAAGACCAGTCATCAGATAATAATAATATTTAATAACCCATCGGTAACTAATTACGGGTAACATTTGGTGGGACAGTTTATTTAACGGAATGAAACCCACGGAGTTCGCGTGATAGGAAAGCCCCTGTGGGCATGGCTTATGTATCCTAGCATTGCTTCATAGTCCTCGACCTAATTGGTTTACTGTGTCCAACACGGTAGAACATTACAATGGGAAGTTGACAGGTTGTTGGTAGACAGTCAAGTTTAACTAAATGTGAAGTGTTTTTGAGGAGTCGTTTGCAGATTATCTCAAGTCAGAAGTCACGGAGGTTGCTGTGCTGCGTTTCCTGTATGCTGTACGTGCTGATGCTGTGTTGAGCGCATTCTACACTTTTGCAAGAACCTGAAGAGAAGAAAATCTAGTTTGTGTACCTTTCTGCGCTGGAACGGTTTTATCTGCAGAACTTTGTGATATCTGGAGTGTTGGCGGAAGGGACGGAAGAATATTAAGATAAGTTATTTTGTTCTGTGTAGATTGTGCCACTTTTCTGCATTTCAGCAAGTCTGCCTATACTATCCATCACTGATTCTGTTGATAATTGTCATTGTGTTTCGATAATTAATTCGATTTATTGTACAATATGTTGAGGCATAGGTAGTGTATGCTATATATAAGTACTATAACAGAAGTTGGTGTACAGTAGTTGATTAACAGTCAGTTGAAACTCTTATAAAATGAGTGAGTATGACAAATACCGTGAACTATTAGGATTTGGAGACCGTGAGCTGACTGAGTCTGAAATAACAAGATTGATATGTGAAAAGCAAATTCATGAAAGTAATGAGAGGTATGAGAAAAGGATGCTAGAAAAGAAGAAGCAATTGGACATAAAACCGAGTACCCTAGAGCAAAGGGAAAGTATCATAGAATGTACTGCTGAAGTAAGTGAGTTACATGAAAAAATCTCTAAACTTACAAGTGATTTATGTAAATCAAACTCAGAACTTGCTAGTACTCAAACAGCATTGAGTGTAGCATTGTGTAAAATCAAAGAGTTAGAAACTCAGATTAAGGATAACAATAGTGAAGTTAGAAACCTAACTCAGGAACTTCAAGAAAGGAGAGAAATGTATGACAAATTGAAAATGGAGAACAATGAACATGAGCAAACTTATATAAAAATGCTTCATGAGGTGAGGCATGATAATGAGATTCTCAGTGATCAAATTAAGGACATGAATATTGTACCCCTTAAGAAGAATGATGAGATTATGTATAATGACAATGATGATATTAAGATTCAGTCTCTACAACTAGAATTGACTCATTTGAGATCAAATAAAGAACAGTATGAGAAAGAGACATTAGTAGAGTTGATGGTTGAGAAAGAGAAAGTCACTAAGTTTGAAAATATGCTAGCAGATGAAAGCTGTAAAGTTTTAAGAGCTGAAAGTTTAAACAATAAATTAAGTGAGCAGATTGCACTTAAGGATATTCAAATTTCAGAAGCCAGAATGAGAATAGATGGTCTATTTGACATTCTCTTAAAGGAAAAAAGTGAAAGACATAAAGCAAAAAGTCAGTCCTATACACTTTTTGCGGACTCTAAAGGCAAGAATAATGGACAGAAATCTTTCCGAGGGAAATATAACTTTCAACGCAATACCGATGATTTTAGCGATATTGGTTCCTGGCGGCAAGCTAGCAAAGGAAAATCTACAGTATTAGATAACCCTGTAGATAACAAAAGAAACAATAATAAATTTCAATTCAAGTTGTTAAAAACAAACCAAGTATTAATTGAGAACCCTGATGGGAAAAAAGATAGAACTCCTTATTCCAGGAAGGAAACATATTTTGTGAAAAACAATAAAGATATGGTTAAATCTTTCGGTCACACCCAGTCAAGTCAGTGTGACCCATTTCTTAAACACACTGCCACAAACAAGGATAAAAATACTTTTGATAGGAGATATAACCCTGAGGTTAAAATGTACCAAGGGATTTCTTCATATAGTAATGTTTCTTTGCCTAAAAACAAGAAACAATTTGACAGATCACAGTATCGTGATCCTGAGAGGGTTAGAAATTATAGTGGAAATAATTATGTGAAAGAGTGTCAATCTGTTAATAAATTTGTTGATAAAAAGCCATTTCTATCTAGTAGATATTTTTATCCAAGAGGAAATGCTAATTGTAATTATGCTAACTGGGATGTAAAACAGTACAACTGTGTCAATAGAACAAATAACAATGTTCTTAACAGCAATTATAGAAATCGTAACCAGGTCAGCTGTACTCCACATGAGAGCAAAGTTATTAACAAGCAAAGTAATAACATTATTGATTGTCACACTAGTGGTGTCGAAAGGTCATCTCGTTCTTGTGAACGTAGTAATTTTTTTCAGCCTACAACAAGGATGAACTTTCGTTACGGTCAAGTGGTCGCTAAGCCTTCTGTGATGTTGACATCGTTTAAGGAGGACTTGTTGAGGTGTGTGAAAAGGGGCCAAGACTCTACTCAACCCCAAGGGATAGGTAAACGTGAAAGTTGATTTTCCGTTTTTCCTTATTAAATGTAACAGATGATTAATAGAAATTTTCATTTGTATTGTCTCGTAGCGTGCGACGTTGTGATGAGTTGGCGCACTTGTTGACATTATTCGTGAAGAATGTGGATTATTTATCAAGCAGAACCTATTAGCGTCTCGCTATACATCTGACGAGTCACTTTTTGGAGGATCAAGAATTATTGACAGATTGTCGGGATATATTTTTTTTTACAGTTGATTTATTTTTTAGAATAGTACATGTTATTGTATTCTGTGGATAATATATTATATGATGTTGTATTAAAATATTGGTAATTTCTTTGAAACATTATGATGTTTATTTTGATGCATCATTTGATTGCTATATATATATTTTTTGTGTGGAACATATATAACTGTTTCGAATGTACCAGTCCAATTTTTTATGCAATTGTATATTATTCTGTTTTGATTGTGTGTAACATATGTGTTGGTAATAATTTGTGTGTAATTTTTGATAAATGAAGTGAGCGGTGTCAAACCTGTGCTCATTTTTCTGTATATTTTTCGGGTTGTAGCTGTAATTGTTAGGATGATTATATAAATTTATTGTTATGTTGTGTAATATGATTTTGTAGAATTATCTTGCATGTATCAGAAATAATTGTGTGTTTGAATTGTTAGAAATATTGATCTTGTCAGAGCATAGTACCTAGTATTTAAATAATAAGATTTTTTCAACATTTTTGCAACAAATTAATTTGATAAACAAAAACCTTTGCAGGTATTTTTATAGAACTTCTTTTTCATATCCTATTGTTCCATTAAATTTTAGATTTATACTAGACTGAGTAAGATATAGATTTACAGTTAAATAACACTGAAGCTCAACGCTATTGTCAATAAGAATTAACTTATAAAATTTTTTGTAAAATTGATAGACATATCTGATACTATTGTTTGTTTAAACAATATAGACGGATTGTTATAATACATGCTCTATATATATTATGTTATGTTTGTATGTTGGAAAGTTGATATACAGATGACATTGTATTTTTCTTAGGTTATTTTTTGGTGATGTTTTTTTTGAAAAAAAAAAGAAAAACTTACATGTTTTGATTTAAGTGTTTGTCTAGAGACAAGATATTTTATGCTTCTCTCATTTTGTTAGAAGTTAATTTTATTGTTAGTTTATTAGTTATGACTTAGAATTACTTAACTCTTTGACTCCAGACCAACGCTCTGAGCGTTGCAAAATTCAACACGCCGTGCCAGAGCAACGCTCAGAGCGTGGTTTTTAGTTTATCACGAATAAACCCTAAAAATCGTCCGCTTAATGCAGTTCATATATTAAAACTCGTAGAATGACTTCCGCTACGATTTAAACAACTAATTTAACTTTAGTTAATCAGCACATGTGCGTGTTTTGATGTTATTATCACAATTTTTGTGAAGATTCGCGTGTTTACGTTTTTCGTTGTTTTTGCTAGAGAAATATGTCACGCTTTATATTTACATTTTCTAAGTCTCCTAAGCAAATAATTGTGTCAAACTACTTTGAAACATTGCTGACATTGATGATGATTGTTTGGTAGTCACAGTTTGTTGTCAAAATACGGAATATATGCAGAAAAGCTAAACACACTAGATTTAGTTGATGAGTGGGCGTAGTCATATTCTGGCCGATCAAAAAGCAACAAAACTAGACCTACCGTAACATCTAATCACTAGTTCTTGGTTGAAGATGAAGCTAGGGATACTATTAAAACATTAAGCAAGAGTAAAAAAGTATTTATATGACGTTATTCTTATTTATTTGTTTGAAAATTACGTAATGCACGATTGCATAATTTATTTTTTTCTTACAAAGAACCACGGAAAAACTGGTGCGAATAACACTAAATGTACTAATTTTGGCCATAAGCATGTTTTTTTTACTTTGTATATGGATTAACTTGAAAGTTTTATTGTCTACGACAGTAATTTGTCTTTGGTAAGATCGTATTCTACAGTCAACTTTTTAGCGTTTTTCAATTTTACATGCAAAATGATTAAATTATACCGAACATACTTGTGTTAATACTACCACAGACATTATATATTTGAATTCTCTATCCATTTCCCTACAGTTTGGTATATAATAAGTACATGTTCAAAGGAAAATTCACAAACAAATTTAGACTGAAAGATGAACACTTCACTCTATAAAATTCTGCCCACAAAAAAAGTCTGGCACAGCGTGCAAAATAACTCTGGAATGAATGAGTTAAATAATAATTTTATTTTTTGATAACTTATCGTTCTGAAATATTTTGTATGGTAATTTTGGGAAAAAAATTGTTTTTTGGCATTGTAAATTATTTTTGTGTGCCCTATGATTGAAAGGGATATTACTTCTTTGGAAACTTGTCTTATTTGATATTATGATGTATTTTTATTATTTAGAGGTTGATTGTGCGTTAGGTCAAAACTTAGTTATCGCAAATGCTATTATTTGTTTGTGTAAGGTTTATAATTTATTTTCAATTAAGTATAATTTTTGTAACTTAGTTAAATTACTTATTAGACTTTGTTTAGTTATGAATTATTCATTTTGTGCTGTTAGTATGGATATACTTTGACATTTTGTTTTGTGCCTTGTAATCATGTTTGTATTTAATTTTGAAATATGTTGTCTAATCTAAACATCTATTAGTATGTATTGTTATTGACTTTCTATGCGTTCATACCTTTGCTTTCCATTCGTCTTTGTTGACTATCCTTCATTTCATTCTATCTTTTTGTCGTCTTTCCGATATGTGTTCATATCTTGTTTATATTTCCGTATCACATCTTCGTTTCTCTTCATTCTACTTGTATACTTCATCTTCTTTCGATACTTATACTTTCATTCATTGTATTCTTGAGTTAATTATATAACTTAATATAATGTAACTGTATTTTGATAAATTTGTATTTACTGTACATGAAATTGTTGTTCTTATTGGTTATCTTGTGCTATTGTTAATTGTTTCTCATTTTCCGATTTCTTACTTTCCTTTACTAAAGATCATTCTTCTGTTGTTTGATCTTGTTCTTTCACTTTCTATTGGTTGTTACTTGTACTAAATGTACTTAGCTTAGTGTTCTATTAAGATTAATTTTGGTATGCTTGTATTATGATTGATGCTTTTGTTGTAATTTACATCGGTAACATTCATTGGGATATTTGATTGATTATGTTTGATGTTTTAGTTGTAATATTACATTTATTGCTGATATTTCGGGTGGATGTACATTTTTTGATAGGTACATTTTTTGGATAGATACATTTTTGGTAGCCATATAATATAATTTCATTTATCTTTAAATTTTTGGGACTTAAATTTTCAAAAAAAAAAAAAATGATAAATCATTTTTTTCCCGGGCGGTGTGGCAACTGATACACAGTAAATATTATCAAAGGGAAGTGATCTTGAAAATGTTAAGCAAATAGATTCGATTATGGGTTACGTTGCTTGGTTAAGCTGATGTTAAATTAAAATAGTATTAGGGGAATTCCCTCGTGTGATCGAGAAGTTTCCAAGTGGCGAACACTGGTCAGTTCAAATCGCGGAGATGTTTTTTTCTCTGAACTGTCTTGAGCTGTGAGTAAGCTCGTGTGACTAGCCCATGCAATTATCGAGACTGAGTTGTGTTTTTTAAACAACCGAGTCTCGTGTCTTTTTTGGCGGGTCTAGTGTGTGAACGAAGAGGATTCTGTTTTTGGGTACCGACGGGAGAGGTCGGTCCTACAGTGTGTGTTTCGAGTATGCCTGCGCAGTGCAAAAGTTATAAAGGCCATTATTTGTGTAGGCCTGTAATTTCTGAGTTTATTGGAGAATTGTGTTTGTGAGTATTTTTGAAGAGGTAAGGATCCAGGACTTATGTTTGACTATATAAATGTCAAGATGAGTGAAGGCGAGATTACTGCAGACTGCCAGGGAGTGCAGTCTTGCGAGAAAATGCCGCGAGTATTCACTATTGATGTTAGAAGCATCGTTTGAGGCCATTTATTATTGTCAGCACGGCGAGGATAGCCGTTTGCTGGGAAAAGGATCCATTGTCTATTTATTATAATATTGATGTTAGAAGCATCGTTTGAGGCCATTTATTATTGTCAGCACGGCGAGGATAACCGTTTGCTGGGAAAAGGATCCATTGTCTATTTATTATAATATTGATGTTAGAAGCATCGTTTGAGGCCATTTATTATTGTCAGCACGGCGAGGATAACCGTTTGCTGGGAAAAGGATCCATTGTCTATTTATTATAATATTGATGTTAGAAGCATCGTTTGAGGCCATTTATTATTGTCAGCACGGCGAGGATAACCGTTTGCTGGGAAAAGGATCCATTGTCTATTTATTATAATATTGATGTTAGAAGCATCGTTTGAGGCCATTTATTATTGTCAGCACGGCGAGGATAACCGTTTGCTGGGAAAAGGATCCATTGTCTATTTATTATAATGCTGATGTTAGAAGCATCGTTTGAGGCCATTTATTATTGTCAGCACGGCGAGGATGACCGTTGCTGAGAGGATCTAGTGTTGATGTTGTAGAGCGCTAATGATTATGAGAAGTGGAGATGTGACTATAGTACTTTCTTGTTGTGAGTTATGTTTGACTGTGTATTTCATGAATGTATTGGGACAATAAACTATGTTATATGTCACCTGCAGTTCCACGACTTGTACGTGCGTATCTGTGGCGTGTGAATGAACCCACGCACACTCACTACAACATTTAACACGGTAGGAGAACAGTAGGCGTGACGGTAGTAACGCATGACCATAAATAGCCTGGGTGGCGGAAATCTAGGTCAACAAACAGATTGAATTCACTAACAGTATCTCGTGTGTAGCAGTGGTATGTTAGTAGTACAGAATTTGATATTTTGACATTCGTGTGATATAAGAATTACTGTTCTGCTCTGTGTGGGCGTATGAACAGTGTAACCATTAAGGTAACACCCATCACCATTTATTCAATCTCCAAGACCAGTCATCAGATAATAATAATATTTAATAACCCATCGGTAACTATTTACGGGTAACAATCTATTGCAGTTTGGCTCTGTTTTTCGTGTGATTCAATCACTGCTTAATTTAACGTCTTCGTTGTTCTCTATGTTTCAGTGCCATACAATGAGACAAAATGTGTGGGTTGAGATACTGTTATATCGGAGTTCGACTTGGTGTATTTTAATGTCAATTCAAGTCACTATGCAATGAAAGCTTATCTCGTCACCTCATGTTTTTATGTTTGGTGGAGAACGTTGGTAGAGAGTTGTGATCATTTCCAGCTCACAAGGTGACTTGTCAAACGTACCGTCTCTACCTTAGCTTAGGCAGCACTATGTGCCGGTCAAAAATGCAATAAAAGTTTGAAGTTGTTTGCTTAATTAAGAGAAATTCGTGTGATACATATTTATTGACGTGTTTTGAGCCTAGAGTCCGTTTATTTATCTCATATAAAATATAAATAAATACTTCTTTAACAGTAACAAGTTGCACAAAAATTCTCTTCGCAATTTAAAATATATTGTTATTTACTTTTTACTACAAAAGTGCAATAAAAGATTGTATCAACTAACTATTTAATAATGTAAAAATTTTAACTAACTTTCTTCCGTAAATAACGTCCCTTAGTTTTTAAAAAAAAGCATAAATGTATCTGAATGTTTCAGTATGACGGACATAGCCAGTGATGCCACAGCTGGGTATTTCTTACTAGATCTGGGTTTTTGGGCTCCCGTCTGGGTATCTGGGTAATTTTTTTCAAAATCTCCATTAATCTGGGTATATTTGACAATTGGCATTTACAATGTATGTATATTCTGTGCACTGAGCATTATACGTTATATTTATATTATAATTAAATGTAAAACATTATGTGCTATATATTTTTTATTCCACTTAAATTTATTTTCTTGTTTTTAACCACATCAATGACGTTGTTTTTTGACTCGTTTACATCAGCTATCTATTTCCTGTTATTGTGTTAATGGCTGTCATCTGCAATACTCGGTCATTTTTGCGATGTGTTATAAAGTCTTCTTTTTACATTTTAGACTTAAGCAGATAAACAGCATATTGGTTTTTTGTTGTTGTTATAAGATTACAAAATGAGCGATGATGAAGGTACGCTTGGTAGTTGTAGCAGCATGACGACACACACGCCACCACGTAAAAAAGTGAAGCCATGGTATCAGTAGGCTTTTTGTGCGGAATGGCTAACAGACAGCGAACTGAAGGATTGGATAAAGCCGGACTCTGGTAATCGCTATGCTGCAATTTGTACGGTCTGTTCCTGTACATTAACTAATGCCAACAAAACAGCTTTATTGACACATAAAAGCACACAGAAGCACATGAAAAACTTCGAAGCCAAAAGCAAAACTCTGAACATTAACAAGTTTTTCATCAAACCAAAAGAGCCCTGTCTCCAAGACAAAATTGCTAAAGCGGAGATAGTGTTGTCGGCTTTCATGGCAGAACATAATACTCCGTTTTCGCAAGCTGATCATTTGATTGAATGTTGCAAGCAGATATTTCCAGACAGCACAATTGCTCAAAATATGTCACTGAAGCGCACCAAGGCTACCTATGTGATGCAGTACGGCATTGCTCATTTTGAGCGGCTTGAACATTTGCAGAAATCAGAAATTTTCTGTAATCGTTGATGAGAGTACTGATATTTCTATGAACCAGATGTTGGCAGTCGTTGTGCAATTCTGTGACACAAAAACAAAAAAAGTAGTTGATTCACTGTTAGACCTCATTGAGGTGGAGGATTGGACTGGTCTTGGCATGTTTACAGCTGTTAAGAAATTGTTGAGCACGCATGAAATCCCGCTTAGTAACGTCATTGGTTTTGCTGCAGACAACTGTGCCACTATGATGGGGACTGCAAGTGGTTTACAGGCACATCTGAAGAAAGAGATTCCACATGTCTTTGTTCTCGGCTGTGTTTGTCATTCATTTGCACTTTGTGCAAATGCTGCCAGCAACCACCTACCATCTTGGCTTGAAATTTTCATAAAGAATGTCTGCTTCTATTTTTCGCGTAGTAGTAAAAGAAATCTCCAGTTCCAGTTAATACAAGATGTAGTTCAGGCCCAGAAACATAAATTGTTGAAGCTGTGTGAAACACGCTGGCTGTCCCGTGAAGCAGTCATTGAGAGGATCCTTGAGCAATGGGATGCTCTGCACTTGTATTTCCAATCCGAAGCTTCAGTGGACAACGTCGACGGTGCGGGGCAAATCCTGCAGACGATGAACACTTTTGGCACGAAGCACATACTTCTATTTGTCGGCTACATACTGGGTAAAGTTAACGTCATGAACATGGAATTCCAGTCCGAGAACTTCCGTCTTCACAAAGTGTACACGAGTGTAACAAGAGAGTATCGTTTTCTTCTCAGTATGTTTATTAGGCAGGAAGTATTGCAGCATGAGCATCGCACTCTTGCCGACATTGATCCTTCGGATGTACAGGTGTACAAGAAACTGAATTACATTGAGCTGGGTGGACGATGTGAAGCGCAGTTAATGCGACACCCATTACGAGATAAAGAAGTCCAGTTTCGCAAGGATGCATTGACATACCTGATTGAACTTTGTACTCAAATACGACGCAGGTTCCCACTTGAACAAAACAGTGTTCTGGCGCAAATGCAGCTGTTGGATCCAAAGCAAGCTCTCGATATCAACAAACCTTCTGTCATTCTATTAGCAGCGCAGTTCCCAACAGTTGTTTCAGAAGAGAACCTTGATTGTCTGTCTGATCAATGGCGAGAACCGGCATCGTACCGAAATGATCTTGGACATCTAGTTGATTAGGATCCGCCCGCATTCTGGCTGGGACTGCAACAAGTAACAGATGCTAATAACCAGAAGAAATTTGATGTTTTGGCTGACCTCATGTGCACGCTTATGGCACTACCTCACTCCTCAGCATGCGTCGAAAGAATGTTTTCGAAGGTTAACTTAGTTAAAACTAAACAAACCAACAAGCTTTAGTGTGAAACAGTTTCCAATCGAATACTAGCCAAGCAAGCAGTTGCCAAAGACGGAGTTTGTCATAAGTTTAATCCTAGTAAAAGCGTGGTTGAAGATGTGCGTGAAGGACGTTGTCGGCAGAGATATGCAAAGATTTTGGAACTTCACAATCAAGATTCCACGTTGTCAATGCATGCATATGATCTTGACGAAGGAGAAGTTGTCGACATGGATGCCGAGTCTCTGACAAGTGACATTTTTCAACAGTAACAAGTTACAACTAACATTTTTATATTTAATTTGAGGAACATTTTGTTAATGTAACTAATGTAAGTATATTACTGTTAAAATATCTCATTTTCAAGAGTTCATATATTGAGGTGTTATTAAAATCATTTTTATTTAATTGTGAATTTTTGGTAATAAAAAAAAAAAAATGAAGAAATACATAAAAATTGGTAGCACACAGATTATTTGTGCTAAAGATGCACATAAAAGATTATGTAAGCATCATGTATCCCGTGTACCCAACGGGCTGATCACCCGTTTGCCAGTCACTTTGATTACGGAAACAACAGCAAACGGATTGATTTGTCGTTGCCCTAAAGACGCCATTAGGCGTGATGGGAACAACGGCAAAGAAAATCTATTTGCTGTTGCCCTTAAGACGCCACTAGGCGTAATGGCCACTGACTGCTTTGCCGGTCGTTGGCTAAGGACGGAAGAAGAAGAAGATGTATCCCGTGTATTTGAGGCATAAGATAATCTGGGTATTTCTGGGTTTTTTTTTAGAAGAGCATCTGGGTTTATCTCTAGAACTTGAGTGGCAACGCTGGACATAGCAATGCGATAGTTGTGGAAAATTGATAGAGTTTCCAACATTAATGTCTGGTTGTGTAGCGAATACAGAAAGTTTGTTAAAAGTCAGTGTCTTTACATGCTTATGGTGTATGTGGGTAATAACTTTTGTCCTCTACCTCCCACCTCCCCCGCCTTTCTTTTTTCCAAAGCGAATGGAAACGATACTTGCCGAGTTTCTATATGTAACCGGCAATGCTCTCCAAGGGAGGTAACTAACAATCATTTCAGTGACTGCCATAATAAAAAAAGCTTATAAGTGTTGCTAGAAAGTGCTAAATATCTCTCAACTGATTAAACTTAATATTGAACCCAAGCTTGCGGCGTGCCTCCCCTCCCTCCCCCTAATCAAAAGAAAGACAACCACAATTGAGGTTTGAAAGATGTGTGATAGAGAGACATAAAGAGATAAGTCCAGGATTCGGGAAAGACGGAGATGCCGATCGCAGCAAGAGAAGATGCCTTCAAAGAATATGCGAAAAGAGACATCAGGTGAAAATAACCATTTTAGTGATGCCGCCTTAACAAAATGTGTTCATTTCAAAGAGGTATACCACTTGACAGCCATGACCCAGGCGGGACTGCTGCCATAAAATGTCAAGGACGATCAGGTGATCACAGTATGGGATGTAATATTTCTACAGGATGATTGACAAGTCTTATTTTTTAATTGAATTATCAGCACGCGTATCTATTGGATATTCCTAAATCACTTGTCATATTAGGGAAGCAAGAACGGCCATTTGACACAAAAGCTTTACAAGAGAAACAAAAATTATTGCCCGCCACGAACGTCACGCGATCTTTTTTTTATTCTAAGTAATTCGCTGTAACATATAAATTTATTGGATAACATGAAGAACTAACATATTAAAAATAACAAGTGACTTTACAATTACCCTGTTTAATCATATGACTTGTGTAAACTCCATATTTGTTATCAATAATCTAGGTCACGTGACGTAAAAATCCCGGATGTCTTTGAAGTAGTAAAGACAGAATATGACAACTACACAAACAGACATTTCTTTGAAGGTCACTAATACAAAGTCAAGGTCATGGATGGGGTGACAGCCTCATTATGTGAAACACATTTCTACAAGGACCACTACTACCAGACAACCCCATCATGTAAAACACCTTTCTGCAAGGACCACTACTACCAGACAACCTCATCATGTAAAACACATTTCTACAAGGACCACTACTACCAGACAACCTCATCATGTAAAACACATTTCTACAAGGACCACTACTACCAGACAACCTCATCATGTAAAACACATTTCTGCAAGGTCCACTACTACCAGACAACCTCATCATGTAAAACACATTTCTACAAGGACCACTACTACCAGACAACCTCATCATGTAAAGCACATTTCTACAAGGACCACTACTACCAGACAAATTCATCATGTAAAACATATTGTCGCGAGAGGTTTAGATGTTATTAAAATAAAGACTTTCCTGGACACAAAGGTGTATCAGAGGATACAGTGATAGTGCCAGATAAGAGACTGGTCTTATAAGAAATACCACCTTCTCTGAAAAGAGTAAGGGTGTATCGACATCAAAGTGGGGTCAAGCTATGTAAACCTTCAGGTATGATGATAGTTTTGGGTACTGAAGATTTAACTGCTACCTCTCAAGATCCCACAGTGAATAATGGTTATATATTTGTTTTTGTGTGGCTAATTATCTAGGGGTAATTAATTATTAACATGTAATATCTATACAACAGAACATAGACTTAATTAGAATAATTAAGCAAGACTGAATAATAGTATTTACAATTTATTGTTCCTAAACCTGTTTTCTTTTGGTTAGGAAACTTAAAATCAGGTTATAAGGTATTTACAAAATGACATAAATAATACGGAATGTTCTCCATAAAAGGCAATAATATGCGTTTATATTTATTTATATAAGCAATTACAGTTCATTTACTCGTTCACAATCTTGGTATCTACGTCCCTGGCTGGTAACGTAATAGGAGTTGAATATGGTCCTCTGTGAATCATCATGTTATAATGTTACAGTCCCTAACAAGTCTGTATTATAAGAGTTTTTAACGTTAAGTATTTAATATTTTTAGTTTCTCTCTTTTAGTTATTTTTATTGTTGCTAGATCATCTGAACAGTGGATCTATGTGTCCACTTATCTTGATTGAAGTCTGAGACACCTCCAATCCTGGCTGGGTTCGCACAGAATATGAACTCCAAGCTGGGAAACGTGACTTTCTTTCTATTTATCTGAAGAACAGTACACCACCATAACTCCTCTCAAGTGGATGTCTCATGAACTTGAAATATTACCAGGACAAAACCTGGAATGAAAAGATATTCGCAAAACTTGTAGGGTCCAGTAGTTTTTCCCTACATACAGACAACATCACGTACAAACATTAAATCAGTCACAGGACAGTTACCTCAATATCTCACAGCCAGGTCAATTTGATTACTCATTTCCTTAATGCATCGTATGTTAGATCCATTCGTCCATGATTTGCTTCCTTACTATAATCAGGTTAAGTACAAAATAGTAAGTACATCTTGATTACATCATGTTATCACATCCTGTCATCCTATCTTATGTTCGTGAACCTTGTGTCGTTCCACTATGAAATACTCCTGCATATACACTACTAGACTTAAAGTCGCACTTTTACCCTAATTTGCAAATATCCTACACTGTTTCCATTTCTGGCCTGTCGTCTTTAAAACTACACACGTTGGTAAGGAAGTCCGTTACACATTTGGCTTTTTTTTCCCTTGTAACACATCAGCGAACACATAAGTGGATAACTACAGGCAAATAACAGGAATATATACAAATGTTTTTATATATCGCTTACCCTCAGGTACAATACATAAGATGATACAGGCTTTCAATGGTTTTCTAGGTCTGCTTTAGATACAGGCGGC
Organism: Oreohelix idahoensis; assembly: GCA_024509875.1. Taxonomy (NCBI): domain Eukaryota; kingdom Metazoa; phylum Mollusca; class Gastropoda; order Stylommatophora; family Oreohelicidae; genus Oreohelix; species Oreohelix idahoensis. The sequence goes on from JAMPIV010008832.1 coordinate 161,983, forward strand.
AAAATATTAACAGTTTACATTTGCGCTCTTCCTAGTATCGCTTATGATTCAAAATTAGTAGTGGCAAGAATCCGACCAAGTTCAAGGCCTTATATAACGCCGTGCTCGACCACTCGAGACACAGTCAAAAACTGGAGTTAAGAATTTTCACCCTGCCCGTTTTTCAGCCTTAACGTTCAATGCGACTAAGTTTAAATATTTATTATTTTACTTATTTTTGGGCCGATTTTAATTATTTAATGTTCTAATAAAACTAGGAATTGATCTCTATCGTTCTAGCTATTTATATGTTTTTAGCCCAGTATCTTTAAATATGCGCATACTTTAACTAACGAAATTGGGGACTACCCTGGAGTAAAATTATCACTAAAACTGATTTTACTCTTACAATAAAGTATTATCATGAGGAAGTATTTGCATCTTCATACCCAAAAAACTATACTGACAACTGAAGCTGGTCTCCAGCTAAATATAACCAGAAGCAATCCTGAACAGCATGACGCACCTAGAGTCCTTCTCAGGAATATGCGCAATACTAGCTATACGAGCTTACATCATTTCAGGGCTTAGCTTTTAAATGCTGAGTGCCAAAGAGTTCGTTTTCTTCTTTGTCCTCTTCTTCTTCTTCTTCTTCTTCTTCTTCTTCTTCTACTGCTTGTTCTCTTTCCGGGTTTCTTTTCGTTCAATGCAAATATAAATTTTCGTTGATGTAATGCCATAAAGGGAGACCATTGCGGCACAACGTATGACCAAATGGAATAAATAAAGACACACATCAGGAACATTTTATGATATATCCATAGTCTTTCGATGTATGTTATTGATTGTATGACGTAACTATTTGATTGACATGACCACAGCCTCGTGGACTATGTTGTCTGAATAAGGATTGTGATCAAAAATGGCCCGTCATCATCGGAGTATCGTCTTGGTTGTAGACAACATATTCTATATTGTGGTGCATATGTTTTCAGGTTCCTGCCTGATAGTGTCGCAACAAAGCTTCTGTAAGAAGCATAACAAATTGTAGTAAAAGGCAGGTAAAGGATCCCGTTACACGCCCATTGGCTAATCCAGCGCACGACCTATAACAAACTTCCTACATTTTTAGTTCTCTTCTCTACAAATCTCTAGCTCTCTAAATATACATTTCCATAAAACCTACATCTAGCTGAGCTCTAATCTCTAAAACCTCTATCTGTCTGTCTCAATTCCAATCTCCTTTGACGTTTTTTTGTAAGTAAAATTTTGCCTCGTTTTGGCTAATCGCGTCCCGTTCAACCTTCTCTGTTATATTAGGGGCATGTCCGAATATAAAAGACCTTTAGGTCTTGAGAATGGTTATCTCCTTTGACCGTGCTAACAACAGTATTTATACCCCGTCATTGTTGCACCCGGCACCTCTTATTTTGCACCCGGCACCTGTTTGTCTCTGTTGTTTCTTGGAGATGTGTCAGAATTTCATGTTTCTGTCATCACTGCTGACAGAAAAAAAATGCTTGACTTCAGCTTGTGTTATGGGAATATGTCAGGAGTCTCTTATTTCTGTAAACCTGACAATAATGTAAAATCTCAGCACGTATTTTTTTTCGTTCTCACGTCTTAATTAAACGACTCCTTCGTACCATTGCAGGTGTTCTGCGTGGATAAATGACCACTGTTTATAGTTATATCTTCATTCCTTTTCCTATACATGTAATTAACGTCAGTCAACATTACATGCCTTTCTATAATAATTATAACAAGATGTCAGTCAAAAATTACATTGCTTTGTCTTTGAGTGTGGTGGTAATATTAACCTGTCACTCACAGTTTCTGGGTGACCTTCTCATGCACAGATGTGCTGCACTCAGTGATCCGCACGTGTGTCTACTAGAAACAACAACAGCAATGCATCTGTGTCGTAAATTTATTTTGAGAGAAAGAGTCTTAAAAATAGTGGTCTCGTTTAGAGTGAAGAATGCTGGTGAAGGCTCCGTGATAATAAAGGTTAAAAAGTAAATAGTAGCTTCGCCGAGTGCTGGGGAGAGTAAGGACAGACTCTTTTACGACAATCTGTTTCTCTCAATCTACTCCTTAAACTCTCCTGGCTAACCAATTATTTGCCAGTTTAGAAACACACATGCGCTCACACCAATTTGGTGCTTCAAACACACGGACGCTACGTATATACGAACAATGGTAAAACAAATATGGGTAATTTGGGCTTGGGCCTTCCAACACAGTACTAAGAGTTTTATTATGTTTATTTATCATTAAAATCAGTCACAACATGTATCATTTGTTACAGGAAAAAATCATAGGTACAGAAATACAAGTAACAAAAAGGGGGGAGGGGGTATGAATATTGGTATCTGACACAGGGTATTTTGTATTAAATACACCTATGCCTTAGTCCTCGAAATACTACACATGAGAGAGAGTGTAGTGAAATTGACAGAGATACAACGGTAAAATACCTCCAAGGATAACATATAAGGATAAAAACATGATGCGTAGGCTGCTGATGTACATGATCGCCCAGACCGCGGGTCATCACCCTCCATAAAAATTGACTCGCTAGACAGGAGGGGAACGGCGGATAAAAAGGAAAAAAATATGACTGGAAAGATTGCGTGAGACTGGCAAGGCTAAGGAGACGCAATTGGGGGGGGATGGAGGAAAGTAAAAATTCACGTCCCCCAAATTGACACGAGGTACGGAATGGACGCTTTTGCAATACCAAGCCCTTGATTTGAATTCAGCGGCTAAAACGCAGATGTTTGGAATATTACAAAAATTAAAAAGTACTTTTTTTCTTAATATTAATGTTAGGAATATAAAAATTAGCTGGCCGGATGGCCCATTCTGAGCAGTGAACTAATATGTTCTTAATTTTACAGACGGATAGATAATATTGAAGATAATGACAAAAGACAGTGTTGTTCACATCATCGACAGACTGTATTGAATCTAAAAGTGTCGCTAATTGCAAAAAAAAACACGACCTCGAGACGCAGGTGTTCAAATCTACTTAGTATGGAAGAGACGGGATATTGTGGTGGCTGTGTCTAAATATAACTTTTAACGACAAAATTTTGGAGGGGAGAGAAAGGTTGGTTCAAAAATCAAGTACATTTTTGTAGAAACACAAGTAGAGACGGACAGACTAACAGATAACCATCCATACTTGACTGAAGCATGACTGAAATGACTTTAGGGTAGGAAATTTGAATTTAAAATAAACCTAGGCAGTGATTGGCCACAGACAATCATATTATTAGCGCTCAGAGCGCATTTGGGGCCATTCTTCAATAGTTGTTCAGTGATAGACACAGATTTTAAAGTGTGGTGATTTCCATATGAAAGAAAGTGAAATAAATTTAGGGACGCCATACTATAGCCAGCAGCTCAGCTGAGTTTTGCTAGAAATTCTGTGTTATTTATTCATAATCTGGTAAGATTGAAATTATTTCTTTGTATATTTTGAATATTGTTTCATGTTCGAGTGATTTGATACTGCCATATCGAAATCTAGCCTTACAAACAAGTAGGGATTTGCTCTAGACCCCCCGCCCTAGTCAGGGTCTAGGGACCAACAATGTACATAAACTCCAGCAAGGGTTAGGCAAGACAGATCAAGTGTTGAGAATAATGAAACATATTACCTATCCTCTTTTAGGGCAGAAAACTAATAAATATTTTTCAGAATCTATAGTCTGGGAGGATCTATCTGATGTAAAACCACCATGGTAAATGTGCTGTTTGGTCAGAGAGATCTGACCTGTCTGTATGATGTGGTTGTTGTGTCAGTGTTGTGTCCAGACGTGGGTAGAGAATAGATTTTGACACATGGCCCATACTTTGATTGCAGAGCTGTGAGTTTCTGTTGTCAACAAAGCAGTGTCTATTCAGTGGGTGCCTTTACTCGAGTGTATCTGTGCAGTACTTGTGACAGAGACCACCATTATTGCGCGCCAGCACGGAGAGGTGGGACCATCAGATTTCAGCACCAGAGCTACAACGACAAGATGAGTGAGCCTCTGGTCTGCTGGACATTCACCAAAGCCCTTTAGTTACTAATAACCCCATAAAAATTCCCACCATTTTCTGGACACTGTGTAGTCAATATAGACAGGTGTGATGAGGCCACCCCAACAGCACAAACATTAACTATCCTCCCAAGTAGATGACTACTAGAACATTTTAATAAAACTAACTAGTATAGTACATATATATGTACACTATTGCATTTATGATATAATATTCCATGCATTTCTTTCATAATCTCTAAATCCTTTTAAGTTCTGGTCAACCTAAAAAATTGATACAGAACAAAATAAATGTAATATAATTCTATCAAAACTTTTACACACGTGAGTTAGTTCAGTGTATTTTAACACTTGTTAATATTATTAGTCTTGTTAAATATCTGTGGGTATATCTATAACCTATTATACCACACTACATATCATAACCCTAGACACTTTACGTAGCCACATTCATTAAAAAAAAATTAAGTGTGAGGTCGTAGTGGTAGCAAGAAAGGCCTTCTGACAATTCACAACTACATTTTATCTCAGGAGCCTTCACAGCTGGCCTCATACAATTACATTTAGTAATATCACCATCATACAATACCATCAAACACCACTACATATATTGGGGGCTCGTCCGGGATAATTAGCCCAACAGTAATATTAGGATCTCCTGGTGGGAGAAATAAAAGTAGAGGAAAAAATTGTGAAATTCCCTTTAAAATTAAAAGTGTCCCTGTAGATAAAAGTTGGTGAATCTTCACAGCCAGTAATAATTAATTAGTTAGCTGGTTAGTTAGAATTAGTTAGACTATAGTCATAAGAAGTACTTAGTGTATTTACTGGTTAGAGATTTAGCTTGTATATTATTATATTGTCTAAAAAGTATGGCGGAGCTGGCAAAATTTAGATCAGCTGCTGTGCTCACCGCGAAGGAGATGGGAATGGATGGTCAAATTTTAATTCAATACGTAACGGCTGAATGTGATAAATATATTGAACGGGAAGAAAGGAGATTAGAAAAAGAGGCTGAAAGAAAATTGGAGTCTGACAGGTTCGTTGAAGAGAAGAAGTTAGAGGCTGAGACTAAGAGGCTGCAGATTGAGGCAGAAGAAAAACGACAGCAAAGGGAGGCAGAAGAAAAAAAGGCCGAAAGGGAAGCAGAAGATAGAAGGTTGCAAAGGGAGCACGAATTACGACTAAGGGAGCTGGAATTACAAGGCCAGGCTCCTGAAAATGGTGCCAGCCCTTTTGCCTCAGATGCTACGCCCAGTCTGGGAGCCTCAAACTCAGCTATGGGGTTTCATTTAGACCATTTTGTTGAGAAAGACGATGACATAGAGGGGTACCTAGGACGTTTTGAGTTATTAGCTACTACATATGGGTTAGAGAGAGAGAGAGGTGGAGCTTAAAGCTATCACAAGGATTGAGAGGTACTTCTTATGAAGTATTTGCCAAAATGAACAGGGAAGACCAAGACAATTATGACATGTTAAAGCAGGCTTTGTTATTAAGGTACGAGAAGAATGGTGAATTTTATCGTAAGAAATTTAGAAATGCCAAACTGTTGTCTGGGGAGACATACCACCAATTCTCTGCTAGACTAGAAACCTATTTGGAGAAATGGACGGCTCTGGGGAAGACCCAAGATCTTAAAGAAATGATCATGATTGAGCAATTGAGAGAGTCCATGGCTCCAGACATGAGAAAATTTCTCATGGAACAAGGTGCAGAGAGGTTGGGGGAAGTTTTAAATGTTGCTGAGAGGTATCAGGCAGCCCAGGCAGAGGTAAGTGGTGCTAAAAAGAAGCACATAGACAATTTTAAAGCTCCACAGCAATTTAATAAATTTGATAATAGAGAGCAGGGAATTAAAGGTAGGACAAACTTTGAGCGGCCAAGAAATGACTATCGCGACAGAAACTCACAGTTCAATGACCAAAAGTTCAATGAAAGAAAACCGTTAAACCAAGGAAAAAGATGGTGTAAATGGTGCAAGAAGGATAACCATAACACCGAATTTTGTAGAAGGAAACCTTCAAACATTGCTGCAATGAAGTCGGGGACGCAAAGATTAAAGGTTAATCCTAAGGGACAACAGGAACCTTATCACCCCCCAGTTTGGGAGGATGTTATTTGTAATGGGGTCACCATAAGGTGCCTTTATGATACAGGTTTGGATTATGATTCAGTTGTGAAGTCTAGCCTAGTGGACCCAAGTCAGTATACCACAGAAACAGTGGAAATACAAGGGGCGACTAAGGACATACCACTCATGACACTTCCCATCGCAAGGATAACGGTGAAAACTCGCTATGTGGAAGGAGAAATCAGAGCAGCAGTGATAGATGAACCAATCTACCCTCTGATATTGGGGTGTAGATACGTCTTCTTGGGGAATCCCGAGAAACCTGTGATCATGGCGACAGTGCAGACCAGGTCACAGAAGAAGGAGGAAGAAGGTGAACCTATAAATGCTCATCCAGAGGAGATGAGGAAGGCGCAGGCTGAGGATAGGACACTCAAGCCCTGTTTTAAAAAATTGCCCAAATGCCACACACCTCCGAGCAAGGGGGAATATTTCATGAAGAACAAACTCTTATACAGGAAGGCCGGAACTGGAACAAATGGTCACAACCAGCTGGTTCTTCCCACTTCATATAGAGATAAAGTGATGGAACTCGGGCATGCGATTCCCTTCAGTGGTCACATGGGGATCAGCGCCACAGGACAGCGTATAGCTTGTCATTACTTCTGGCCAGGGATAACGGAGGATATAAAAAGATATGTCAAATCCTGCCCAGAATGTCAAAGGGTAGCTCCAAAGCACTGGACTGCTCCTGCAACTCTAGGGGAAATGCCCATAGTGGGAACACCTTTTGAGAGGGTTGCAGTGGATATTGTAGGACCTCTCACTCAGACCAAGAGGAGGAACAGTTACATCCTTACTCTGGTGGACACTTGTTCTATGTGGGGAGAAGCGGTAGCCCTGCCATCAATTGATTCAAAACATGTAGCAGAGGCACTACTTACAATATTTACCCGATTAGGATTCCCGCATCAAATCTTGACGGATAATGGTTCTCAGTTCAAGGGGAAACTAACGGAAGAAGTTTTTAAGCTATTTCAAGCCAGGCACTTTCATTGTAGTCCGTACCATCCACAAGGGAACGGCCAGGTAGAGAGGTTCAATGGGACTCTCATTTCTATCCTGAGAAAGCTGGCACACGAAAAACCGGATCTGTGGGATCAATTCCTGCCCGCCGCATTGTTTGCGTACCGGGAGGTACCACATAGTTCAACCGGGATGGCTCCCGCAACTCTGCTATTTAAAAGGCCAATAAAAGGTCCTTTAGAAGCTTTATTAAGGACCTGGACAGATGAGAAGGCGGAAGAGACTGTTACCTCATCGTATCAATATGTGAACGAACTGACGACTCGTTTGAAAGCTGGATGGAAACTGGCAAATGATAATTTGAAACAAGCCAGGAAGAGTCATGCAGCATATTTTAATAGGAAGGCAAAGGACAGGGAACTGGCAGTCGGAGAGAAGGTGCTGCTTCTACTACCCGGAAGCCAGAATAAATTACAAATTGGTTGGCAAGGTCCATATACGGTTCTAGAGAAGGTGTCTAGAACAAACTATAAAATTGACAAAAAGGGGAAGGAGAAAGTTTATCATGTAAACCTGTTAAAGAAGTATCTGGACAGACCACTCCAGGAAAGCACCCCCTTATTGACCTTGGCTATTGCATCCCAGATGCAAAAAGAACCACTCACCTCACATGAATACCCATTACATCCTTGTGAAACAGCAGCACAGGTAAAAGTCAGTAAGCACCTGACTAAAAACCAGAGGGAGAGAGTTCAAAAGGTTCTGGAGGAACATACAGATGTATTAACAGATAAACCAGGCCATACAAATTTGCTACAGTATGACATGAAACTGGTAGACTCAAACCCAATCTGTATGAGAGCCTATTCTATTCCGTTCGCGAAGGAGAAGGCATTGAAGGAAGAAATAGAGTATTTGTTGAAGGAGGGGATTATTTCGCACAGTGAATCATCTTTTAGTTCTAGTGTCGTTTTGTTGAGAAAACCGTCTGGGGAACACAGACTGTGCATAGATTACAGGAAACTGAATGCTGTCACAGAAGGACAAGTGGATCCATTACCAGACACAAAACAGTTATTTGCCAGACTGAACAAGGCAAAATACTTTTCAAAGGTGGATCTTAGTAAAGGCTATTACCAGATCCCAGTGAAACCTGAAGTGAGACCTTATTTGGCTTTTAGCACTTCGGATGGACATTATGAATTCAATATGCTACCATTCGGACTGAAAAATGCTCCGAGTGTGTTTTCAAGGATGATGCGAAAATTGTTGGATCCCCTGAATAACCCATGTATCACGAATTTCATGGATGATATTCTCGTCGCCACAGAGACATTTGAAGAACACATTGAAGCTCTGGAGATGTTGTTTGATAGACTTCGGGAGGCGAACTTAACTGCTAGGCCAACAAAATGTTGTATTGGATGCAAAGAGTTGGAATTCTTGGGGCACACTGTATATCAGGGTAATATGACCCCTGATCCTAAGAACTTGGAAAAACTGCAGAGAGCACCTAGGCCACAAACAAAAAAAGACGTGCGATCATTCGTGTCGTTATGCGGATTTTATCAGAAATACATCAAAAATTTTAACGCTATATGTGCTCCTCTGACTGATCTGACTCGCAAGGGACTTCCAGATAAAATTATTTGGACTGCACAATGTGAACTAGCGTTCCAAGAGTTAAAGGAAAAACTCACTAGCAAGCCTATTCTCAAACTGCCTGATTTGACACAGGACTTTGTCTTAAGAACCGATGCAAGTAATGTAGGACTCGGAGGGGCTTTGTTGCAAAGATCAGCTTCACCTGATGGGGAACTTAAACCAGTCGCTTATGCAAGCCGCAAATTGAATAGGGCGGAACAAGGATACTCCACAAGCGAAAAAGAATGTTTAGCATTAATTTGGGCAATAAAGAAGTTTCAAATCTATCTGTATGGTAGGACTTTTGTGGTGGAGACGGACCATCAGCCTCTCGTGTTCTTGTCTCAGGCTAAGCATGAAAACGCAAGATTGCTGAGGTGGTCTTTGTTGCTTCAACCTTATCAGTTTAGTATCCAATATATCCCAGGCAAATTGGATGTCGGTGCAGATTTCCTCAGTCGGCACCCCTGTGATCAAAATTAGAGTAGTGGCAGACGTGAGGAGTAATTTTACCTATGTGTATCGCTGGTTTTGGAACTTGCCATAGGCATGTTTTCAAGTGGGGAGATGTGTAGTGAAATTGACAGAGATACAACGGTAAAATACCTCCAAGGATAACATATAAGGATAAAAACATGATGCGTAGGCTGCTGATGTACATGATCGCCCAGACCGCGGGTCATCACCCTCCATAAAAATTGACTCGCTAGACAGGAGGGGAACGGCGGATAAAAAGGAAAAAAATAAGACTGGAAAGATTGCGTGAGACTGGCAAGGCTAAGGAGACGCAATTGGGGGGGATGGAGGAAAGTAAAAATTCACGTCCCCCAAATTGACACGAGGTACGGAATGGACGCTTTTGCAATACCAAGCCCTTGATTTGAATTCAGCGGCTAAAACGCAGATGTTTGGAATATTACAAAAATTAAAAAGTACTTTTTTCTTAATATTAATGTTAGGAATATAAAAATTAGCTGGCCGGATGGCCCATTCTGAGCAGTGAACTAATATGTTCTTAATTTTACAGACGGATAGATAATATTGAAGATAATGACAAAAGACAGTGTTGTTCACATCATCGACAGACTGTATTGAATCTAAAAGTGTCGCTAATTGCACAAAAAAACACGACCTCGAGACGCAGGTGTTCAAATCTACTTAGTATGGAAGAGACGGGATATTGTGGTGGCTGTGTCTAAATATAACTTTTAACGACAAAATTTTGGAGGGGAGAGAAAGGTTGGTTCAAAAATCAAGTACATTTTTGTAGAAACACAAGTAGAGACGGACAGACTAACAGATAACCATCCATACTTGACTGAAGCATGACTGAAATGACTTTAGGGTAGGAAATTTGAATTTAAAATAAACCTAGGCAGTGATTGGCCACAGACAATCATATTATTAGCGCTCAGAGCGCATTTGGGGCCATTCTTCAATAGTTGTTCAGTGATAGACACAGATTTTAAAGTGTGGTGATTTCCATATGAAAGAAAGTGAAATAAATTTAGGGACGCCATACTATAGCCAGCAGCTCAGCTGAGTTTTGCTAGAAATTCTGTGTTATTTATTCATAATCTGGTAAGATTGAAATTATTTCTTTGTATATTTTGAATATTGTTTCATGTTCGAGTGATTTGATACTGCCATATCGAAATCTAGCCTTACAAACAAGTAGGGATTTGCTCTAGACCCCCCGCCCTAGTCAGGGTCTAGGGACCAACAATGTACATAAACTCCAGCAAGGGTTAGGCAAGACAGATCAAGTGTTGAGAATAATGAAACATATTACCTATCCTCTTTTAGGGCAGAAAACTAATAAATATTTTTCAGAATCTATAGTCTGGGAGGATCTATCTGATGTAAAACCACCATGGTAAATGTGCTGTTTGGTCAGAGAGATCTGACCTGTCTGTATGATGTGGTTGTTGTGTCAGTGTTGTGTCCAGACGTGGGTAGAGAATAGATTTTGACACATGGCCCATACTTTGATTGCAGAGCTGTGAGTTTCTGTTGTCAACAAAGCAGTGTCTTTTCAGTGGGTGACTTTACTCGAGTGTATCTGTGCAGTACTGTGACAGAGACCACCATTATTGCCCGCCAGCACGGAGAGGTGGGACCATCAGATTTCAGCACCAGAGCTACAACGACAAGATGAGTGAGCCTCTGGTCTGCTGGACATTCACCAAAGCCCTTTAGTTACTAATAACCCCATAAAAATTCCCACCATTTTCTGGACACTGTGTAGTCAATATAGACAGGTGTGATGAGGCCACCCCAACAGCACAAACATTAACTATCCTCCCAAGTAGATGACTACTAGAACATTTTAATAAAACTAACTAGTATAGTACATATATATGTACACTATTGCATTTATGATATAATATTCCATGCATTTCTTTCATAATCTCTAAATCCTTTTAAGTTCTGGTCAACCTAAAAAATTGATACAGAACAAAATAAATGTAATATAATTCTATCAAAACTTTTACACACGTGAGTTAGTTCAGTGTATTTTAACACTTGTTAATATTATTAGTCTTGTTAAATATCTGTGGGTATATCTATAACCTATTATACCACACTACATATCATAACCCTAGACACTTTACGTAGCCACATTCATTAAAAAAAAATTAAGTGTGAGGTCGTAGTGGTAGCAAGAAAGGCCTTCTGACAATTCACAACTACATTTTATCTGAGGAGCCTTCACAGCTGGCCTCATACAATTACATTTAGTAATATCACCATCATACAATACCATCAAACACCACTACAGAGAGAGAGAGAGAGAGGGGTGGAGTGGAACACATTCAAATAATAACGAACACTAGCAATGTTCCCAACTCTGTCTAATGTATTCAAATAATTATCACCACAAAATCACAACAATATATGTAGTTAGCGAAGTGTAACACATTGATGAAAATCTCAGATAACCGAATGCCTTATCTTCTCACAACTAAATATCCTCTTGCATTCGACAATACGAGTCGGCCATCATCACCAAAACCTCGTCGCCCTCCCTACTCTCTCTTCTTCACTGCCCAATCAGAACGCCAATTACGTTCACCCCTGACCTGCTGACCTCGCAGTCTCGTGTTGTTAAGTTAAGTGTATGAAAACACCTCTCACACCCAACTGACATTATGTACCCGCCCCCAGCGGAGCACCGCCAGTCTACAGCTGTGTTAATCACACTGTGACATCTACTCTTTCCCCAGGGAAAAAAACAAAGTTTTTTTTTCTTCTTTTAGAAGGCACTGGGCGCACTCCCAACACCCAACATCCGGCTTTTGAGCCAAGTATACATTCATATCCTTCTTGTCTTCACATATCTTGCATACTCACTTAAACATCGTGTGGAGGAAAAACCCAAGAAAAAAAACAATCTTTCTACAAACGAGACAGAGTGTCAGCTACAACATTGAGCTTACCCTCTAGGGGTAAAACAGTAAATTTGTACTGCTGCAGTAAGAGAGCCCAACGAGTTAACTTCGAGCTTGTCGATTTCGACGACTGTAAAAATGAGAGTGGTCGATGGTCTGTCTGTAATACAAAATGTGCACCTATCAAATATCGGGACAACTTTGAAACTGCCCACACAATTGCCAAGCACTCCCTTTCAATCGTGGAGTACCTAGTCTCAGCCGGCAACAGCTTCCGACTCACATACATCACTGGATGTAAGGTACTCTGGTGGTCTTGCATTAAACAAGCTCCAATTCCTACAGAAGATGCGTCTGTCCGCAAAACAAAGGGTTTGCGTAAATCTGGCATCAGTAAGATGGGTTTCCTAGAGAACACCCTCTTGATTCTACATAAAACTATCTCGCAATCTTGTGTCCACACGACCCTATTTGGCATCCCCTTACTCGTTAGCGAGGTAAGTGTAGCTGCAATGGAAGAGAACTGAGGGATGAACTTGTGATAAAAATTCACAAGTCCAATTAGATTTTTCACTTGCTTTTTTGTTTTAGGTGTCTGCAACTGTAAAATCTTTGTAACTGTTACATCTTCCGGTTTCAGGTGCTTATGACCTACAGTATGTCCTAAGAAACTTAACTCTTTAAAACCTATGCAAACTTTACTCGGCCGTGCCGTTAAATTATGCTGCCTTAGACACTGCAATAGGGAAGATAACGCCATCATGTGATCCTCCCATGACCCATGAAACAAACATATATCGTCGATATATGTAATAATATCCGATCGATGTCCTAACAATATTCTCATCATCCTCACAAATGTGGCGGGCGCGTTCACTAAGCCAAAGCACATGACATTGAACTGAAACAATCCTTTGGGGGTGCTAAATGCAGTTAGAGGTTTTGCAGCCTCCGCGAAGGGTACCTGCCAATAGCCTCTAGACAGATCTAGTTTGCTGAAATGTGTAGCGTGGGTGAGTTGTGTTAAAAGATCTTCCTGATTAGGTATTGGTTCAGCGTCAACGACGGTGATGCTGTTCAATCTCCGAAAGTCAATGCATATACGAAGAGATGCGTTCTTCTTGCGAACCACAACCATTGGAAAAGAATATGGTGAATAAGATGGAGAAATGATCCCCAGTCGTTGCATGTCACCAATTTCTCTCTCGACAGCTGATTTGAAATGCATGGGCAATTGATACGGTTTTAAACTAATAGGCTGATCACATGTCAGGGTGATATCATGCCAAATCAGGTCTGTCCGTCCTGGCAGATCTGTGAGGACATCCTTAAACTCCGCTAATATAATCTGTACTTCCGACTTTTGTTCTACTGTTAGGTCATCCCCGATTCGCACCATATTCCATGACTCCGAAGGAACCAGGGGTACAAGGGATAACTGGATATTCCCTTCACCTTTTTCATCTCCCGTGTCATCAATGACTGCCGTACATGCCACTGTTGCTTCAGTCTGTGCTTTCCTTGTGACTGCTTTCAATGACTCAGGTCGTTCTACATATGGCCTCAGCATATTCACGTGAAATACCTTCTCCTTATTTCGGACCGAAATTAGGTAATCGACATCTGTCATTTTTTAACCACCTTTAATGGTCCTTGCCACGTAATGCTCAAGCGATCCTCTTTAGCTGGTAAAAGTAGCCAAACTTCCTCACCTGGAACCAGGGATACTAGTTTGGAGTTCCGATTTGCGTACTTCCGATACCGTGCTAACGACCCCGCCAAACAATCACGTGCCACCAAACAAGATTTTACAATACGTTCTCTGAGGCTTACTACATACTCATAACTCGTAACTGAGGGGCTATTTGCACATTTTCCAGTTAATAAATCCTTCAATATGTGCATCGGCCCCCTTGGGTTTGCCCCATACAGTAATTCGAAAGGGGAAAATCCTGTACTCTCTTGGGGAGCCTCCCTATAGGCAAACAGGACCGCTGGGAGTAATCTATCCCATTCTTGTGGAGATTCTGCGGTCACTTTTGCCAGCATGTGTTTTAACGCACCGTTAAAACGCTCGCAAACTCCGTTTGACTGAGGGTGATATGGACTCGTGAATGTTTGGGCAATACCCAACAGCCCAGTGATTTCTGACATCTCCTTCGAAATGAACTGACGGCCCCTATCCGATAATATCTCTTCCGGAAAACCAAACTTGCAAAACAACATCTGCAAAGCCTCTGCGACTGTTTGTAAAGTAATACTCTTCATCGGCACCGTATCCGGCCACCTGGTGCGCAAATCTACCATCGTTAAAATGAAACGATATCCCCTGTCTGAAGTGACCGAGAGGGGGCCTATAATATCAATCGCTACTTTCTGGAAAGGCCGTACTGACAAGTCCGTAACCTGCACTGGAGCTTTGGGAGTTCTGCCTTTATGCCTCATCTGTTGGCATATCTTACAGGACCTACAATATAGTTTAATGTCCTTGCTAAACAATGGCCAATAGAATTGTGACAGCACTCTCTGGCGCGTTCGAGCTACACCCATATGTCCCGCGAAAGGGGAGTCATGTGCAACCTCTAACACTTTTGCTTTAAAACTACACGGTACCACCACTTGGCGCTGAGTTTGTACTCCCTTAGCGAAACACCTCGTGAGAACATTATTCTTGAGCTCGAACCAATGTTTGGCCAGCTTCGTGCACTTTACATCATCTCTCTCGGCAAAGTTGTAAAATTTACGCAATGATCCGTCTGACCGTTGGTGCTGGATAAAGTCCGACACCTGTGTATCCTGACTTCCAGTGACCAATTCCGATGTCTTAGCTTCATGATTCGTCGCTTCTAATGAGTCATCTGCCTTTGACTGCGCCCTAGTAATCACCGCATTGGCCCTAAGCACACGATTGTCCCTCCATTTCCTAATGTCCATCTGAGTACATTCCTGCACACCTTGCACATTACCCACAATCAAATCCGCTATCGGTGCTTCGAGTACGCAGGCCTGTACTCTACCAGATATGAAGGGTGTATCCACCTCATTAATGGCAAGAGGGTAATACTCAATGTTACCCCCGAAAGTGACACATCTTGCTGTCTTACCTATCAAACATGAGTCGTCAATGCAGGATCTACGAACTCCTATAGTTGTGCAACCCGTGTCTCTCAACACAGACACTTCTTGCTTTTGCACAAATCCTGGATGCAATTCCAAATGACCATTTTCTTCAAGAGAAGAGAGACACGGCAGAGTGTGACCACAGATAAGCATAGGCTTACCGTCTGGTTCAAATAATGGTCTACACCTTTCGCAATTCTCATCGTTAAAGGTTTCTAATATGCAAGCCGAATTCGCTCGTTCTGAATTATTAGCACAGACCTTTGCTAAATGTCCTGTTCCCTTACAAAGACTACAGTGTAGCTGAGTATTGCTATCCTTTTTCGGACTATTTTTTGGAGAGTGTCTGACTACTCGGTCTGACTCCTTTTTCTCAAAGGATTTGTTTCTTTGGTAAGGTGAGCTTTTGCGAAATCGTCTTTGTTCCTGCTCGTTTGGCGCATCTATCTGGATCTGATTCCGCGGGTACCTATCCTGTCTGTCTCCAGTATATCTGTATTGATTTCTATCAGATTGATAGTTAAATTTCTTCCTCGGTGATCTATGGTCCCGATAATTGTCATACCGTGCAGGAGATCTGTCTCCTCGAAAGTAGGGTCTATCATAATTAAATCTTCTGGGGCCAAATCTATCGGCACTCTTCGATCTATGTTGATTGTAAGGTTTTCTAGTAATCTTTCCTATACTCGCTGAGAAAGTCTCAGAGATACTCTCCCTGTGTATGACCTTTCCTGGATGCGCGGTCACGTATTGGTGTCCTAATTCTGACATCGTACCGATGTTTTTGGGCTTGCGTTCCTGGAAAAACGCAATAAGCTCAGATGAACACGATGACAATACCTTGTCCCGTAACATAAGGTCGAAAAGCCCATCAAAGTCTTTAGTAATACCTTCCATCTCAATCCATCGATTTAATAGCTGAGTAATTTTCGCAATGAAATCCTCAAAATCCTGATTGACGCTTGGTCTCACGTCTCGGAAACGAGCCCGATACCCTTCCGCCGTTAGACGAAATTTCCTTAACAACCTCTCCTTGACTATGTCATAATTTGCTCTGTCGGCTAAAAGGATACTATACACAGTTTCTAACGCAGATCCTGAAAGCAAATTTCCCAGCAGAACAGGCCATTCCTCCTTCTTTATCTTCCAAGCCAAAACTTCTGCTTCAAAACGTTCCAAATACACGTCCATACTGTCCAAATCTTGATTAAAATTGGGTAACCGTAGTCTATAGGGACGTGAGAATTCTTTCCCACCTGAATCCTGCTTCCTGGACTCATTATCTAGCTTCTTTAGATTTATTTCTCTGTCAGCTTCAATTTTCTTCAACTCTTTCTCTGCTTCTATCTTCTTTATCTCTTTCTCTGCTTCTATCTTCTTCATCTCTTTCTCTGCTTCTTCTCTCTGCTTTATCAGCTTCAATCTTCAATTTCTGGAATTCTCTCTCCTCACACCGTTCCATTCTATCATTTTCCTGTTTTTCTTTCCATTTTTTTTCTGCCCATTCCTGTAGAGCAGGGCCTGTTAATGCTAGCTCTTTACCAACCTCAACAAATTCTAAGAGGCTAGCCATCGTAATGTAATGTAATTAAATTAAAATTTCTTAAAGCAGTACTCAGTGTACAAAAAAAAAAAAATGCCTTCAGTATTCCCCACTGGAAAATTATCAGATATTGTACTAAAAAAAAGGATCAAAATTATATGTAATGCCTAGTCAGAAATACTGACTGTACCAATCAAATAGGTGTATTCAGTATAATGGTGTGAAGTTATTCAACAGCATAATTTGCTGTACCCATGACACCCATAATATTTAAGCAGTGAAACTAAACCCCACTGCAATATAATTAATGGCATAAACATACATGTGATTCTCAACCAAACCAGAAAATTACGTCTACACAAGCAAAAATACACAACCTACTCTTATGCCATCAGTACTGGAATTGAAATTGAGATACACTTCACTAAAACAAAACAAACATAAATACAAACAATGATGACAATAATGAAGATGATCAAGACGACCTTACTACACGAACGAACACAACAGTACGGTGGAATAAGAAAAAAAAATCCTCAGACAGCAGCAGATGTCTAATTATAAACCGTAGCTGTTAACAAATGAAAACAAGAGTTTGGGAAATTAACGTATGTACATGATAGTAAGAAGAATACAAGAGAATACTCCAATTAAACATGACAAAGAGACACTATTACAAATATGACACCGTGCAAACAAACCAGACCTGCACCACTAATACACTAAAATGTGCAACGTGAATTATGCAGGGCAGCCAATAGGGTCAGCTCTATGTGCCCGTGCTCCGGCACACAATTCACCTAGCAACAGTCCTAAAGAACAGTTTAGCATAATCTCTTTCCGCAATGCAAAAGAGAAAATCCTAAACCCACACAACAACCAAATGACACCAAAATTATACTTCTACGAAGACACAACAAAAACCTACAATAGACAATGAAGTGACCAAAGGTAGTATGTTGCAACACCACACCAGTTGGATGACGTACTCACCAACCAAATGGAAAAGAGGTCACAGGAGAATGATTACTAATTATATAATATTATAAAGTAGAAAGGTACTAAAAGAAAAATAATTGTCCAATAATATATAATAATAGTAATAATACTACATTTAAAAAAAATTAACTATAAATCAATTAAATTGATGATCTCCGAAGGTCTGGGTTCCTGATGATGACGTTGATATCCACAGCACCTTAGTCACTAATGATCCAATGGTCCACACAACGAACGACACGTTACAAAGTTACGTAAAGTTACAAATATTGTCCATTAGGATGACCCCTGAGTAAGGCACAAAGTCCACACTTGTCACCAGATAGTGCCTTGTCTTCACTGAAATATCACAGGGATGTCAAGCAAAAAGTCAGACCACACGCATCAAAGTTATACCACAACTGTATACTAGCTCGTCATCAGCACAAGGCGAGGATTTGCCAGCTCCACTCCAATAACATCTCACGAGTTCATGAAAGTTACCACCGTTTGCAAAGGTGTAGTGCAGCCTTCTACGTGAGAAAAAGTTCAGTACAGTTTATGATGATGGACTGCAGTGTTTTGTATAAGGCAAAGATCGTAACGTAAATCTGGTACTGTTCAGCTTCTGGCAACCTCCGTAACGACCGTGTGTAAAACGTTGATACTGTAATGTACCAGTTCCCGTGTTCGGCATGCACCCAGTTCCACAAGAAGACTCAACCACTTGATTTCCACAGGTACGTCGTCTCCTGAGCCAGTAAACACTGTGTAGTGGCAACACTGCCCCACTGTTGGCTTTCAAACGGCGCAGCAACGGCCTCTAGTCTTGACCAGTCAGACGCTGAAATGAATGCTACCAAGGCTGCCGTCCACTTATTCGCCCAACCTGTACTAGCAGCAACATCTTCGTCATCTCAGCCCTGCAGACAACAAAATGAATGTCAACGAACCTGCCAAGACCTGGTTCACACCGCAGACGTTGGCCGACAACGGCGTCGTTTTCTTAACCAGAAGAGTGCTCAATGTCGCCCTGACATTTTGTTAGCTCTGACACAGCGTACTGTTCATAATAAATACCCCACTTCACTGTGCATCGCTAATCCGTGACCCATGACTCACTATTCAAAAAAAGTACCTGACAACTACGTGACTGAAAAAACAGGCCTATAGTGTATGTGACCTAAAATAGATTTCTGGCCTGGCGCTGCATTGACGTGCAAAGATAATCAAACACGAGGACCCAAATACGAGCTCCCCACCTGACACAGGGTATTTTGTATTGAATACACCTATGCCTTAGTCCTCGAAATACTACACATGAGAGAGAGAGGGGTGGAGTGGAACACATTCAAATAATAACGAACACTAGCAATGTTCCCAACTCTGTCTAATGTATTCAAATAATTATCACACAAAATCACAACAATATATGTAGTTAGCGAAGTGTAACACATTGATGAAAATCTCAGATAACCGAATGCCTTATCTTCTCACAACTAAATATCCTCTTGCATTCGACAATACGAGTCGGCCATCATCACCAAAACCTCGTCGCCCTCCCTACTCTCTCTTCTTCACTGCCCAATCAGAACGCCCCTTGCGTTCACCTCTGACCTGCTGACCTCGCAGTCTCGTGTTGTTAAGTTAAGTGTATGAAAACACCTCTCACACCCAACTGACATTATGTACCCGCCCCAGCGGAGCACCGCCAGTCTACAGCTGTGTTAATCACACTGTGACAGTATCTAATATGCCCTTCCCGCTTGTAATAGACAAAGATTACCCCAGTCCAAGGATAGGTAGTTATTAGATAATGTAACCCAACAGTAAATTTAATTACTCTGAAAAGAGGTGTTACAATACTAGGTATGGGTGGTAGAAATAGTCATGTTATTCTCAATTGTTTTCCCTTTTACTAAGCAAATGTAAGGGGGGTGGGGAATAAACAGAGTTATAAAATCCCACTTAAAGGGACAATACAGAGAATACAGTAAAAGTATTTACCAGGTAGGCAAATTAAAAATGGTTGTAAAATAAATCTCATGTTATTCATGCACGCTCGTGATGGCCAACACTCATTTACTCACACACACTTACTGATCGTAGAATCTGGCACTCCATAGAAAATCTTTACAACAGTAAATAAAGCAATTGACAAATGGAATGTCTTTTCTTCTGTGTCCAGCCCCAGATTATCAGGCTTATGCGTTAGTACAGTACCGAAATTGCTGGAAGATGAAGCCTAAATGTACTTTGTTTTGTTATGTTAAAACGAAAGTTCTATGGGATGGCACAGTCTTAGATACAGGTGGTGAATATGGCGTGGTCTCATTCGTTTCGCCGCTGATGGTAATACTTCTTAATGCGTGAAGATAACAACTGACCGTTGAGGTATGGTTTACTTCTACCGTTTTAAAATCCAGTGAAGAAAATATGCACAGTCCAGTGTTCAGAAGATTTTCTATTTTCTTTCGCAGAAGAGTAATAAGATAATATAAATAGATCTGGCAATGTTCTTCTCCAGTTTAATCTTAATTTCAATTGATGCTGTGTTAGATTGTTCTTTGGGGTTGCTTTCTTTCTTGCAAAAAATTTAGATAGTGGAATCCCAACAGAGGATCGCCACAAAGATTAAAATTTAAGTTTAGCACAGAATAGAATTCACTGCTATATATCAACAATTCCAGGGGAAATCTAACAAGATTTGGCTATAGCTAGTGCTTCTGTAAATCTCTGGCAAACGAGTGATAAAATGGCATTCTACACGGTCTCTATATATATGAAATGGAATGACAGATTAGGTGGACATGTTAGAATCTAACACCTTTCTTGAAGTCAGGGTAAAATCTTGATTCTAGCCGCCCGTTCCTCGTCCCATTACTCACTTCCTGACCGGCTCGTCTCTCCCGTTCGTCTTAGTCTTCGAGCGTTTCAGCGCTCTCCTCTGGTTAACACGGAGACGCGAAATGCCGCTGAGACGCTGCTTCTGTGGACCATCACTGCTTTGATCGTAGCCACTTTCTTCGTTTGATTTAGGCAACGCCTTTAAGGCAGGTACGAAAGAAAGGTGTAGCAACATGCTTGCTTATGATCGCTCTAGATTTTTCAGTAGGCGTGGTTTTACCTCCCCTTTAGACAAAGCAATTGTCCAGAATGCACGGAAGATAACAGTCTACATATTAATAGCAAACGTGGTGGCGAGTCCACTCTGCTCTGACGCATATTAATGCGCCCAGGTGGAATTCCACGTTTCTGTGGTGCATTGCTAATGAGCCCAGGTGGAAGAATTCCCGTTGACGATAAAATTACAACAATATTCGAGGGTACAGATGTTATGCGAGGGACGTACCATATCATCCAATAATTCAGGGTCAGCTGCGTTTCATCGTCACACTCTGTTGTGGCTAAGCGTCTCCTTAATTGACATCTCTTGATCTCCGGGTCACTTAATGTGAACCGATCTTTAGTTTGTAACAATTAACTGTGAGAAATAATACTGCATGTTTTAGATTGGACGTTAGAAGTTATCTTTATGATTTATCATATTAAGCTATAGTTTATTTGAAAGCAATGCTGCAGATGG
The DNA here is from genome assembly GCA_024509875.1 of Oreohelix idahoensis. Lineage (NCBI taxonomy): Eukaryota > Metazoa > Mollusca > Gastropoda > Stylommatophora > Oreohelicidae > Oreohelix > Oreohelix idahoensis. Next base: position 183,377 of record JAMPIV010008832.1, read on the forward strand.
AGCATGCAGCCATTGCGTGATCACAGCCTCTTAGTACCGGTACATCTCGTAACAACAATAACAAGTTGTTCCCAAAACCTGTTCTTGTCCTCACTTGTTACATTCCATGACTCCAGTGTAAAATTAGCGCTATTTAGCATTTTCTTTCTATGGGTTTGCCCGTATTGCAATGACGTCGATTCTGATTAACATTAACATTTGCATTAAAATTAACATTATCATTAACATTAATAGAGTTTTCTCACTAAACGTCAGATCCGATTTTTGATACCTTACTAAATTTTTAATTTGTTGTAAATAATATTGTAAAACTATAGCACAGGGGGAGATCAGGCGTATGACGTCATAGCCGGCAATAATTGGTAGTCTCCCTTTAACTTTATTGGCCATTTTAGAATTTAGTTTGTTTTGTTTTGTTTCTGGTAAAAATAAAATTACAACGTAAATGTCAAATGTAAAATTGCCTTAATTGCTCATTGTCTTGAAATATGTCTCATGTTTATCCAGTAGGTATAAGTGCTAATAATAACACTTTAAAATGAAGAGATTCACTTGTCAGTCAACTCTGTAGAAATATTATATCCTATACTGTGATCGTCTGATCGCCCTTGACATTTTATGGCTTGGGTAATGGCTCTCAAGTGGTATCCTTCTCTTGGCTGTTCGACCTCCGATTTGAACTGAGCCCATTTTGTTAAGGCTAAAATGGCTATTTCCACCGGATGTTGTAATAGCCTCTTTTCGAATAATTTTATGGAGCATCTGTATTTGGTGGCATCGACATCTCCGTCCTCCCAGAATCCTGGACTCATCTCTTCATGTATCTATATCTCACATCTTCAAACTCAGCTGTTGTTGCTTTTTTTTTTTGTATGGCCATGGTGCAATCTTGGGATCAACATGAAATTGAATCCTATTTAGGGATATTTAGCACTTTTTTACAACTCATATACAACGAGCAGGTAAAGTCACTGACATTTACCTAAATTTCTATATTTGCTGCACAGACAGACCTTGACTTTCGGAACTCAATTTTCCAACACCATCGTATCTTTTTTCCCCCCCATACTGTTTCGTTAAGATACACTAAGTGATATCCTTTCAAGGGACGTAATTTTTATCATCAAGTGATGCAATGTGTGTTAGAAGGATAGTCATAACTTTTAAAACATTAAGTAGTTATTGATTAAAAATATTTCCAAACATTTTTAACAAAGATACAAAAAGTACAGAATCTTAAATTCCAAAGAGACTATTTCTGGGCATTGTTATTATTATAGAAACTTGCATTTATATATTATAAGGGATAAATAAATGAACGCTAGGCTCAAATCCACGTCTATAAATATGTATAACACAAGTTTTTTTTAAATGACACGATATAAAGGTGTCTCTAAAATCAGTTTATGTATATTTTTGACCGGCACATAGTGCTGCCTAAACTAAAGTTGTGATGATGTGTTTGACAAGTTCCCTTGTGAGCTCTACATTGACCATAATTCCTTACTAACTGTCTCTACTAAACATATGGTGTGAAACCCAACGCCCTAATATCTGGCCTTTGGCTAGGATCATGTGTCTAGACACAGGGACCGGTACAGTGACATTCATGTGTCATTAGGTCTCTTGTGTGAGAACACAGAGGATCACTAGGTGACACATTTTGTCACTGGGTCTTCTAGTGTTGGGACATGTGGTCTTGACCAGAGCCGGGTTTGGGGCGGGGACAATGCGACCTCATGCGAGGAAAAATTATGCGACCTCAAGCGAGGAAAAAAAAAACAAAAAAAAACTAAACATTATTACTTGATGCAACAAGAGGAGCTTTCATATTGCATAGTGGCCTGTACGGACATTACAATACATCGAGTCTAACACAAATATAACAGTCTCTCGTCTAACATAAATATAACAGTCTCCTAACTTTAACACAAATATAACAGTATATCAAGTCTAACACAAATATAACAGTCTCTCAAGTCTAACACAAATATAACAGTATCTCAGGTGTAACACAAATGTAACAGTATCTCAAGTCTAACACAAATATAACAGTATCTCAAGTCTAACACAAATATAACTGTATCTCCAGTCTAACACAAATATAACAGTATTTCAAGTCTAACACAAATATAACAGGATCTCAAGTCTAACACAAATATAACAGTATCTCAAGTCTAACACAAATATAACAGTATCTCCAGTCTAACACAAATATAACAGTATTTCAAGTCTAACACAAATATAACAGGATCTCAAGTCTAACACAAATATAACAGGATCACAAGTCTAACACAAATATAACAGTATCTCAAGTCTAACACAAATATAACAGGATCTCAACTCACACATTTAGTCTCATTGTATGGCTCTGAAACAGAGAACAACGAAGACGTTATAATTCGCAGTGGTTGAATCACACGTAACCGTACGTTTCCAGTGATAAGTCATCCATTTCGCTTTTACTGTGTGACGTTATAGCCAGACCATAAATTATGACGCATAGTCCCTAACCGTTATCACAGTCAATTTGTGTTTAATGTATAAATAAGATCATTTCTGTCAATACTCTTCAGCTCTACAAGGACAGCGAGTGACTCGAGTCCAGGAAACAAGGTCATAGTATTACAAGGTTTAGTTTGGTTTTATGGACTATCGTCATTGTACACGGACAACTCCATCAGTGCTCCCATCTTCTCCCTTAGATCACACAAGGATGATCTCAGCACAGTGCACGAACACCATAGCACCGGCGAGAATCCCAATGTATATATATACAAGGGGATTGACATAAGCCTTGGGCCTGACCATGAAGGAGTCACAGGAGGAAGATGAAACTTGGCACATTTAAAGTTCATCATATTTGCACTGAATGTGTAAAGTACGCGTTTGTTTCTTCAATGAGTTTTCCCGCTACGGTTCACGGCGCAATGTACCCTATTGACCGGATCTGCTGCTCCAAAGAATTGACAAAACAATGGAAAAGAAGGAGGCCAGAGCTGTGATAAAATTTCTGATGTTTCAGGGAAAAACACCTACATTTTTTGGAGACCATGGTGACAGTAGATGAGACTTGGGTACACCATTATGACCCCGAATCCAAAATTGCCAGCAAGCAATGGAAAACCCCGGGCTCCCCAACACCTGTCAAGCCAAGGGCGCAGAAATCTGCAGGAAAAGTGATGCTGACTGTTTTTTGGGACGGCAAAGGTGTCCTTTTGAAAGATTATCTGCCTCGTGGCAACACAGTTAATGGACAGTACTATGCAGATCTTCTCACAAAACTAAGAAAGGTTGTGACCAGGAAACGAGGGATAACGCGCACTCAAAATCTTCCTTTGCTACAAGACAATGCGCCCTCTCACAAAGCACGGCTTGTGCAGCTAGCAGCCAACGATTTGAATATTGAAATTCTTCCACACCCACCATATTCTCCAGATTTGGCTCCATCAGATTTTTTTCTATTCCCAAATCTTAAAAAACAGCTAAAAGGAAATCATTTAAACAGCGATGTAGAGGTTATACTGGCATGTGATGACTGGTTTAGTTTGAAAAATAGGGTGTTCTACTCCCAAGGTCTTTTCAAGATCAAGCAGAGATGGCAGAAGTGTGTCAATTCAGACGGTGGCTATATTGAAAAGGAATAAACACTATACAAAATTTCAGCTCTCTGTGACATGTCCTTATGGTCAGGCCCAAGACTTGTTGTTGTTGTTGTTGTTTTCGTCTACTATGTTGCTGTAATACCCTGTTCAACCTGAAAGTTGGTTATAATTGGGGTATATTGTGTGTTATATACCGTCTCTCAAATGTTATATACCGTCTCTCAAATGTTATATACCGTCTCTCACATGTTATATACCGTCTCTCACATGTTATATACCGTCTCTCACATGTTATATACCGTCTCTCACATGTTATATACCGTCTCTCACATGTTATATACCGTCTCTCACATGTTATATACCGTCTCTCACATGTTATATACCGTCAGTCACATGTTATATACCGTCTCTCACATGTTATATACCGTCTCTCACATGTTATATACCGTCTCTCACATGTTATATACCGTCTCTCACATTTTATATACCGTCTCTCGCATGTTATATACCGTCTCTCACATGTTATATACTGTCTCTCACGTGGTATATACCGTCTGTCATGGTTTATATACCGTCTGTCACGTGTTATATACCGTCTCTCACATGTTATATACCGTCAGTCACATGTTATATACCGTCTCTCACATGTTATATACCGTCTCTAACATGTTATATAGTATACCGTCTCTCACATGTTATATACCATCTCTCACATGTTATATACCGTCTCACACATGTTATATACCGTCTCTCACATGTTATATACCGTCTGTCACATGTTATATACCGTCTCTCACATGTTATATACCGTCTCTCACATGTTATATACCGTCTCTCACATGTAATATACAGTCAGTCACATGTTATATACCGTCTCTCACGTGTAATATACCGTCTCTCACATGTTATGTACCGTCTCTCACATGTTATATACCGTCAGTCACATGTTATATACCGTCTCTCACATGTTATATAACGTCTCTAACATGTTATATACCGTTTGTCACATGTTATATACCGTCTCTCACATGTTATATACCGTCTCTCAAATGTTATATAGTAAACCGTCTCTCACATGTTATATACCGTCTCTCACATGTTATATACCGTCTCACACATGTTATGTTCCGTCTCTCACATGTTATATACTGTAGTGGTATTGATGGTTTTGTATGATGATGATGGTACTACATGTAAATTGTATGAGGCCAGCTGTGAAGGCTCCTGAGATAAAATATAATTGAGAATTGTCAGAAGGCCTTTCTTGCTACCACTACGACCTCACACTTAATTTTTTTTTTATGAATGTAGCTGCGTAAAGTGTCTAGGGTTATGATGTGTACTGTGGTGTGATAGTTATAAATATACCCATAGATATTTAACAAGACTAATAAGATTAACAAGTGTTACAATACACTGAACTAACTCACGTGTGTAAAGTTTTTGATATAATTATATTACATTTATTTGTTCTGGATCAAGTTTTATTTTGACCAGAACTTGTTTTAAAAAGAAGGATTTAAAATTTATGAAAATTATGCATGGAATGTTACATAATAAATGCAAAAGTGTACATATTCAAGTACTAGAATAGTTAGTTTTATTAAAATGTTCTGGTAGTCAGCTACTAAGGAGGATATTTATTGTCTGTGCTGTAGGGGTGGTCTCATCACACCTGTCTATATTGACTACATAGTGTCCAGAAAATGGTGGGAATTTTTATGGGGTATCTGCAACTAAATGGGGTTGGTGAATATCCAGCAGACCAGAGGCTCACTCATCTGGTATTTGTAGCTCTGGTGCTGAAATCAGGTGGTCCCACCTCTCCGTGCTGGCGGGCAATAATGGTGGTCTCTGTCACAAGGACTGCACAGATACACTTGTGTAAATCACCACCCGAATAGATACTTCTTCGTGGACGACAGAAACTCGCAGCTCTGCAATCAAAGTATGGGCCATGTGTCAAAATCTATTCTCTACCCACGTCTGGACACCACACTGACACAACAACCACATTATACAGACAGGTCAGATCTCTCTGACCAAACAGCACAGTTACCATGGTGGGTTTACATCCGATAGATCCTCCCAGACTATAGATTCTGAAAATTAATTATTAGTTTTCTACCCTAAAAGAGGATAGGTAATATGTTTCCTTATTCTCAACTCTTGATCTGTCTTGCATAATCCTTGCTGGTGTTTAGGTACATTGTTAGTCCCTAGACCCTGACTTGGGCGGGGGGTCTAGAGCAAAATCCCTACTTGTTTGTAAGGCTAGATTATGATATGGCAGTATCAAATCACTCGAACATGAAACAATATTCAAAATATATAAAGAAATAATTTCAATCTTACCAGATTATGAATAATTAACACAGAAGTGCTAGCAAAACTCAGCTGAGCTGCTGGCTATAGGATGGCGTCCCTAAATTTAACTCACTGTCTTTCATATGGGAAAACACCACACTTTAAAATCTGTGTCTAACACTGAACAATTATTGAAGAATGACCCCAAATGCGCTCTGAGCGCTAATGATATGATTGTCTGTGGCCAATCACTGCCGAGGTTTATTTTTAATTTCAAATTTCCTCACTAAAGTCATTTCAGTCAAGCTTCAGTCACGTATGGATGGTTATCTGTTAGTCTGTCCGTCTCTACTTGTGTTTCTACAAAATTGTGCTCGAATTTTTGACCCAACCGTTCTCTCCCCTTCAAATTTTTGTTGTAAAAAGTTATATTTAGACACAGCTACCACCAATGTCCCTTCACTTCTATGCGAAGTAAATTTGAACACCTGCGTCCCCAAGGTCGTGTTTTTGTGTGCAAATAACGATATGTTAGATTCAATGCAGTCTGTGGCTGATGTAAACTACACTGTCTTTTGTCATTATTTTCAATATTATCTATCCGTCTGTAAAATTAAAACCATATTAGTTCACTGCTCAGAATAGGCCATCTGGCCAGCTAATTTTTATATTCCTAACATTAATATTAAGAAAAATTTACTTTTTAATTTTTTTTGTTTTTTTTCAGACATCTGCGTTCTTCCGCTCAAATTCAAATCAAGCGCTTGGTATCGCAAAACGTCCAATTCCGTACCTCGTGTCAATTTGGGGAACTTGAATTTTTTTTTACTTTCATCCATTCCCCCTCCCCCCCCCCCCCCCCCCCCCTCCCCCCGCCTCTCTCGCCCCCCCATTGCGTCTCTTTAGCCTTTCCAGTCATTTTTTTTTTCCCCCCCCCCCCCCAACCCCTCCCCCCCCCCCCCCCCCCCCACCCCCAGGCCCAGCCCCCCCTTCCCCCCCCCCCCCCCCCAAATCATATTAATTTTTTCTTTAGCCCCCCCCCCCCCCCCCCCCCCCCCTGCGTCTCTTTAGCCTTTCCAGTTCCCCCCGATACTCCGTTCCCCTCCGGTCTAGCAAGTCAATTTTATGGAGGGTGATGACCCGCGGTCTAGGCGATCATGTACATCAGCAGCCTACGCATTATGTTTTTATCCTTAAATGTTATCCTTGGAGGAATTTTACCGTTGTATCTCTGTCAATTTCACTACACATCTCCCCACCTGAAAACATGCCTATGGCAAGTTCCAAAACCAGCGATACACATAGGTAAAATTACTTCTCCCGTCTGCCATTACTCTAATTTTGATCACAGGGGTGCCGACTGAGGAAATCTGCACCGACATTCAATTTGCCTGGGATATATTGGATACTAAACTGATAAGGTTGAAGCAATAAAGACCACCTCAGCAATCTTGCGTTTTCATGCTTAGCCTGAGACAAGAACACGAGAGGCTGATGATCCGTCTCCACCACAAATGTCCTACCATACAGATAGATTTGAAACTTCTTTATTGCCCAGATTAATGCTAAACATTCTTTTTCGCTTGTGGAGTATCCTTGTTCCGCCTTATTCAATTTGCGGCTTGCATAAGCGACTGGTTTCAGTTCCCCATCAGGTGAAGATGATCTTTGCAACAAAGCCCCTCCTAGTCCCACATTACTTGCATCGGTTCTTAAGACAAAGTCCTGTGTCAAATCAGGCAGTTTGAGAATAGGCTTGCTAGTGAGTTTTTCCTTTAACTCTTGGAACGCTAATTCACATTGTGCAGTCCAAATAATTTTATCTGGAAGTCCCTTGCGAGTCAGATCAGTCAGAGGAGCACAAATGGCGTTAAAATTTTTGATGTATTTCTGATAAAATCCGCATAACGACACGAATGATCGCACGTCCTTTTTGGTTTGCGGCCTAGGTGCTCTCTGCAGTTTTTCCAAGTTCTTAGGATCAGGGGTCATATTACCCTGATATACAGTGTGTCCCAAGAATTCCAACTCTTTGCATCCAATACAACATTTTGTTGGCCTAGCAGTTAAGTTCGCCTCCCGAAGTCTATCAAACAACATCTCCAGAGCTTCAATGTGTTCTTCAAATGTCTCTGTGGCGACGAGAATATCATCCATGAAATTTGTGATACATGGGTTATTCAGGGGGTCCAACAATTTTCGCATCATCCTTGAAAACACACTCGGAGCATTTTTCAGTCCGAATGGTAGCATATTGAATTCATAATGTCCATCCGAAGTGCTAAAAGCCAAATAAGGTCTTACTTCAGGCTTCACTGGGATCTGGTAATAGCCTTTACTAAGATCCACCTTTGAAAAGTATTTTGCCTTGTTCAGTCTGGCAAATAGCTGTTTTGTGTCTGGTAATGGATCCACTTGTCCTTCTGTGACAGCATTCAGTTTCCTGTAATCTATGCACAGTCTGTGTTCCCCAGACGGTTTCCTCAACAAAACGACACTAGAACTAAAAGATGATTCACTGTGCGAAATAATCCCCTCCTTCAATAAATAATCTATTTCTTCCTTTAATGCCTTCTCCTTCGCGAACGGAATAGAATAGGCTCTCATACAGATTGGGTTTGAGTCTACCAGTTTCATGTCATACTGTAGCAAATTTGTATGGCCTGGTTTATCTGTTAATACATCTGTATGTTCTTCCAGAACTTGTTGAACTCTCTCCCTCTGGTTTTTAGTCAGGTGCTTACTGACTTTTACCTGTGCTGCTGTTTCACAAGGATGTAATGGGTATTCATGTGAGGTGAGTGGTTCTTTTTGCATCTGGGTTGCAATAGCCAAGGTCAATAAGGGGGTGCTTTCCTGGAGTGGTCTGTCCAGATACTTCTTTAACAGGTTTACATGATAAACTTTTTCCTTCCCCTTTTTGTCAATTTTATAGTTTGTTCTAGACACCTTCTCTAGAACCGTATATGGACCTTGCCAACCAATTTGTAATTTATTCTGGCTTCCTGGTAGTAGAAGCAGCACCTTCTCTCCGACTGCCAGTTCCCTGTCCTTTGCCTTCCTATTAAAATATGCTGCATGTTTCTTCCTGGCTTGTTTCAAATTATCATTTGCCAGTTTCCATCCAGCTTTCAAACGAGTGGTCAGTTCGTTCACATATTGATACGATGAGGTAACAGTCTCTTCCGCCTTCTCATCTGTCCAGGTCCTTAATAAAGTTACATCTGGATCTTTAATTTATCATACTTATTTTTCATGGAACTCATCTGGTCCCGTCCATTAGAAGCTTTATAATGAGGACTTTTCTTCCTAGAATCATCACTCACAAATCGACCACTACCAATTTTTCTCTGGGGTTTGTCTCCCCACTTAAGATTGTTTATGAGAGATCTTCGCTCTCTTGTCTGTTCCTCCAGTTTATATAAGTCTGACCGAGGGATTGTCATCCTATCCTGGGTTAAATTTCTTCTTTGTACTCTTCGCATAGCGGCCATGTTAATCCATTCAAGTGAAGACTGGGTGTGAAAAGGGGGCTCCCATTCCACTTTGTCTACCCGTGTATAATTAGTTTTCCTTTCAGGCCTAAAGTTGCCCCGTGGCGGTTCTAGGTCCTGCACATATTTTCCCTTTGTGGGTGTTCCCTCATGAAATACGCCACATGCTTCTACAAAGTTTTCAACATCGACATTTACGTCGGGCCAATAGTATTTTAGAGCAATCTTTTGGCAGATGGTACCGACTTTCTCATGGTCACCATCTTTTCCAACATGTAAGCTCCTTATCAAATTTGCCCTATATCTCTTGGGAAGAACTAACTGTCCGTGACCAGTGGATCTAGTTCCTGTCTTCCTGTATAATAATCTATTCTTCATGAAATATTCCCCCTTGCTCGGAGGTGTGTGGCATTTGGGCAATTTTTTAAAACATGGCTGGAGTGTCCTATCCTCAGCCTGCGCCTTCCTCATCTCCTCTGGATGAGCGTTTATAGGTTCACCTTCTTCCTCCTTCTTCTGTGACCTGGTCTGCACTGTCGCCATGATCACAGGTTTCTCGGGATTCCCCAAGAAGACGTATCTACACCCCAATATCAGAGGGTAGATTGGTTCATCTATCACTGCTGCTCTGATTTCTCCTTCCACATAGCGAGTTTTCACCGTTATCCTTGCGATGGGAAGTGTCATGAGTGGTATGTCCTTAGTCGCCCCTTGTATTTCCACTGTTTCTGTGGTATACTGACTTGGGTCCACTAGGCTAGACTTCACAACTGAATCATAATCCAAACCTGTATCATAAAGGCACCTTATGGTGACCCCATTACAAATAACATCCTCACAAACTGGGGGGTGATAAGGTTCCTGTTGTCCCTTAGGATTAACCTTTAATCTTTGCGTCCCCGACTTCATTGCAGCAATGTTTGAAGGTTTCCTTCTACAAAATTCGGTGTTATGGTTATCCTTCTTGCACCATTTACACCATCTTTTTCCTTGGTTCAACGGTTTTCTTTCATTGAACTTTTGGTCATTGAACTGTGAGTTTCTGTCGCGATAGTCATTTCTTGGCCGCTCAAAATTTGTCCTACCTTTATTTCCCTGCTCTCTATTATCAAATTTATTAAATTGCTGTGGAGCTTTAAAATTGTCTATGTGCTTCTTCTTAGCACCACTTACCTCTGCCTGAGCTGCCTGATACCTCTCAGCAACATTTAAAATTTCCCCCAACTTCTCTGCACCTTGTTCCATGAGAAATTTTCTCATGTCTGGAGCCATGGACTCTCTCAATTGTTCAATCATGATCATTTCTTTAAGATCTTGGGTCTTCCCCAGAGCCGTCCATTTCTCCAAATAGGTTTCTAGTCTGGCAGAGAATTGGTGGTATGTCTCCCCAGACAACAGTTTGGCATTTCTAAATCTCTTACGATAAAATTCACCATTCTTCTCGTACCTTAATAACAAAGCCTGCTTTAACATGTCATAATTGTCTTGGTCTTCCCTGTTCATTTTGGCAAATACTTCATAAGAAGCACCCCTCAATCCCTGTGATAGCTTTAAACTCCACCTCTCTCTCTCTAACCCATATGTAGTAGCTAATAACTCAAAACGTCCCAGGTACCCCTCTATGTCATCGTCTTTCTCAACAAAATGGTCTAAATGAAACCCCATAGCTGAGTTTGAGGCTCCCATACTGGGCGTAGCATCTGAGGCAAAAGGGCTGGCACCATTTTCAGGGGCCGGGCCTTGTAATTCCAGCTCCCTTAGTCGTAATTCGTGCTCCCTCTGCAACCTTCTATCTTCAGCCTCCCTTTCGGCAGTCAACCTTTTTTCCTCTGCCTCCCTTTCGGCCTTTTTATCTTCTGCCTCCCTTTCGGCAGTCAACCTTTTTTCCTCTGCCTCCCTTTCGGCCTTTTTATCTTCTGCCTCCCTTTGCTGTCGTTTTTCTTCTGCCTCCCTTTGCTGTCGTTTTTCTTCTGCCTCAATCTGCAGCCTCTTAATTTCTCTATCAGCCTCAATTTGTAACCTCTTCTCTTCAGCTACCTTTCTATCTTCCCTTTCAATATATTTATCACATTCAGTCGTTACGTATTGAATTAAAATTTGACCATCCATCCCCATCTCCTTCGCAGTGAGCACAGCAGCTGATCTAAACTTTGCTAGCTCAGCCATACTTTTTAGACAATATAATAATATATAAGCTAAATCTCTAACCAGTAAATACACTAAGTACTTCTAATTACTATAGTCTAACTAATTCTAACTAACCAGTTAACTAATTAATTATTACTGGCTGTGAAGATTCACCAACTTTTATCTGCAGGGACACTTTTAATTTTAAAGGAAATTTTACAATTTATTTCCCTACTTTTATTTCTCCCACCAGGAGATCTTAATATTACTATTGGGCTAATTATCCCTGGACAAGACCCCAATATATGTAGTGGTATTGATGGTTTTGTATGATGATGATGGTACTACATGTAAATTGTATGAGGCCAGCTGTGAAGGCTCCTGAGATAAAATGTAATTGAGAATTGTCAGAAGGCCTTTCTTGCTACCACTACGACCTCACACTTAATTTTTTTTTTATGAATGTAGCTGCGTAAAGTGTCTAGGGTTATGATGTGTACTGTGGTGTGATAGTTATAAATATACCCATAGATATTTAACAAGACTAATAAGATTAACAAGTGTTACAATACACTGAACTAACTCACGTGTGTAAAGTTTTTGATATAATTATATTACATTTATTTGTTCTGGATCAAGTTTTATTTTGACCAGAACTTGTTTTAAAAAGAAGGATTTAAAATTTATGAAAATTATGCATGGAATGTTACATAATAAATGCAAAAGTGTACATATTCAAGTACTAGAATAGTTAGTTTTATTAAAATGTTCTGGTAGTCAGCTACTAAGGAGGATATTTATTGTCTGTGCTGTAGGGGTGGTCTCATCACACCTGTCTATATTGACTACATAGTGTCCAGAAAATGGTGGGAATTTTTATGGGGTATCTGCAACTAAATGGGGTTGGTGAATATCCAGCAGACCAGAGGCTCACTCATCTGGTATTTGTAGCTCTGGTGCTGAAATCAGGTGGTCCCACCTCTCCGTGCTGGCGGGCAATAATGGTGGTCTCTGTCACAAGGACTGCACAGATACACTTGTGTAAATCACCACCCGAATAGATACTTCTTCGTGGACGACAGAAACTCGCAGCTCTGCAATCAAAGTATGGGCCATGTGTCAAAATCTATTCTCTACCCACGTCTGGACACCACACTGACACAACAACCACATTATACAGACAGGTCAGATCTCTCTGACCAAACAGCACAGTTACCATGGTGGGTTTACATCCGATAGATCCTCCCAGACTATAGATTCTGAAAATTAATTATTAGTTTTCTACCCTAAAAGAGGATAGGTAATATGTTTCCTTATTCTCAACTCTTGATCTGTCTTGCATAATCCTTGCTGGTGTTTAGGTACATTGTTAGTCCCTAGACCCTGACTTGGGCGGGGGGTCTAGAGCAAAATCCCTACTTGTTTGTAAGGCTAGATTATGATATGGCAGTATCAAATCACTCGAACATGAAACAATATTCAAAATATATAAAGAAATAATTTCAATCTTACCAGATTATGAATAATTAACACAGAAGTGCTAGCAAAACTCAGCTGAGCTGCTGGCTATAGGATGGCGTCCCTAAATTTAACTCACTGTCTTTCATATGGGAAAACACCACACTTTAAAATCTGTGTCTAACACTGAACAATTATTGAAGAATGAGCCCAAATGCGCTCTGAGCGCTAATGATATGATTGTCTGTGGCCAATCACTGCCGAGGTTTATTTTTAATTTCAAATTTCCTCACTAAAGTCATTTCAGTCAAGCTTCAGTCACGTATGGATGGTTATCTGTTAGTCTGTCCGTCTCTACTTGTGTTTCTACAAAATTGTGCTCGAATTTTGACCCAACCGTTCTCTCCCCTTCAAATTTTTGTTGTAAAAAGTTATATTTAGACACAGCTACCACCAATGTCCCTTCACTTCTATGCTAAGTAAATTTGAACACCTGCGTCCCCAAGGTCGTGTTTTTGTGTGCAAATAACGATATGTTAGATTCAATGCAGTCTGTGGCTGATGTAAACTACACTGTCTTTTGTCATTATTTTCAATATTATCTATCCGTCTGTAAAATTAAAACCATATTAGTTCACTGCTCAGAATAGGCCATCTGGCCAGCTAATTTTTATATTCCTAACATTAATATTAAGAAAAATTTACTTTTTAATTTTTGTAATTTTTTTTCAGACATCTGCGTTCTTCCGCTCAAATTCAAATCAAGCGCTTGGTATCGCAAAACGTCCAATTCCGTACCTCGTGTCAATTTGGGGAACTTGAATTTTTTTACTTTCATCCATTTCCCTCCCCCAATTGCGTCTCTTTAGCCTTTCCAGTCATATTTTTTTCCCTTTTGATACTCCGTTCCCCTCCGGTCTAGCAAGTCAATTTTATGGAGGGTGATGACCCGCGGTCTAGGCGATCATGTACATCAGCAGCCTACGCATTATGTTTTTATCCTTAAATGTTATCCTTGGAGGAATTTTACCGTTGTATCTCTGTCAATTTCACTACATATACCGTCACTCACATGTTATATACCGTCCCTCACATGTTATATACCGTCTCTCACATGTTATATACCGTCTCTCACATGTTATATAACGTCTCTCACATGTTATATACCGTCTGTCACATGTTATATACCGTCTCTAACATGTTATATACCGTCTCTCACATGTTATATAGTATACCGTCTCTCACATGTTATATACCGTCTCTCACATGTTATATACCGTCTCAAACATGTTATATACCGTCTCTCACATGTTATATACCGTCTCTCACATGTTATATACCGTCTCTCACATGTTATATAACGTCTCTCACATGTTATATTCCGTCTGTCACATGTTATATACCGTCTCTCACATGTTATATACCGTCTCTCACATGTTATATACCGTCTCTCACATGTAATATACCGTCTGTCACATGTTATATACCGTCTCTCACGTGTAATATACCGTCTCTCACATGTTATATACCGTCTCTCACATGTTATATCCCGTCAGTCACATGTTATATACCGTCTCTCACATGTTATATACAGTCTCTCACATGTTATATACCGTCTCTCACATTTTATATACCGTCTCTCGCATGTTATATACCGTCTCTCACATGTTATATACTGTCTCTCACGTGGTATATACCGTCTGTCATGTGTTATATACCGTCTGTCACGTGTTATATACCGTCTCTCACATGTTATATACCGTCTCTCACATGTTATATACCGTCTCTCACATGTTATATAGTATACCGTCTCTCATATGTTATATACCGTCTCTCACATGTTATATTGTGTTGTTGTTGTTGTTGTTTTCGTCTACTATGCTGCTGTAATACCCTGTTCAACCTGAAATTTGGTTATAATTGGGGTATATAGGGTGTTATCGTCTTCACTGGTATCTCGTTCGTAGTCCTGGAGGTGACTGGTCCTGAAAAGGACCACTTGCTGGCTGTCTGGATTCCTCTTTGTCCGTTTGTGGTGCCGTGTCGCTCTCATGGTGTTTTTTATGTTCTGCCTCAACTATCTGGCTCGTTTAGTTTTGTGTGTTTCTACGCTACTAGTTTCTGTTGCTTTTGTCTTCTTGCTCTCCTGTATCTGTGACAGTGCTTTTTCAATTATCGTTGGTAGTAGCTGTTCTAGCGTTTCTGGCTGCTAATGCTCTGTCTTGATTGAGTAACATTTGCTGTACGATGTCGATTTTCATTTTGTCTTTCGTTTCTTTGTTTTGTTCTCTAGTTTTTGTAAGGATATCCTCAACGATACATGTTATATACCGTCTCACACATGTTATATACCGTCTCTCACATGTTATATAGTATACCGTCTCTCACATGTTATATACCGTCTCTCACATGTTATATACCGTCTCTCACATGTTATATACCGTCTCTCACATGTTATATACCGTCTCTCACATGTTATATACCGTCTCACACATGTTATATACCGTCTCTCACATGTTATATACTGTCTCTCACTTGGTATATACCGTCTGCCATGTGTTATATACCGTCTGTCACGTGTTATATACTGTCTCTCACATGTTATATACCGTTTCTCACATGTTATATACCGTCTCTCACATGTTATATACCGTCTCTCACATGTTATATACCGTCTATCACGTGTTATATACCGTCTGTCACGTGTTATATACCGTCTCTTACGTGTTATGTACCGTCTCTCGCGTGTTATATACCGTCTCTAACATGTTATATACCGTCTCTCACATGTTATATACCGTCTCTCACATGTTATATACCGTCTCTCACATGTTATATACCGTCTCTCACATGTTATATACCGTCTCTATCGTGTTATATACCGTCTCTCACATGTTATATACGGTCTCTCACATGTTATATACCGTCTCTCACGTGTTATATACCTTCTCTCACGTGTTATATACCGTCTCTCACTTGTTATATACCGTCTCTCACATGTTATATACCGTGTCTTACATGTTATATAGCGTTTCTCACATGTTATATAGCGTCTCTCACATGTTATATACCGTCTCTCACATGTTATATACCGTCTCTCACATGTCATATAGCGTATCTCACATGTCATATACCGTCTCTCACATGTTATATACGTCTCTCACATGTTATATACCGTTTCTCACATGTTATATAGTATACCGTCTCTCACATGTTATATACCGTCTCTTACATGTTATATACCGTCTCACACATGTTATATACCGTCTCTCACATGTTATTGTTGCACCACTGTTGCAAGTGGTCTGTTGCAAGGAGTGGTTTGGTTAGCTCTGAACAATGTTCCATGTAATGTCAATAAAGTAGTTATAAATTCTGGCCATTGTTTTATCTTCTTGATATTCTTGAGTGATCGTGTATCGTGCCTTCTATGTAAGATTACGCGAATGCAGGGGTGGAAGATTCTGAATAATAATTGAACCTTGGAATACGATTGATGTGACAAGTCGGTTCCATTGAGTCCACAATTATTTAATACAGATTACACGTCAAGACGATTCATGCATGTTGATCACAAAGGTACATATTATAACTTGAAAATATATGGCATAGATATGTAGATATCCTATCAGTCCTTGTCCAATAATCAAATTACTGTATGCAGATTGTCATAGCTGTATGCACGCGCGGTTGGGGTTTCCAACGGCCGACAGTGAGTCTATGAGTCTGGCAAAATCAAATACTATGGACTGTAATTCATCCTTCCTTAATTTTCACTTCGTACTGACCTTTAATCATTTCAAATCTTCGTAATAGCAATGGACTGACCCATGTCCGTACTTGCATAAAATATATCTGTATGGCAATACCATGCCCAACATTGGAAGGAAAGTCAAACGCGTCTTAACAGCTTGACGGTCTATGTGAAAAGGGTAGCGTTTCTTAGTTACCGACTGTGTCCTAAACAACGCTATACACGTCATAATCGATCGTGTATAAAGCGTTCATTAATTGAAACATCTATCGCAATATATTAAATGTCTTAACCTTTATAATTGCACGTCTGGTAACCTTTAGCAGACGGCGTTAATATCATATACCGTAACAATTCCCTGTACACCGGGGAAAAAAAAATCGATAGATTTTTTTTCAATATCTATCCGACTTAACAATTTTTCAAAAAAATTTAACACAATTGTGACATATGGCCGACGATGTTCTGAGTAGAACCGTGTTGCGGTCGTGTCAACTAACTATTTGTCATAGTCATCTAATATAAATCACATTATATATTAATATTATACATATTATTATATCAACTAAATAAATGTCCAATGTTAATAGTGAATGATAAAATTAAATTAAAGTAAGGTCTGTCGTATTAGTATGTCATATAGGAATTAATTTGACTAATTAAAATTAAATTAATTAATTAAACTAAGAGTTAAATTATTAAGATTCTAATTTCACGCGATGTTATGAGAGAAGAAAAGACAAACTAAGTAAGAAGAAATAGAAAGAAATTCGAATATAAGTTTTAACTTAATTGTGTGTGTTAAGTGTTAGTGAATAATGACTAACTAACTTAACTAACTAAATACTGTATAGGTACATTTAAAAAAAAATTATTAATCTAATACTTGTGTGAGATTTATTTTCTCTTTTCATAATTTCTTCTTTTTAGTATTTCGTTCTCTTTTTTTTTTTTTCATTTAATTTTTTTTTTCTCACTTTTCATTTTATTGATAATAATTCAATTAAGAAGTTAAGTTAACTAATTAATTAGTATAGGATATGATGATCCATCCGTAGTCTTGATCCTGATGAATTCTTTTAGGCAAAAGTGTTCAAATGTCCACGTCGGAAAGAAATGTCATTTATAACTGCATCGAAGAATTAAGAGTCCATAGGATAATAAGTTCGACTTGTCGTCAGATATTATTCCATGATTGTTCAATGATATTCGTATATCGTGTATGGATATTATACGAAGTTCGAATGTAAGTATATATACCTTGATTGTCTTGTCGTTCAATTCTGTGATGCATATAGTGTTTATAAAGTTTGAATTGAAGGCAAGGTTAGTTCCTTTATAGTTGATACTTCGTTCAATCCAATGTAGTTCTGATTGATGTAGTTTAAGAGTGTCAATGTTGATTATTCGTCGTCAATAGGATTACGTGACAACGCATCTGCCACACAATTTTCAGTGCCAGGTATGTGTTCAATGGAGAACTCGAATGGCTGTAGGATGATTGAATATCTGGCAAGTTTTTGGCTTTTGTGGTTGGATCGACGCAAGGATGCGACCGCACATTGGTCCGTCTGTATGGTAAAGGGGGCACCGAGTAAGAATTTCTCCAGCTTCGTTATTGCCTAGATCACAGACAAAAGTTCCTTGTCGACTGTGGAATACTTTGTTTCAGCCGGCTTCAGCTTTCTTGATATATATAACGTAGGATGGAGAATGCCGTCATGGTTCTGGAGCAGGCATGCACCAATGCCGTAGTTACTAGCATCTGTTCGTAAGAAAAATCTTTTGGAAGCATCGGGAAGTCTTAAAATTGGTTCATGCGAGAACAAATTTATAATTTTGTTGAAAGTTTCATTGCATGTACCAGTCCATGTCACCTTCACCGGCATATCTTTTTTTAACAATGAAGACAATACAGCCGTGATGGATGACAAGTTTGGTATGAATCTACTGTAATATTGAACAAGTCCTAACAAACTCCTGACCTGTTTCTTCGTCTGAGGAACTGCTATGTTTAGAATTTTGGAGACTGTACTAGGTAACGTTCGGATATATCCCGATCCAATGATATGTCCCAAAAAGGTTATCTCATTACCCGCGATTTGCACCTTTGTAGGTTTAGCAGTTAGATGATAATTCCTTAGAGTGTCAAAAACATATCTAAGTCCCAAAACATGTTCCTCAAACGACGAACTAAACAAGCATATGTCGTCAATATATGTAATAACGTCTGGTCTACCTGATAAAATTTGTCGCATCAGGCGAATGAAGGTAGCTGGCGCATTAACAAGCCCAAAAGGCATCACGTTCCACTGGTATAGACCTTGTGGCGTGGAAAATGCGGTGTAGTACTTAGCCTTTTCGGTCAGTGGTATCTGCCAATAACCTTTAGTTAAGTCTATCTTACTAAATATAGTTGCGTTGGATAGACGTGGCAGTAAGTCGTCAATGAGTGGATGTGGTTCGCTGTCAACTATAGTCTTAGCATTTAATTTTCTATAATCAACACATAGTCTAATGTTATTGTCCTTCTTCCGGACAATCACTAATGGAGAAGAGAATGGCGAATTACTAGTCTCAATGATTCCGAGAGACAACATCTGTTCAAGTTCTTTAGTAGTTTTAGCAAGGAAATGTAAAGGAACAGAATAGGGATGTACACGAATAGGTGTATCGTCATTGAGAGTAATGTCATGACTGATAGCCGATGTGCGACCCGGAACGTCGGTCAACACATCTGGATAAGATTGTAATAGATTAGCAATCTGTAGACGCTGTTGCGGTGTAACCGTTGAAGAGATGGTTACATCCCGCCAAGATTCAGTAGGTTGAACTACTGGTACAGGTAACGGTAACTGTACCTCAGGAAAAGAAGATTCTTCTTCCTGGATGACAGATAAGTTAGTATAATGACAAGTGGATACTGTGTTGTCATCTAGTTCATGAAAAATTGACTGTAAGTGTTCAGGACGTGTATGAAATTGCTTGAGCATGTTAATATGAAATATCTTTTTGTGTCCCTTGATATCTAAGACGTATAAGAATAAATGACCAATAAGGAAAGGAAATGATGACTGACTAGAGCTGAGTCATCAAGAAATAAGACAAAAGGGTGAGCGTACACCATTATCTGCGTGGTGCAGAATCATGTACTAATTGTAACTTAAGATAACGGTGATGAAAATAAACACCATTATCACGCTCGATTACCCAACGAGCGTCTCGATTGTTACGAAATGTAACCATCGCCTGTCTATTCTGCCCATTGCATGATGGCAGAAGACGAACAAACTTAACGTTTGCTGTATAATCAAAAAAATTTCTAAGTGCCTGCCAGGTAGTATCCTGCGGCAGATTTCGCACTAACACTGTGCGAGAATACGCACTTTTCCCAATATATGTAGTATCATTGTCACGAAATAGTGGACAATGATGATATGTATTCTTTATCAAAGAATTAGCCTTCCCTTTCAACACCGACATTGTCTTTCTGTTAGATGTCGTATCATCCTGACTGGACTGAGGATGATACCTATCATCACGAAAGGTATTAAGTTTCCTACATGTCGTAGACGTGTCCTTGCTGGGCAAAGTAAAAACTTTTTCATCATAATTATTTGTGTTAACTTTATGTTTCCTTTTAAGTCCAGCATTATTATTTAACCTATTATTCTTCTTCATAATGTTTTTGTCAATGTTGACAACGTCAACAGTTTTATTAGGATCAGTTATATCCTTAGTATGTTGTCCAATAGATCTATCATCTTCATCAATTTCCAAGATAGTACTGAGAGTGAAGTTGGAAACTGCTGTGCCACATGTATTCATGTTGTTGGCACGAAGTGTAGCCATATCAACAACAGCGTTAGCGTTGCTAAAAGAACGCAAATTCTTTTTTTCCCAATCATTAATTTCCTGTGGGGTACAATCCTTACTACCATGGATGCGTCCCAACATCAGATCTGCAATTGGATTCTGAAGCATGCATACTTTTACGTTTCCTGTGAAAAAAGCGAAAAGGAGTGTTAACATGAATAATAGCTGTGGGGTAAAACTCTATTGTTCCACCAAACGTCATGCAACGGACATATTCCCCCGTTGCACAGCTGGGATGTACCAGCGACTGTCGTACACCAATCGTTGTGGATCCCGAATCCCTCAATACTGAGACGACGGATCCATTAACTAATCCCCTGTTAAAAATTAGTAGGCCTGTTCCATCGTTGACTGCAAGACCTACCTGTGGTATAATATGTCCGCAGTTAAGCACTGTTTCTTTCGCCTTCTGAAAAATAAGATTGCATTGCTGGCAACTATTTGCCACATTATAATTAATAGCAAAACATGCAGCAGAAGACTGTGTTGTATTATTGTCAAGTGGAACCTGAGCTATAGGGGTAGTATTATTTGTAACTGCCGCCCCTGTATTATGGTTGTAATGAGATGATCCCCGAGAATGAGATCGATTCCGAGTATAATTGTTAGAATTATCTCGTCGTCCTCTATAGTAACTATTATCTCGATGTCTCGAGCCATGATTATTACCATTCCAGTTACTATTATTATTGGGAGTATGTGATCGATTATAATGAGTGTTATGTTGACCATTGTGGTAGTTTGTTTGAGGTGAATAATTTCTATCTCGTGATCTACCTCTGTTGAACTCATTTTTATTGTTGAAATCATTATTATGTCCCTTCTGAAAGTTAACATTGTGATTTCTTTGGAACCTGCTTCTGTCTACACTGTGATGTCTTTGTTTGTTATTGTGATTGTAGGCCATATTAGACGCCACAGGTAGAGGTTCTCTTAATGAGGAGTTAGAAATGGTTGCATTCGGGTGTGCCGAACAGTAGTTTAAAGAAATTTTTTCTAACTCATCCATAGTACCTGGTTTACGCTCCTGCAAATATGCAAAAAATGGCTGGCTAACTGAAGATAATACCTTATCTCGTAGTAGTAAATCAACTAATTTGTCGTATGATTTGTTGACTTCTGCCAGTTCAACCCATCTGTTAAATGTATTGCGTATATTCGCAATGAATCCTGCAAAATCCCTTGGAGATTCAGGTAAAATTCCCTTAAATTTCAACCTACAGTGTTCCTCGTCCAGGTGAAATCTTCGTAGAAGTAAGGACTTAATAGCACCGTAGTTATTAGCTATTGATGGGTCAGCATTCTGAGAAGCTGTCAGTGGTTCTCCAACCAAGAATTCATTTAATTTGAGTACCCATGACTCTTCAGGCAAATGGTTTGTTTTGCAAGTCTGTTCAAAACGTGCCAGGAACGATGAAAGGTCGTCGACGTTCAAGTTGAAAATGGGTAGTTTAAAGTTGTAGAAGTGTTTAGGCTGGCTGGATGATGATCCATTTTGTGCGTTATTATTCTGGTTTGCATCAGCATTTTGTGCTTGTAATCTTGCTGTCTCCAATTTAATACGCGCCAATTCCATTTCTTGTTGTAAAATAATTTCCTCTCGTTTCAATTTATTCTCTTCTTCCTGCCTGGAGATTGCTCTTTGCTCTTCTCTTTCACGTTGAGCAATCTCTCTCAACCTATTTTCCTTGGCAATTTGCTTCATCTCAAGTTCTGCTTCCTCTTTCTTTAATGCTGCCTTTTGTTCCTCTTCCTCTTTCTTTAATGCAGCCTTTTTTTCTGCTTCTTTTATTTCATATTTTTCGAGTTCTGATTCAGCAAACTGACGAAGTTCTTGAGATTTGTAGCCATAATCACGGCCAATTTTAACGAAATGGTCTATAGTAAGCATTTTGACTTTTATCTGTAGTAATTATTGATAATTACTGATTAAAATAGTCAATAGTAGCTTCAGAGTAATTATTATACTTACTCAACTTAGAAATATTCAATATAAGTAATCACAATAGTATTGAACTTAATGTCTAAGTTCAACTACTAGACAATATTTTGTAACAATATTGTATCTAAATAATACTATATCATAAATAGTTATGATATCTGTTAAATATAATGTAATTATATCACCCAATTAACCTCAATATCCAATAATGTTGGGTATAATTCCTAGTAATTATATTATTCAATGTACTAAGTCACTCTTTTAGTACTAGAAAAGTATATTAAATAATATACAATGGGTCTATTACCTCAAAGGTAGATATAAGATTAGTTTATTTTGTCAATATATATATTATATTATTATGCCCTAGGCATCTATGATAAATTGTAGTGCTACTTTCTTGGACTATCACTGCATAATTATGCAATGTCCCATATTACCCTTCAATTTCAGAAAAAATTAATTAAATTAGATTACAAGTGTATTATTGCATATAATAGCATATTATTAATGTAATATAAATATATATCATGAGGACAGACAAGCAATGATGCAACTAAAGGGTACAAACAATGTCAAGACGCAAACAAGACATTTTTTCACAATTAAAAATGAATTTATGAACTAAATAAAATAAGCGGAAATGTCACAGACCAAATGAAAGGTCATGGTCTGACCCGAGGTCAACTTAATATTCAAAGTACACAAAAAATAAAAATGACTGCGAAAAATGATGACGTCACAGGACTCATAACGGACGAAAATTTAATAATCATAAAATAAATGAGTCAGAGGAGAATGGACGAAATAGTGACGAACATGGTACAGAACTGAATAAAATTATTAACTGAATACGAATAAAATACACCAATTATCTACGGGACAGTACAGCTAACGCAAATTGTCAAACGGTAGCAAATTTGGACAGACTGTCCAATGGCAACCTCAATGGGCTTCCAAAAGTGCGATCGTTTAAGTTCCCTAAGAACGACTGAAATCTAGGTGGTCAGCTGTTCGCGACATTCCCAGAGATTTCAGTTCCCTCTCCAACCGGCCCACGAATTAACAACAAATACATACGATGGAAAACAAATTTAACATATATACATGAAAATACATAGACATGCCTAATCAAAGCAAAATGGACTTAGTTAGCACTGTTTGCAATACCAACAGTTAAACATCTAGATTTATCTTTACCGTTGCTTCGATCAGTGCTAGCGGTCGTCAACAGCTAGGCTAATGCCCTTGACTGCCTGCTCCTGTAGTCCATTTCTTGTGTCTGCTTCAAATGACTTATTTTTCCCTTGGTTAGGCTTAAAAGAACGACTTCAGTTTTTCTCCGATAGTTTCACCTACACGAATTTCAGTGACGTCGCGTTGTTAGGCATTAGACTGAGTACTGCGTCATAGGTCATAATTCAGCACATCATGTGATCGTAACTTGATCGTAAACATTTCATTCGAAAGTCATTCAGAAATTTTTTTGTCGATCCCCAGACACCGGACACCACTGTTGCACCACTGTTGCAAGTGGTCTGTTGCAAGGAGTGGTTTGGTTAGCTCTGAACAATGTTCCATGTAATGTCAATAAAGTAGTTATAAATTCTGGCCATTGTTTTATCTTCTTGATATTCTTGAGTGATCGTGTATCGTGCCTTCTATGTAAGATTACGCGAATGCAGGGGTGGAAGATTCTGAATAATAATTGAACCTTGGAATACGATTGATGTGACAAGTCGGTTCCATTGAGTCCACAATTATTTAATACAGATTACACGTCAAGACGATTCATGCATGTTGATCACAAAGGTACATATTATAACTTGAAAATATATGGCATAGATATGTAGATATCCTATCAGTCCTTGTCCAATAATCAAATTACTGTATGCAGATTGTCATAGCTGTATGCACGCGCGGTTGGGGTTTCCAACGGCCGACAGTGAGTCTATGAGTCTGGCAAAATCAAATACTATGGACTGTAATTCATCCTTCCTTAATTTTCACTTCGTACTGACCTTTAATCATTTCAAATCTTCGTAATAGCAATGGACTGACCCATGTCCGTACTTGCATAAAATATATCTGTATGGCAATACCATGCCCAACATTGGAAGGAAAGTCAAACGCGTCTTAACAGCTTGACGGTCTATGTGAAAAGGGTAGCGTTTCTTAGTTACCGACTGTGTCCTAAACAACGCTATACACGTCATAATCGATCGTGTATAAAGCGTTCATTAATTGAAACATCTATCGCAATATATTAAATGTCTTAACCTTTATAATTGCACGTCTGGTAACCTTTAGCAGACGGCGTTAATATCATATACCGTAACAGTTATATACCGTCTCTAACATGTTATATACCGTCTCTCACATGTTATATACCGTCTCTCACATGTTATATACCGTCTCTCACATGTTATATACCATCTCTCACATGTTATATACCGTCTGTCACATGTTATATACCGTCTCTCACATGTTATATACCGTCTCTCACATGTCATGTACCGTCTGTCACATGTGATATACCGTCTCTCACGTGTAATATACCGTCTCTCACATGTTATATACCGTCCCTCACATGTTATATACCGTCTCTCACATGTTATATACCGTCTCTCACATGTTATATACCGTCTCTCACATGTTATATTCCGCCTCTCACATGTTATATACCGTCTCTCACATGTTATATACGGTTTCACATGTTATATACCGTCTCTCACATGTTACATACCGTCTCTCACATGTTATATACCGTCTCTCCCATGATATATTCCACGTGTTTTATGATCCCCAGCCTTTACCTTCTGTTATCAATCAGCTCTGGTCATCTGGAAACTGTAACACAATTATGGTGCCTGATACAGGGTGTACCTCCTCTCCCTCAATTATTCTCCTATTCATCAAATACTGAAGACTGTCACAAAATTAACCATGATACAACGTTAAAATATCTCTAATTATACAAAGTAGGGATAAAAACTAATGCGTAAGCTGCTAGAATACATGATCGCCCACGCCGCGGGTCATCACCCGCCATGGAAATTAAATTGTTAGACTTGAAGGAAAAACGGAACTTGATGAGAACGGAGATCAAAAGGAAAAATCTGACTGAACGCGTGCTTGAAACTAGCGAGGCTAAAAGGACGCAAATTGGTGGGGCAAGGAGGAAAAAGTCACGTTCCCCAAGTTGACATAAAGTAAAGAAATCGACAAAAGGGACCTTGGATATTATACGCCACAGTCATTTCTTGGACGCTTTTGCGATAACTTAGCCCGTTTATTTGAATGCAGTGATGAGAAGATTCTAGAAAATATTTGAAAAGTAACTTTTCTTAATAATAATGTTAGGAATATAAAACCTAGCTGGCCGGATGGCCCATCTTGAGCAGTGAAATAATATGCTTTCATTTATACAGACGGACAGATAATAAGAAAGATATTGACAAAATACTGTGTTGTTCATATCAGCGAACGTCTGCATTGAAATAAAACATGTCACTATTTTCAAAAAATTGTGGCCTTGAAGACGCAAATGCTAAAATCTAGTTGGAATGAAGAGACGGGGTGGGATGGTGAATTGTGGCTAAAAATAACTTTAAAGGCAAAATTGTGTAGGGGAAGGCAGGGTTGGTTCAAAAAAACAAGTGTGTTTTTTTGTGAAACGCAAGTAGAGACGGACGGACCAACAGACAATAAGGCATACTTGACTGAGGTATGACTGAAATGACTTATTGGTAGGATATTTGAATTTGAAAAAAGAAAAGGCAATGATTGGCCATAGATGAATATATTATCGGCGCTCAGACGCGCATTTTGTGCCATTCATTATAACTTGTCCTAGTAGACACAGTGAATTATTAAGTGGTGTAATTCCCAGAAGCTATTGAAATATTTAGAGGGACGCCATCATAAGGCCAGCAGCTCAGCTGAGTTTTGCTAGCATTTAACTGTGTTCTATATTCATAATTCTGGTAAGACTGAAATTATTTCTTTGTACATTTTAATATTTGTTTAAGGTTTCGAGTGATTTGATACTGCAATAGCATAATCAGTCCCTTACAACAAGTAAGGATTCGCTCTAGACCCCCCGCCCCAGTTCAGGGTCTAGAGACAAATAAAATACATAAACTCCCGCAAGGATTATGAAGGACAGATCAGGTGTTGAGATCAGTGGAACATATCACCTATCCTATTCTATGGCAAGAAGCTAATGAACATATTTCAGAATCTGTAGTCTGGGAGAACTTAGCCTATGTGAAACCAACTTGGTAAGATGTGTTGTTTGGTCAGAAAGATCTGACCCGTCTATGTGGTGTTGTTGTTGTGTAGTGTTGTGTCCAGAAATGGTTAGAGGATGGAATTCTGACACATGACTAATACTTTGATTGCAGAGCTGTGAGTTTCAGTTGGGACCACTATGGTGTCAAATGAGTTGTTGAATATTACCAGAGTGGACCCGTGCAGTAACATTTTGTCAGAGCAGCCTATTATAGCCCCCAAGCACGGAGAGGTGGGGCCACCAGACTTCTGATATTGCCCCCAAGCACGAAGAGGGGGGCCACCAGACTTCTGTTATAGTCCCCAAGCACGGAGAGGTGGGGCCACCAGATCTCAGCACCAGAGCTACACCTTCAAGCTACGTGAGCTTCTGGTCTGCTGAGAATTCACCAACTCAACTTATTTGCTAACACACCCATAAAATTTCCATCAAATAACTGGACAATGTGTAGTCAAGATAGACAGGGAGTGATGAGGCCACCCCAACAGCACATCCATTAAATGTTCTCCCAAATAGATTACAACTATAAACAGTAATAATATTAACTAGTCTAGTAACATATATATGTACACACCTTGCATTTATTATGTAATATTCATGCATTTCTTTCATAATTGCTAAACCTTTCATATGTTCTGGCCAAAATAAAACCTTGGTTCAGAACAAATAAATGTAAGAAAATTACTATCCAATTTTTACACACTTGAGTTAGTTCAGTGTATTATAACATTTATTAATATTATTAGACTTAGTAAATATCTGTGTGTGTATGTAAACTACCACAACACATTACATATCATTACCCTAGACATTTAACGTAGCCACATTCATTAGTAAAAAAGATAGGTGTGAGGTCGTAGTGGTAGCAAGAAGGGCCTTCTGACAATTCACAGCTACATTTTATCTCAGGAGCCTTCACAGCTGACCTCATGCATCACACTTAGTAATATCACCATCATACAAAACCATCAAATCCACTACAAAGACAACAACTGCAAATAAAAGCAAACTAAATGTAGAATAAACGTGGAAAGAGAGCAGACAATAGAAATATTAAAACATCATGTACAATGTCAGTTTATGGTTGAACTAGAAAGTAAACCTGTCTTGTTTATCAACAAAATAATCAACGGTTATTGTCAAATTGACCACATTTAACAACATATGTAAATAACGTTTGAGCTGTGTCACTGTTTTGTTTTATTAATACATTCTTTCATTCCCCCCCCCCCCTTCTCCTCCTTTCCTATTGCTATTTTGTTTACTTTTTTATTTTTATTTTTTTATTTATTTTTTTTTTCCTTAACCAGCGGCCTTTGGGCTTTCAGCCCTTCGGCCCAATGACATGTCATTGCGAGGCTGGGGAACCTGAGGACTTTCCTTCCAACCCGGTCAGGAGCTTCGCTCCTTCCCATCCACAGAGGGTTTATCACAGGAGCCGTTCAGGCTATTCAGTCAAATTTCCGGCCGTAAACATTTCTTCAAACGCCGACGCCCGGGTTTGAACCATGAACACCTGGTCGCCAGTACAACGCCGAAGCCATTACACCAGCGCGGCTCCCAGTTTACTTTTTTTTATAAACGGGAGGTAACCGCTTCAAAAAAAAAAAAAAAAATTGTGTTGGAAAACGGTTTTTATTTTCAGTGTGATTATTTTGTTAGCACGATCTGGAACCAGTTGAACATTGATGACCTTTTTGTACTCCGTTAGTCTTCCTCATCATCATCATGTTCAGCTCTTAGAGTTGTATAAACCTTCAACAAATTCTTGTCATACCTTCCTGGTCTTTCCATGTCTTTTTTCTTCTTTTACATTTCTCTCTCTCTCTCTCTCTCTCTCTCTCTCTCTCTCTCTCTCTCTCTCTCTTGCAAACAAACGAAGTTCGCCAGACTCATTAAGCTGCAATACCTCATTTAAGTGTACGGACTTTAGCGATTACTTTCAGGCAGAAATAACCAGTCTTAAATCTACGATACCAGATTATCCTTGTTACCTAGACCAACTGTTAGCATTCAGTGAGAACAAATGCACAAACACAGTCCCATCCGACATTCCGTATATGACAGTTAATGAAGTGTATAACTATCTTCTAGGCCTTAAAGAGAACAACTCATCAGGACTTGATGAAATCAGTAATCGAATACTGCGCCATGCTGCGCCAGTTATTAGTGATTCACTAACATACATATACAATCTATGTATCGCAAAGAGTTACTTATTGTTGCACTTTAAAGTCGCTAAGGTATATCCTCTTTTCAAACCTGGTTCCTCTGATACTCGTAACCTTGGTAACTATAGGCCAATCTCTCTAATATCATCGCTATCCAAACCACTGGAAAAACACATTCACAAAATTACACTACAACACCTAGTTTACAACAACTTCCTAATTGATAGTCAATCGGGGTTTAGGCCTAAACATTCATGTCACACTGCTCTAAGATGATAGACAACTGGCACCTACATATTAACAACGATAACATGTGTAGGGCAGTCTTTGTAGACTTTAAAAAAGCATTTGATATGATAGATCACGCTATTTTAATTAGAAAACTAGAAACTCTAAAAATAAACTTTCAACTGGTGACAATGATTACATCATTCCTGTCAGACAGAAAACATGTAGTTTCTTACAATAACTCATATTCTAGCCCAGCAGTAATAAATACTGGCGTTCCTCAGAGTTCTATACTTGGTCCTCTACTTTTTACCATATACATTAATGACCTTCCTCTTCACATCAAGCACTCATCCTGTGATCTGTTTGCGGACGACTGTACTGTTTACAAGAGTGATAAAAGTTGTAAAACTCTCGACCTATCGTTACAAAAGGATACATATAATCTGATTAAGTGGAGCAACGGTAATCGCATGCTAATAAATATCATTAAAACGAAATGCATGTTAATATCAACTAGACAAAAATTACAAAATTCAGAGAAAACAACACTTCATATCTACATTGGTACCTCACTAATTCAAAACGTTAATGAACATAAAACTCTAGGTATAATCGTTGACCAGCATCTAAACTGGAACTCACATGTACATGCACTGACCAAGCAAACGGCACAGAAAGTTTACCAGTTAGCTAAAATCAAACATTTCCTAGATGAAGATGCACAAAAATTGTTCTATATATCTCACATACAAGCAAACCTTGACTATTGCTCCACAATCTGGGATGGTTGCTTGTCACGTAGAGATTATGATCAATAAATTTTCTATTGTCCTCTTCTTTTCTTCACCCGTGTCCTCTATTTTATTATCACTCTCTACCTTTTTCCTTTATTTTTCGCATCCATTCGTTTGCGAAAAATATTTTCTTCCCCATTCTCAACTTTACCGTTTTCTTTCTCATACTGGTAAACGCGTTTATGACATAACGTGTCAGAGAGAGAGCGTTAAAATGCATTCTATTGCATTAGGTGTCAGTGGACGAAACAGTGAATATATTCGTCTGGCCAGACATAGGAGCAGACATATGTCTACAGCATTCCCTGCACCAGACGAAATAAACTGTGAATATTCGCTTTCGCCAGACCTATAGGCGACAGAGTTGTCTGCATTTTCACCTGCCACAACGAGTTGCATCGGCTGAGCGCTCAGGTGAGGCGCGATAATCGACATCTCCTCGGCGCAGTTTGAGACATTTGTCTGGAAATCTCAGCTGACAAGGCACTCACTGTTGGCCTGGTCAGCGTGAGGTGTGAAAACGCACGAGTGTCAGTTCATGGTAGTCTTCTAGTTGAAGTAAGGTGTTTTAGACGGAAAGGGGAGATTATTTCGTTTGGCGAAATAAAGTGGGACCTGTCGTCAAATATGTGTGTTTCTTCCGTAATAAACTGTTTTATCGTGGACTCTAACAAGGCGGACTTATTAATATACTCGCGCTGCTCGGTTTCAGAGTATTCAATTTGTCATATATGCTTACCATGAACTATATTAATGATGTCGTCAAATATGTGTGTTTCTTCCGTAATAAACTGTTTTCTCGTGGACTCTAACAAGGCAGACTTATTAAGTTGATCATTGAGCGATTCACTTGTTAGTTATCCTTTTCACACATTCGCGTTTTCAAATAATTACAGCACGATAATAATCAATGAATGAGAACCAGAACAATCCAGTCATGGACAGCGATTTTGAACATTGTTTATTCCTTCGATATTCCACTGTCTAAAGCAGCTTCCATGATACTTTGATCACAGACATGCTATGCTAACCGGATAGTCTGTATTAGAGCAGACGCTCCCCGGATCCATTCTGATGAAACCAACAAACAAATCTGCAGAGCTGGAATCCGTTTCATTAAACGACAGTAACAGATAAAAAGTGTGTGAGTGTCCCAAAGTTTGCGCCAGACGGCGAACAACAGCACGACTGTAAGTATATCAGGGCCCTGATGAAAGAACCGAGTGAAAGTAGACTGAAGGATGTTCTTTGTTGAGTCACCCACGTTGTAACTTCCTTTATGCAAGTTATTGCTAACAATATTTACCCTTAGAATAAAGCAGAGTATCAAGTCTGTCCATACCTTCAAAAGGGGGAAACCATAGACTCAATCATATGTATCTGTAACTCCTTGTGGTTATCACTTTCTTCTAACGGGACTGTGAGCTATATATATCCGGGGGAAGGACCATACAAACGGGTCTATCACTATTGTAGCATTCATTGATTTTTATGACTATGTGTATGTTTTTGATGTATTTTATATGTTGTGATGTAAGTTTACTATGATAATTAAACTATACCTACATTTATTTCCGTGTGGTGGTCAGTTCGTTCCCATAATATATATATAATCCTTGTTATAGTTTTCCCACGTCTGTGTGTCTAACTGTCGTCAATTGTATGTGCGTGCACGTGAGTGGATAGATATATATTAATATATTTTTTTTAGACTGTCTGACTCCTCTGGATCTGTTGTAGAAGATAGGCGGAAAGAGAGAGAGAAATTCTCGATTTCCGGGACAGCCTCTATAAATTTCTACCATCTCACTCGTGGAACTCTATTTCTATTATCACATCTCACTGTGGCTATCACTCATTCTAACCTATTCAGAAGGGACCAACCCAAGTCTTAATTTCCCTATAAAAAATCTACGACATTGCTCAATGTCCAACACAAAGAGACTCCGTTCACTACAAAAGCGTGCAGTGCGTCTAGTCTCTGACAACTGCCTAACTCAGTGTGTAGATTTCTATAAAAACCTCCGAATACTGCCCTTAAGAAAGCGCCTTCTGTTTAACAAAGCTAAATTTGTTCACAAAATCCTGTCACACAATGCTCCAGCATATCTGTGGCCAATGTTCAATTACAATGAAAGACGCAGTCTACGCTTTAAAAGATTGCAAGTGCCCAAGTCTAGGCTTGACTTATTCAAGAAAAGCTTAGCGTACTCTGCTGCTCATCTTTGGATTTGTCTTCCACATAACCTAAGAAACAACCTCAGTCCCTATTCATACAATCATAGACTTTTTGAATACTTTCTTAATTCTGATTACATGCCCCCCTAATCGGATTATCTTTTCTTATAACATCAACTGTAGGTTCTAATGACAATGTTTGTACTTTTCAACATATGTTATGTCATGCTTATAAGTAATTAATGTTAATATGAGTGTGCTATATTATTATTTTACTTTACGTTGAATTTCTTGAAATTGATATGTAACATGCATATGAGAATAAATGAATTCAGTATGAAAGGTGAGCGAAAGGAAGGGCAGAATGTTAGACGGGCCTGCGTGCCCAATTCTCAACACTTTGAAAATAAAGTTCGTTCGTTCGTTCTCTCTCTCTCTCTCTCTCTCTCTCTGTCTCTGTCTCTGTCTCTCTGTCTCTCTCTCTCTCTCTCTCTCTCTCTCTCTCTCTCTCTCTCTCTCTCTCTCTCTCTCTAGTTTCTGTCTTCGTATGTTCTTCGGTGTCTTACCCAGGATTCTAGAACAAGAACTACCATGTAAGACTATCATCAAAATGTTTTCTTAATGTTGACCTTACCCAACTCTAGTGTCTCCTGATATCTTGTTCCACTGTCAGTTCTCTAGTTCTTGTCATCAGTTCCACATTGGTGACCTTTTCATAACATTTAAATTCCTTAGTTCTACTCAAACACCCATTTATGACAGTGTAACTTCTTGGTTGTATTTTGTTGTGTTCTCCATTTAAATTTAAATAATTCCCATGTAAATAAAGAACCCACTATTGAAGTCAAAAATTACTTGCAATTTAATCGGAATTAAAAATTAACGGGTCAACAGAAAGTTGTGGGATGATTATGAGGCGATGTAATTTATTGGTAGAATAGAAATTATGTGTTTTTAAGGTCATAAACATTTACTCACGCCTATATCAGCCAGCTTGTAGAGTTGCTCCGCTCACGCCAACAACTAAAGCTAGTCGGCGACTGTTTTCAGCTTTAACGTTAGTGTTAAATGATTTTCGCCAGGCTATGAAAGACGATTTGATGCAGCTATAATTTTTAGAGAATTGATTATGAATATAAGAACAGATCAGCTTCTTTAGATAGTATTCTTTCTCGCTGTGAGCATTGCTCCAGACACAAAGAGTTATCATCATAAATCCTAGCCATTGGTCAGTAAGCACAATGAGGTTATATATCTCAACCTTCGTTTATTATACACTAGAGAAAATGTCTTAACTGAAGGCTAAAACATTGACCACGAAAGTACAATTGTTCGTTCGCTCTAACCTCTCTGCTGTTCTTAGTACTCATTGCAGTCGTCCCGGTGACCCCAGCCTAAGGCCTGTCTTCCAAGTACATCACCACATCAATTCTGGCGACACTTTATGCCGGTCACAAATACCAAAATCAATGAAATATAAATTATGTTAAGAAACACACAAGCAAATTAATCTTTTGGGTAGAGCAATAACAATTAGTGTAGGAAAATTTAATTAAAAAGAATGTAAGTAGAATTTAAACATTAACTTTAAAATATGACATTCAATTATTGGCAAATACGTGGCGGTTTCTTGTAAATTCAGGGCTATATAAGTTATAACTCTCTATTGCGGTGACACAGACATAGATAAAGAGAGAGAAACATGGGTATATAGACGTGTATAAATATAGACACATTGACTGATGCACAAATAGGGAGGTAGGTTAGCAGTTAGGTAGGCACATAGCCAAATAGATAGGCTGATCTGTAATCAACAAAGGATTCCCCCGAAGGTTCAACGAAAGATTGTATAAACTATTTGTTAATATGCCAATATTTGTACATTGTGGACAAAAAGAAGTGAGTGAAGCCCTCTTGAATAATATTTAATATTAGTATTACATTTTGTTGTACTATTGAGAGGTAATAATAGTTTGAAGTACAAAATAATAAAAACATCTTGCATATAGCATTATACTGCAATTTAATGGCAATGTGTATTGTTAAATTTGAATACAGAAACTAAATTTTGTAACAATAATGGTAAGGGAAATAATTAGATGATAAGAGTAAAGTGAAAAATAGGAACATGGTGAATTCCATTCCAGACTTTGTTCAACTATTATTCTCAAGGTGGCTATTTGGTCTGTACAGGATCTGTTTTGTCGAAAACCTGCTTGTTCATCTCTCAGTTTCTTGTCTATGGACTCTTTTAATCTTTCAAGGATAATCCTGTTTAGTACTTTCCTGGCACTGATAGTAACATTATTCATTTATAATTTGTGCACTCTTGTAAATTTCCCTTCTTAGGCAACTTAACCAGAAATCCTTCCTTCCATTCTGCTGGTATCTCTTCCTTTTCCCTGACTTTACCAAGTAATTTATATAACATCTCTGTAGCCGTGTTGATATCTGCTTTGATGGCCTCTTCTGGAATGCTGCCATCAGGCCCAGACGCGTTTCCATCTCTTAGAAGCTGTATGGCTTTCTTTATTTCTTCCTTCGTTGGTCTTTCACCGTTAATTTGTAGCTCTTCTTCTGCTGGCTGGATGTCCGGGGGGTTTTGTGGAGCTGGTCTATTGAGAAGATCCTCAAAATATTCTGTCCACCTCTTCATTTGCTCTTGTGTATATTGCTGAGCAGTTTCCCATTCTTGTCTTTTATGAGGCAACTTGTGTGCTTGTATTTCCCTTTTAGCGTCTGTGTGCTGTTATACAGTTCTCTCATATTTCCTTTGGCTGCAGCATCTTCTGCCTCTCTTGCCAACTCCTCAATATACTTCCTCTTGTCTCTTTTGATACTTCTTTTTACTTCTTCGTTTGCTTCTGTGTACACTTCTTGAGCCTTGGCTTTGGAACTTCTGTTTTGCTGGTATTTTCGTCACCAAGAGCTGACGCTCAGTGACAGTGGATCAAAGAAGAAGAAAGTATTCTTTCTAAATGTTGTAGCAGCATGACGACATACGCCACCGCGTAAAAAAGTGAAGCCATGGTATCATTTTGTGAATAATGGCTAACAGACAGCGAACTGAAGGATTAGATAAAGCCGGACTCTGGCAATCGCTATGCTGCGATTTGTGTGGTCTGTTCCTGTATATTAACTAATGCCAACAAAACAGCTTTATTGACACATAAATGCACACAGAAGCACATGAAAAACTTCGAAGCCAAAAGCAAAACTCTGAACATTAACAAGTTTTTCATCAAACCAAAAGAGCCCTGTCTCCAAGACAAAATTGCTAAAGAGGAGATACTGTTGTCGGCTTTCATGTTACTGTTAAAATATCTGGTTTTCAAGAGTTCATATATTGGGGTGTTAATACAATCATTTTTATATAATTGTGAATTTTTGGTAATAATAAATAAAATACAAATGAAGAAAGAAATACAAATTGGTAGCACACAGCTTATTTGTGCTAAAGTTGCACTAAAAGATTGTGTAAGCATCGTCTATCCCGTGTATTTGAGGCCAAAAATAATCTGGGTATTTCTGGGTTTTTGTAAGAAGAAAATCTGGGTTTATCTCTAGAACGTGAGTGGCAACCTTGCAAGGGGACATGCCAAACACATCGTCTCAACTTTAGTTTAGGTAGCACTTTATGCCGGCCAAAAAATACAAATAAGGTTTTGATATGTTAGTATTCATTAATTGAAACTCTTGTTATAGATATTTACTGACATGTGTTGAACCTAGCGTGCATTTATTTATCCCAAATAAAATATAAAAATATTATTTTTATAACAATAACAAATGGCAGAAAATCTCTCTTCGTAATTTATAAAAATGGAGTCACGTTCTTTTCTGCTACAAAAGAATTACAAAAGTCAATATAAAATAACTATTGAATGCTTTAAAAGTTATAAGTAATTTTCCTGAATTTATTACTCCCCTTGTAATAAAAATTACGTCCCTTAAATAAAATTCTTAAATGTATCTGAACGTTTCAGTATAAGGGAAATAGCAATGCAATGGTAGTGCAACATTGATAAGAGTTCCCGTCGTCAATGTCTGGTTGTGTAGCGAATACAGAAAGTTAATTAAAAGTCAATGTCTTTACATACTTGTTGCATATGTGGGTTCTGACCCCCCCCCCCCCCCCGCCTTTCTTTTTCTCCAATGCGTATGGAATCGATACTTGCCGAGTTTGTATAGGTAACCCCCAAGCACTCCAAAGGAGGCAACTAACAATCATTTCTGTGACTGCCAAAATACAAAAGGCTATATGTGTTGCAAGACAGTTCTTTATATCTCTCAACTGGAATAAACTGAATATTGAACCCAATCTTGTGCCTTGCCTCCCCCTTCTCCCTTCCACCCCTAAAATAAAATAATAAATTAAAGGCAACCACAGCTGAAGTTTGAAAGATGTGTACAAGAGAGACATGAAGAGATAAGTCCAGGATTCTGGTAGGACGAAGTTGCCGATCGTAGCAAGTGGAGATGTTCCCTAAGATTATAGGAAGAGAGGCTCTTACAACATCCGGTGGAAATAGCAATTTAACGAAAGGGTTCAGTTCAAAACTTTAGCCAAATAGCCAAAAGAGTGATCGCTGCCATCAAATGTCAAGGACGATCACATGATCACAGTATACGATATAATATTTCTACACAGTTGACTGACAAGTCAATGTCAAGGACGATCACATGATCACTGTATACGATATAATATTTCTACAAAGTGACTGACAAGTCAATGTCAAGGACGATCACATGATCACTGTATACGATATAATATTTCTACAAAGTGACTGACAAGTCAATGTCAAGAACGATCACATGATCACAGTATACGATATAATATTTCTACAAAGTGACTGACAAGTCAATGTCAAGGACGATCACATGATCACAGTATACGATATAATATTTCTACAAAGTGACTGACAAGTCAATCTCTTCTTTTTAAAATGTTATTATCAGCACTTATACCTACGGAATATATATATAAACATGCGTGTCAAAACAAGGAGTAATAACTGCCATATGACAATTGACAAATACGTTGTATTTTTTTTTGTTCCAACAAACAAACAAAATAAACTAAATTTCTAAAATGACCTTTAAACTCAACGTTACCAGAGAGAGAAAAAATTATGCCCGCCACGATGTCATGTGATCTCCATGTGCGCTGTTGTGTTAATGTGACTGTCACGATTTGCCTCCCCTTTCCGTCCTCAGTAGTGGTCCAACAGTGACCAAAATCAAGAGTATCTAATGTAGGTCTTCATAGTTGTCTACCTT
Organism: Oreohelix idahoensis; assembly: GCA_024509875.1. NCBI lineage: Eukaryota > Metazoa > Mollusca > Gastropoda > Stylommatophora > Oreohelicidae > Oreohelix > Oreohelix idahoensis. Next base: position 220,888 of record JAMPIV010008832.1, read on the forward strand.
AACACAAGATTACTCTTGGTAGAGTTGTAGATAGAAGGATGATGAAACTTTTACCTCGAGGGACTGTTCACAAGATATTTCAGAAGTCAAGAACAATGCAGAATGAGTCTGAGCACGTTAACTTTTTCTCTTACCCGCCGCCTTTTGTGGAGGTGTATATTGTCTGATTTAGCTCGCCCAAGCCTCTAGCTCAGAGGTTGTCAAACTGTGCGTCGCGTTGATATAATTATCACTCATTCTTTTCTCCATTCAGAGTCTGGGGTTACCTCTGCTTTTGGTTCTTCCGAGAGAATTAGCATGAAGCAATCACCAGCGCTTACTGTGGTGGTTCATAATTGCATCCTTTTTACATGCTGAGGTTGTCTAGTATGAATCTTTAACACCCTTAGCAAGTATAAGCTTATCAAATTTACAGCATATAAAGTATGTTTACAACTTACCCCAATATGAATGATCATTTCTTGCTCAGTAGAATAGTCTTGGCAATTTAACACAGATGCCTCGAACACACGTCTGGGTACTATTTATATTTCAGAATCCTTCTGTGACTTATGAATTGTCCTTTATAATCTCGGTTCCCTATTAATATTGGCGAGTTTTCTACTGATTTACTGAGATGCTGTTAATATTTTTTTCATGTCTTATAAATTTAGAAATGTAGGATAAAGAGAGAGAGAGAGAGAGAGAGAGAGTGTGTACCTCACGGTGAGAGACAGACATGTCCCTTTTAGGATAGTCAGGATCCTAATTGGTTCTCCTTTCTTTATCTAGCTCATGCATGGCTCCACGAATACCGCTTGTGTACGGCGATGGCCACATCCCGGGCAACAGTCTTGGCTGACTGGCTAAACTACATGAGTGGAGTAGGAGTAATCTTACTCAAGGGAATGTCCAACCCTAGTACCCAAAGACTGAGACGGTGAGTGAGGCGGATGGATCTAAGAAGATCAACGGCTCGCAAAGCGGAACAGCAAAGTGTGTGGCGCACTAGAGGCGTGTCGGACATTGAAAAAGACAACGGCTAGCCACCGTCGAAGAGATTGAAGCCTTACCATGTACATCCTACAGAATGTAATGAGATCACAACAACTAGATACAAACTTATATGTAGAGAACTCTCTGTCCCCTTGGGAAGAATCTACTGTACAAATTAACAGGGAAGAGTAAGGAAGTACATAATGACGAGAGTTCCTCAAATTCTTTTGAAAGTGGGCATTCTGAGAAAGACCACCTAAAAACTAGTAGGAGGAGCCTAAAATTAGGAACATGGAACATTAGAACTCCAAACGGAGAAGGAAAGCTTGACAATCTAATATTAGACGCAACAGACATGAAACTCGATATACTGGGTGTTGCACAGGCAAGACTATTTGATACAGGCTTCATAAAAAGAGACCAATACACGCTTATACACTCAGGAGGAGAAACACATGAAAGAGGGGTAGGAATGTTGATAAAGAAGGAGTTATAAAAATACGTATGTTGATACTGGACACACAACGAGAGAATGATGTTACTAAAGATGAGAGCAAAGCCATTCGACATATCAATCTTACAAACGTATGCACCAACTAAAGATCACAGCGAGGAAGAAATAGAAGAATACTATGAAGAGCTACAACACACACTTAAACCAGTAAAATATATAGATGTGTTGATACTAATGGGTGATATGAATGCAAAAGTAGGAAAAAGAAAATACAAGAAAACAGTATGGATTAGGGACAAGAAATAATAGAGGAGACAGACTTATCCAGTTCTGTGAAGAAAACCAGCTGGTCATATGTAACACCTTTTTTGAACACCACCCAAGGAAATTATACACATGGAAAAGCCCAGAAGATGTAACAAGAAATCAAATTGACTATATCATGATAAAACATAGATTTAAGAACAGTGTCACAAGTGCAAAGACACATCCTGGCGCCGACATAAATTCAGATCACAATCCGGTCGTCATCAAAGTAAATATAAAGCTGAAAAGAACAGGAAACAGAAGACAGGAGGAAACCCAGATAGAAATATCAGCACTGAAACAACCAGATATAAAACAAAAATATCTAATCGACGTCTAAAACAAATATCAACAGTTACTGACAGAAAGCATGGAGCAGTATAGAAGAAAAAAACCCAGAAGAAAAAGTAACCACAAAATGGGAATGCTTAAAAACAAGCATACAATCAGCAAATGCAAATTTACCTAAAAAGGAGCCTAAGAAAAATCGAATTTGAATGACAGATGACATCTTGAGTAAAATAGAAGAAAGAAAGAAAGCAAAAAACACTCCAGAATATAAGACAATAGACAATGACATACGTACTATGTGTAGACAAGCAAAAGAACGGTGGACAGAAACAAAATGCAAGGAAATAGAAGACTTGGAAGCAAACCACATGACAACAGAGGTAAAAGACCATCACCATATTCTAATAAAGGCCCAAACATTCTCAGATCAGAAGTAGAGAATGCCATATATATGATACAAAAAGGAAAATCAGCAGGCACGGATAACATAAAAATTGAAATGAAAGAAGCCCTGGAGAGCTTTGGAATAGATACAATCACTGATCTATGCAACGATATATACAATACAGGATATATACCACACGACATGAAGACATCAGTTTTTATAACATTGCCCAACAAACCTAATGCAACAGAATGTTCAGACTTCAGAATAATTAATTGAATACCTCGAAGACATAGGTATTGATGGAAAAGATATAATAATACTCAGTAACATTTACTGGGAGGAAACTGACACAGTAAGATCTGGAAGGAATTATTCACCATAAATAGACATAAAAAGAGGTGTCAGACAAGGTTGTGTGCTGTTCAACTGCCTATTTATTCTACACACCGAAAATATTTTCAAACAGATACATGAAATACCAGGACTGAACATCTGTGGAAGGTCAATAAACAACCTTAGATATGCCAATGATACCGTGTTGTTAGCTGAAAGCGAACAGGAGTTACAAGAACTAGCGAAGCAAGTGAACAGTATAAGTCATGAATATGGACTCGACTTTAATATTGAGAAAACAAAAACTATGATAATTAGCAAAACAGGCGATAAACCCACATTAAAGATAAGCGTAAATGGGAAAATCCTGGAACAAGTCAAGAGCTACGTATATCTTGGTCATATAATAACAGAAGATGGCAGATGTGAAACAGAAATCAAGAAGAGAATAGGAATGGCCAAAGCTACATTCAACAACATGAAACATATACTGACATCCAAACAGTTATCTCACAAGTTAAAACTGAGAATCATAAAGTGTTATATATATTCTGCATTTATGTATGTTGCAGAAACATCGGCGATGAATAAGCATTTAAAAGAAAGAATTGAGGCTCTTGAAATATGGATATATAGAAGACTGGGGCGTATCTCATGGAAAGAGAAGAAAACAAATAAGGAGGTCCTAGAAAATTTAGGTATGAAAAGATAACTAATGTCGTAGATTTTTGAAAGGGGAATTAAAACTTGGGTTGGTCCCTTCTGAATAAATTAGAATGAGTGATAGCTACAGTGAGAGATGATAGTAGAAATAGATTTCCACGAGTGAGATGGTAGAAATCAATAGAGGCTGTCTCTGAAATCGAGAATCTTTTCTCTCTTTTAGCCTATCTTCTACAACAGATCTAGAGGAGTCAGACAGTCTTTTGACTACATATATATATATATATATATATATATATATATATATATATATATATATATATATATATATATATATATATATATATATACATATATACATCTATACAAATATACACATCTACATATATACATATATATACATATATATACATATATATATATATATATATATATATATATATATATATATATATATATATATATATAACCATTCACGTGCACACACACACACAATTGACGACATGTAGACGCACGCACGCTGGAAAACTATAGCAATGATTATATAGATATTTTGGAGCGAGCTGACTCGACACACTGATTAAGTTCAAGGGAATTTTTAATTATCAGAAAATTCCATCACTACACATAAAATTACATCAAAGCATATACAAATAGTCATAAAGTCAATAAAAATGCTACAAGAATGATAGACCCACAGTATGATCTTTTCCCTCGAGGGATAGCCCAGTCCTGTTAGAAGGAGAAAAGAAATGATGGCGCCAATGAGTCACGGATACAACTGCGGTAGTCAAATGATTTCCTCTTAAAGGTATGAACAGACTTTGATACTATAATCTATTCTAAGGAAAAATACTGTTAGTAACAAAAGTTGCATAAAGAAATTTAATACAGCAAGAAAAATTTGGGTGCCAAAATACCACAATAAAGGAATCGCTCAGTCCTGCATTCACTCTATTCAGTCATCAGGAATCCCTGTCATACATTCTTAACTACAATCGTGCTGTTGTTCGCCGTCTGGCGCAAACTTTATGACACTTCTCTGCAGTGAATCTGTATTCTTTGGATAAAGAGAATCCCAGCTCTGCGGATACAGGTTTCTTCCACTGCTCCCTGGAGCATTCACTTCACCAGTTTATTTTAAGATTACTGTTAAAGTCACTTGAATCAATTTGGGTAAGAAAGTTTAAACGGGCTCATAGTGTCAGAATCACGAGGTTTCCACTACTTAGGAAAAATGGCAGGATTGTAACTTCGATCAAAGGTAAAATTTTCGGTCACACCACAACGTTTCAAAATCGTCGGAATGTTAGTTTCTTGTAATATGTTACTCGCCCAAGGGCTGACATGTACTTGATGTTTTTATCAGGAAGAATTTAATCTGGCTCGGTAGGCGCAGTTATTTCATTAAATCTTAAAGTTCTTGTAAAGGTTAACACCAAGTCTTTAAGGAAAATGTTTTAGTTCTTCACAGATATTACTCGTGTACTCAACGCTTGCAAAGTTGGGTCACTCCCAGTTTTCACTCCACACATAACTACAGATTAAATACCACGAAACTAGAATCCTTCAATATAATGGTACTCTAGAACTCGGCAAAATGTTGCCAAGAAACTCAGAACTTTTTCAATATACAAGATATTTCCTAGCCCGAGTGATCTGTCTACTGCGAATCTTGAGTATGAATGACCATTCTAAAACTCTCTGGGGTAGATATATCTTAAACAGACAAAGGATGCACGCTATTTCGCAAACCCGAAATAGCACCGGAATCTCCCCCTCTCCTAACACTTCACATTAGCTCAGACCCTGCCATAACCTGCCAAAACGCGTCTTAACGCCTCACACGACATGTGGTCGTTCTGAGCGATGCATGTCTGGCTCTTTCCACACCTCAGGTTAAGCGACTGGCCGAAAGAGCGTGGTGTCAGGTGAAAATGTAGACGATATGTCGCATTTTAGAACGCTGCGTGAGTGTCATATCCCACTTATCGCCGAGCGACTAGTCTGAAGAATCGCCCGTGCCAGATGAAAATGTAGACAATTGTCTGCATCTATGTCTGGCGAAACGAATTATCACACATTTCGTCTACCTGCAGCTACTGACATCTGATGTAATACAATGCGAACTCAGTAAGAGAAAAGAAACAGGTAAACGTCAGAATGGGAAAGTAAATTTTTGTCGCAAACGAACGAATGCAAAAAAAACATGAAAAGGATGAAAGAGCGCTAATAAAGTAGAGGACACGGGTAGAAAAGAAAGAATATAGAAAATTTATTGATCATAAATATCTATGCGACAACTAATGAGGGAGATCAAAGTTCGGCAGCTAAAATACTTTGGCCACATAAAAAGGCATAACACCTTGCAGAAGCCCATAACAGAAGGGAGAGGTGATTGCAAAAGGGCAAGACAGCGCTATAAGTGGGAAGATAACATCAAGAGATGGACAGGAAAGAGTCTATCAGAGTGCACCACCAAGACAAGAGACAGAAGACGTTGGAGATCCAATACAGCCAACCTTCGTTGTGGAGATGGCAGATGATGATAAATTTAGAATCCAACTCTATTCTTTTCAATGGCACGGTCCGAGCTGTCTACGTTGATGATTTTTGGAATACCGTGCCGTATATCAAACTTCTTCTACGTTATACCGTAGGTTCCCGGCCCACGCTTCCACCTGGTGTTTTCAACAAATTCTCAATCATAGCGATTGTGTGTTCGCACCTCAAATGCCAGCCAATACATTCAAAAGTTTATTTTACGACACTTTTCCTCATGAAATATTTTCCATGACTCCTGCGTTTGAAAACTTCAAACAGTCATCGTCAATATATGGGGTTGTGATATCCGTAAAATGTTGTGAAAGGTGACTTAAATCACACTTCCTGCTCACTCTTCACTATGTCTTCTAAGATTGCGTTTGTTTATAATAATCATCTAACCCAAGTAACTATAATCTGATTGCTTAGTTTATCAGATTCTGCCGATCTCTCGTATCACCTGAGTTGTCGCAATCCGACTGCCTGACTAGACAAATCGTGGTCTATACAATTAAACCCCTATTGCCAGTTCCATTCTGCTGTCTAGTCGGAAGTGATTTTGCAGTCTTAAGCAAACACTTCATGCTCGCATTTACCTGAAGTCAATGTGGTATTTTCACGTTTAGTGATTTTAATCTCTCAGGGATGGGCGATACACTTGTCTGGAATAACGAAGTGAAGTTTGACAAATGGAAACAATGAGAAATAGTGGGGGGGGGAGAGTGAGAGAGAGGAAAATTCCGCGACCGTGACACATCGTTTTATGTCATAAAATAGCAGGTAATTCGCTGTATTGTGACGTGTGTTTCACATATAGTAATTGGATAAAATGAAAAACTAACAAATTAAAAATAACGTGACTTTACAATTACCCCGTATAATCACATGTCTTATATGCACTCCGTATTTTGTATCAATAATCTAGGTCACGTGACGTAAAGTTCCCGGATGTCTTTGAAGTAGTAAAGAAAGAATAGAACAACTGCACCTACAGTGTCGTTGAAGCGACTAATACAAGGTCAAGGTCGTTAATGAGGATCGTAACTTAATCACGTAAAACACATTGCTACAAGAACCACCGCTGCCATAGTATGTAACAGTTTCTGGTAGGCTTCCTCCGTGACTAGCTGTAGTAGTGACGTCATGCTATAGTATGTAACAGTTTCTGGTAGGCTTCCTCCGTGACTAGCTGTAGTAGTGACGTCATGCTATAGTATGTAACAGTTTCTGGCAGGCATCCTCCGTGACTAACTGTAGTAGTGACGACAAGCTATAGTATGTAACAGTTTCTGGCATGCATCCTCCTTGACTAACTGTAGTAGTGACGACAAGCTATAGTATGTAACAGTTTCTGGCAGGCATCCTCCGTGACTAACTGTAGTAGTGACGACAAGCTATAGTATGTAACAGTTTCTGGCAGGCATCCTCCGTGACTAACTGTAGTAGTGACGACAAGCTATAGTATGTAACAGTTTCTGGCAGACATCCTCCGTGACCAGCTGTAGTAGTGACGTCAAGCTATAGTATGTAACAGTTTCAGGCAGACATCCTCCATGACTAACTGTAGTAGTGACGACAAGCTATAGTATGTAACAGTTTATGGCAGACATCCTCCGTGACTAGCTGTAGTAGTGACGTCATGCTATAGTATGTAACAGTTCTGGCAGGCTTCCCCCGTGACTAGCTGTAGTAGAGACGCCATGCTATTCAAAGAGCACACAAGAGAATGATGATTGTCACAACATGGTTACCATGGTTACCAGCTGTGAACTGTCTGTGATTGTCACAACATGGTTACCAGCTGTGGACTGTCTGTGATTGTCATAACATGGTTTCCATGGATAACAGCTGTGGACTGTCTGTGATAGTCATAACATGGTTACTAACTGTGGACTGTCTGTGATTGTCAAAACTTGGTTAACTGTGTGGACTGTTTGTGATTGTCACAACATGGTTACTAGCTGTGGAATGTCTGTGCTCCGATGGGAGCAGGTACGTAATGTCAGTTATGTCAGGATCGTTGGTCAATGGAGTGTTGTGAACTTGACTACACCATACTGATAGTTCAGCAGGTCAGGGGAGAATGTCAGGGGGGTTCTGATTGGTGGAGAAGAAAGAGGGAGGTCAGAGGTGGACAGGTGAAGGCAAGGGAAAGTACGGCTCTGTGGGCTGGCAAAAGTGGACGATTATATTGTGATGGATGCCTTAAATTGTCCAGTGTGAGAGCGTATTTATTTGTGCAGATTTTGTTTATTCACTCATCTGGGATTTTCATGAAGGTTATGTACGTCGCTGACTGTAAATTATTGTAACTTTGTGTTTATAATTTTCTGAATACACTGAACAGAGATTTGAATATTGCTCGAGTTTGTTATTACAGGTGTTCAAAGATGGACCACGTAGCTTTTATAGTGTTCTCGCCTTAGACGTAAGAGTCTATATTTATAGTTTTCTTCTTCCCTCACCCTCTTGTTTATTGTCTAGAGGACTAAGACACATGTGTGTTTTATTTAAAACATATTGTGCCAATGATGATGATGTCGAGTTTGTAACGTTTATTTAATCTGACGTCTGTGAAGTCAGTGTTATCAATGAAACATCATCTAATCAAACAGATTCTACAAACATGCAAACGCACTTAACTCAACCTGTGGAAAATAGAACTTGAAGATCGGCACATCAAATACAGAAACTATGAAGATTAGTAGATTCTCTGGTCCGCTTAACATACATGTCAACAATATCAGGCTTAAGCAGGTTCTAGAGTTCAAATACTGTCGTAGATTTTTGATAGGGGAATTAAGACTTGAGTTGGTCCCTTCTGAATAGATTAGAATAAGTGATAATCGCAGTGAGAGGTAGTAATAGAAATAGATTTCCACGAGTGAGGTGGTAGAATGTGATAGAGGCTGTATCTGAGATCGAGAAATCTTCTCTCTCTCTCTCTGCCTATCTTCTACGACAGATTTAGAGGAGTCAGACAGTCTAAACACACAAACACACACACACACACACATATATATATATATATATATATATATATATATTAATATCTCTCTATCTACTCACGTGCACGCACATTCAAGTGACGATAGTTAGACACACAGACGTGGGAAAACTATAACAATGATTATATAGATATTCTAGAACGAGCTGACCAACACGCTGATTAAGTTTAAGGGCAGTTTAATTATCAATATAAACTTCCACCACCACAACATCCAAAATTTACATCAAAGCATGTACAAATAGTCATAAGAAAAAAATCAATGAATTTCTACAAGAAATGATAGACCACAGTTATGATCTTCTCTCGATGTTTAGCCCACAGTCCCGTCAGGAGAACGATGATAGCCCAAAGAGTCACAGATACATATGATTTGGGTCTAATATTTTTCCCTTTTGAAGGTGTAAACTGACTTTGATAGCAGTATCTATTCTAAGGAAAAATATAGTTTAGCAACAAAATCTTGCATAAGGAAAGTTACAAAGTGAGTGAATCAAACGAAGAACATCCTTCAGTCTACTTTCACTCGGTTCTTTCCTCAGGGCCCTGAGTCACACAACTTTACCTACAATCGTGCGGTTGTTCGCCGTCTGGCGCAAGCCTTAGTGTACACTTCGTTTCATCTGTCTATCAGTGGATGAAGCGGATACCTAGCTCTGCAGATATTGGTTTCATTCACCGTGTCCGGGGAGCGCCCTTTTCAGGCGATCGTTCTTTCTTTACAGATTTAAGTTAATGTCACTTATGCACGAGGTAAGAGTTAGGGTTTCAGCGGGTACACAGTGTCAGAACACGAGGTTTCTCTTAATTAGGAAGATGACCGGTGGACAATTTCTCTCAACAGATAATCTTGGTTCACCACACACTTGGTCAAATAATGTCGGAAAAGTTAATGTTTTTCTGTAATTATTCTCGCCACAAGGCAGCATGTACATTAGAGTTTGTGAAGAAATATGATCTAACTTAAAGGCCCAGTATAAGAATTTATTCTTTAAAAAATCCCATTAGTGGGATTGGTATTCTGTCTATCTCTTGAAGGCACACGCCCTGTCAGACAGGTGTTACTTGAAAAACCCACGTGGTTAAAGATATAAAATGTTTATGTTTCTCACAGATTTGTCTCTGTACTAAACGCCGGCAAAGTTGGGTTACCCCAGTATTCACTGAATAAAGAAAAAAAAAACACGTATAAAATATTTTACATATTATGTACTCAATATAACTTACATTTTGACTGCAAGCGTAGAGCTTGACTTGACGTTTAAACTTTCCCGTGAAATAAGTTATATATAAAAATCAATCATCATGAATTAGGAATACATACGTATTCCGTCAACACTAATGAGACATCTAGCATTTATAAGTTAGTTTAGAAAAATATTCTCGTCTGCGTATTTAGCAGTTACATTAAATTCATTACTAGCCGACTGAGTTTAAGCTAGAAATTTTAATTTATTCTGTTTTCCACTGTAACTTGTCGACTAGAGAATATAACAGACTTATAAATTAATCACTCTGCACAAAAGAAACTAGTGGGATAAAATAGGCAGTTTAACACTTAATCACTCGCAAAATATTAGATACTTAATATAATATTTATCTCAACACAGAACTACGTTATCACAACAAAACTAAGAGATTTCACTTATAAGTTTAAGTATCTAGAACAAAGTTACCACGTCTACTGCAAATGGAGAATGAGTGGAATAGTGTTTCAAACTCTGGTTAATATCTTAAACCAGACAAAAGCTCCTACTATTTCCAAAAACCACGCAATAGCGCAAGTCTCACCCCTTCTCTCTCTCTAACACCTCCCATTAACAAGATGCATGCCACAATTTACACTTCTCGTCTTCACACCTCACGCTGACCAGGGCCAACAGTGAGTGCCGTGTCAGATGGAATTGCTAGACAAATGTCTCATACTGCGCAGTGGAGATGTCGGTTATCGCGCCTCACCTGAGCGCTCAGCCGAAGAAAACGAGCGGGTCAGCTGAATGCGCAGACAAAAGTCTGCTCGTATGTCTGAGATAGATGCATATTGACAATTTCTCGTCTACCTAATTGGCTGACGTCTTACATAATAGAAATGCGTATCCCAGTATGAGAAAGAAAGCGGAAAAGTGAGAAACGGAAAGAAAATATTTTTCGCAAACGAACGAATGCGAAAATACAGGAAAAGGTAAAGAGTGATAATAAAGTAAAGGATACGGGTAGAAAAAGAAGAGCATATTGTAACCGCCAGAAATGTCACGGCTACCAAAAATGTAAAGTACTGTTTATGCGTGATGTGAAAGCTGGCAGAGTGAACGTGTCGTTTATCACCTGGACTGTGTAATGTTGCGGTGTTGATGTAGGTCACCAGCGTGAGGTGCTGCCAGGGGTAATATGATTACTCACACAAAACAGCGTACATGTTGTAGATGTGTGGTACTGGTATTATGATGTGCTGAGTGTGGGTGTAGACAACCACGCGAATGCTTGAAGCTCTTAATAAAGTCAATAATGCACCCGTACACTCACATGCAGTAGTCAAGGATGGATTGAAGACTGCTGGCACGTTTCAAACATTTATTTACGAAACTGACAGTAGCATCAACAGGACAGTCAAATCGACAAGATCAAGGACTTCACATAAATAATGAATGACTGTTAAATGTCTGGTAATCAAAGGCTTGCATCATACATCAACTAGGACATACCCAAACATCATCTGTCCTAATGTTACAGTTTATAATGTAGCTTCCGTACCATTGACTCAGCGCGTCAGGTACTTAATTAGCTCTGTCGTCCAACAAACGAGCTCCTAAATTGCGTAGCAATAATACATAAGGCTGTTATTCAACTGGCATAGCCCGCCAGATATATTTCCTCTTGCTGAAAAATGTTGGCCGTAATACAGGGCCTCAGTATGTAGACAGTTGTGTATCCTTTGTTAGCAGGCACGATCAAACCATGCTAAACATATATACCGCCAACCTTCGGCGTCCACAATAATTTATCATCATCATTAGGCTTCTGTTCAATTGAAAACACATAGTCTCATTTGGCTAGAACAAGAAGCAAAGAAGGAATTCTGTCTCTCAAGATCTGTGAGCTTCACTCGCAGATAGGTAACTTCAAATGTTCTGCAACCAAAGGCATATTAATAAGAATGTCATTTACATTTTACAGAATCTTCCGGATACACACTTAATAAATGTCGTCACTCTTGACGAACAAAGAATCACTGGGGAAAACATTGACATTTCAGTCATATCGAAAACTTTCCAATCCCCATGATGATATAGAGAAAATCACAACGGACATCAGGTCCGACAGCAGAAAAAACACAACCTCCCTGATGGAAGTTTCCTAAGTTCGCGCCCAGAACCTGCGCATGCCTAGACAGCATAAAACTGAGCATCGTTAAGACAGGTCAACGACAATGATTGAAAGAAAGAGAAGATAACCCTTAAACAACCTGTCATAGAAGTTAATACCCAATTATCCAACTTTGACCAACAAAGTTTTACAACAAAAGTATTAAATAGATTTACCTATTATGACTCCGTCAAAAACGACAGCAACAGACTATAATTTTTAAACAAAATACATCAATGAGCAAGATACAACAAGCTCATAACACATGAATAATGCGCCAATGAAAGAAGCAACCGGAGAGAATCAAATCATCTCACCAAATAATAGAAAATATATTCGGGAAGGTACCATCAAAGAAACTTCAGTTGCTGGCGATACTAACAAAAATTACATAACTATCAAACAATTATGCAATACTATAATCATAGCAATGACAAATGACAATCTATCTCAAGAAGTCATATGAATATACAAATTACAATGTTATACCATTAATATATGTAATGGATGGACGTGACCAAATTTGTTAAATTCCTTACACATTATCTAACAAAAGAAGTATATTATATACAAATAAGTGCTGCGATCTCTCGAACAAATGTAATGTAATGTATGGCATCATCATGGTTCTCACAAGCGCTCCATACTTGGTACTAGTTTGCACTGAGAACAATATAAATGAAACAATTAGTATCATGCTATAATGCACTATAGTCATTACAAAATTATTTAAGTATCATATGTGGCCATTTTAACATTTTTCCTTTTCTTTTTTTTTTTACCTTTATTTTATGTTAACCTTAACCTTCCACATTACATCAAAGATAGTAATAGAGAAAGAAAACAATCAATTTACTAATCTAAGGATTAACAAATGTGTTAATGTATATTATGAACAGACATGAGTCAGGAAATGTATCATGAAATCTAGGACCCAAGACTTAAGTGGAATCATGTGGGCATCTAGACAGTATGTAAGCCATCACTTATCCGAACCACGGATAGCCCGCTCCATGAAATGAAAAGGTTTGAAGAGCAATAGCATATCGAGTAGATCTCGAGCTCTTCAAATCCTTGTTTTGCATAGCTGTAAGAGCTTTTTGGTCGGTTTCCATAACGAAATGCGCGCCTAGAAGGAATCTTTGTAGCTTTAGAATGGCCCAGACCATAGCTAACAATTCACGGTCTAGAACCGAATAGTTCCTTTCTGTCGCATTCAATTTCCTAGAGATATACAACACAGGATGCAGAGTTCCTGAATACTCCTGCATAAGTGCCGCCCCGATCCCAGTGGAAGAGTCATCACTACGAAGGAAAAAGTCTTATCAATCGATGGTAGTCGAAAGATAGGAGGAGATGAGAACAAATTCTTAATCTGATCCAATGAAGATTGGCATTCTTGGGACCAGCGCACCATGTTATGAGAACCTTTTTTCAATAAAGTTGAAAGAGGTGCCATAATGGAGGACAGATTCTTAATGAATCTTCCGTAGAATTGAATTAATCCCAAGAGACTACGCACTTGGTTTTTTGTTTTAGTAACGGTGATATTTAATATCTTAGAAATGTTTTGGTCCTCTGTTTTCAATAGACCATGACCAACACGATGACCTAGGAAAGAAATTTCACTAAACCCAACAAAGGCTTTATAGGGTTTTGCAGTTAAATTATGCTCGCGTAGAGTAGACAGTAACTCATTTAAACCCGAATAGTGTTCTTCCCAAGTATCGCTGAAAAGACAGATGTCGTCTAAGTATGCGATGACATCTGTACGATATGAGAGAATTCGACGCATCATGCATACGAAAGTAGCTGGGGCGTTCATCAGCCCGAAAGGCATAAAATTCCATTGATACAAACCCCTAGGTGTTGAGAAAGCAGTGAAAGGTTTGGCGCGTTCAGTTAACGGAACTTCACAATAGCCTTTTGACAAGTCAAGTTTAGTAAAGAATCGCGATTTAGAAAGTCTAGTAAGTAGATCTTCCAATAAAGGCATAGGTTCAGCATCGAACTTCGTACCTTGGTTCAGTTTGTGATAATCGACGCAAAGAAGTATGTTATTATCTTTCTTCCGAACAATAACCATGGACGAAGAGTATGCTGAAGTGGATGGTTCAATTATTTTCAATTGTATCATTTCATCCAATTCTTTCTCGACTTGCGCTTGGAAATGAATAGGGATAGGATATGGTCTTACTCTGATCGGATTATGATCAGTAAGTATAATGTCATGTTTGATAATATGTGTGTGTCCAGGAATGTCGGTAAGGACATCCTGAAATGATTGTAGCAAAGAAAATCCTTGACGCTGTTCCTCAAAAGACAAATTAGAAGAAACCGAAACGTTTCTCCATGAATCCGTAGAATTGAGTGGAATCATAGGAAGAGGTAGATTAACATCTGAAAACGTAGTTTCTTTCTCCTGTATAACCAACAAGGATGAGATATGACCATGTTGGACTGGAGAATCGTCCGTCGCCTGGAAAATAGGCTGCAAATAGTCTGGACGTTCAATAAATTCCGTAAGCATATTTATATGGAAGGTTTTATGCCTTCCATCAATATCGACAACATAGTCGACATCGAAAATTTTTGAGACTATTCTATATGGACCTTTCCATGCAATGAGAAGTCTGTTCTCCCTCGAAGGAAGTAAGACAAACGCTTTGTCTCCAGGACAATGTTGACGTAGGCGTCTCTTCTTATTAGCGAATTGCCTCGCCTTTTCTTTGGCAAATTCGGAGGATGAAGTCGCTAACTTGCATGCTTCGATAATCTTATCCCTGAGAGCAATGACATACTCATATGAAGATTGAGTGTCATTGTCAATATTATCGGCAGTTACCAAATCGTGTAGCAAGGACAAAAGACTAGTTGAAAGGAAGAAAACCCTGTATGCTCGTTGGGGACCTCTCTATAGGCAAAGCGAGCCGCGGGTAAAACCCTGTCCCAATCCTGAGGATGATCCTCGGTAATTTTGCCAAGTAAGTTCTTAAGTGTTCTATTAAGACGTTCAACTAACCCATTAGACATTGGGTGATAAATACTACTGAGAGACCTTTTAATATCTAGGATAGACATCACCTGCGACATAGTGTCTGATATCAATTGAGTACCATGGTCTGACAATATTTCTCTGGGAAAATCCAAACGAGAAAATATTAGCCAAAGAGCGTCTGCGAAATCGGCAGTAGATATGCTCTTTAGAGGTATAGCCTCTGGCCAACGTGTGCACATGTCGACGCATGTTAGGATAAATTGATGTCCTCTGGCTGACTTAATCTTAAAAGGGCCAATAATATATATTGCCATCTTCTGGAATGGTCGAATGGGAATGTCTGCAGCCTGGATAGGTGCAGCATGTCGTGGACCTCTACATTTGACTTTTGACAAATCTTACAAGATCGGCAATAAATTCGAATGTCTTTGTTTACGAATGGCCAAAAGAAAGCAGCTAGAACTCTCGACTTAGTGCGAGAAAATTCCATGTGTCCAGCACACTGAGAATCGTGTGCATGTTGAAGAATTAAGGCTCTCATACTTTTGGGCACAAGAATTTGAGATTGCATAGATTTGTCTGAGTGTTGTACCATACGTACTAGTATACCATTCTTCATAGTGATATACGATTTGTGAATTGTATTTTGATTCGGATCACCGTTTTTAGCGAGAAGAAAGTATTTATTTAGAGAAGAGTCTTCTTCTGTAGTTTCACAAACGAGTCATGTGAAATCACCAAGTGATCATCTTGGCTACCAACTTCATTACTATCATTAGATGAAGTTGAAGGAATAAGAGCTTGTGCTCTTGTTACAACCACATTGGCTGTTTGAATATTATGTTCTTCCCGAGCAGCAATTTGCTGCGGTGTACATTCCTTAACCCCGTGAGTACGACCGATTATAAGATCCGCAATAGGATTAGGAAGAAGACACGCGTGGACATCTCCTGTAAAGAAGGGAGTATCCATGTGGATGATAGCAGTAGGATATATCTCCAAAGTTCCACCAAATGTCACACACTTAACCGCCTTTCCCGTGGCACAGCAAGGATCTATGAGAGATTGCCTAACCCCTATAGTAGTACATCCAGAATCAAAAAGTACTGAGACTGGATTATTATTCACTAGACCTTTATGCAAGATAAGAGATCATTTCCCGTCATACGCAACTGTAGCAGGAAGAGCGGGAAGAGGGTGACCACAAATTAGGGTAGATACTGTAGATGGCTCGAACAATGTTTAGCATTGGGGGCACTTAGCTGCTCTCCCAAAATCGAAAGCAGAGCCAGTGATAGCATTAGGGTTTCTACTATCGTTCACCTGACTACAGGCTTCCTGACACTCATGTTGTGCAGCGTTTGCCTGACGATAAGATTTTCTTTTCTTATGTCTAGATCTGCCGCGATTATTATTTCCCCTGTAATTATCATTATATTGCCCATCATAACCATTATTCTGGTTTGCATCACAGTTTCCATAACCTTCATCGTAATATTCTTGACGGCGAGTATAATTATCTCGAGAAGAAAAACTCGGATAGTTTCTATTGTGATAACCTTTGCGAAAGTGTCTATCATTGTTAGACCCAACATTACGAGGACTATCAGCTCGTCTCCAATTCTTTGAAGAAAACCCACTGTGTGGTGGATTGCTTTGATATTGAGTGTAATTCTGATTACTCTTCTTATTAATGCTTTGTTTAGCACCTTGAAATTTATGATTGTAATTAGAGCCATATGGTGCTGCCGAAGCAACTGGCAACCCTTCTTTCACTTTAGAATTGCTAACTGTAGCATGGGGATGCGCAGTTACGTACTGGCAACAATATTCCTCCATGTCTTTTATGTTTTTAGGTTTACGCTCATGAAGAAAAGCAAGGAAAGATTCGTTGACCGATGACATAACTTTGTCTCGAAGTAATAAGTCCATTAGGCCTTCATATGTTTTTTCAGTCTGAGACAACTCAATCCAACGTGTGAATGTACGGCGTATCTTTATAATAAAGTCAGTTAAATCTACTCCATTTTCTGGCAACATTGTCTTAAGACGAAGACGAAAATCTTCTTCTTTTAGTTGATATCTTTTAAGTAATGCTGCTCTGACAACATCATAGTTGGTCCTATCATGTTCCTCTATTGTCATAAGAGTAGTTACTGGTTCACCTGAAAATAATTCCATCAGTTGTTCGACATATATTTCCTTTTTTATTTTATGCGTATCGCATAAAAATTGGAATCAATCAAGATAATCCGTTATATCGTCCTTTAAAGGATTGAAATGAGGTAATTTGATCTTATTAGACTTCTTCTTTGTCGTATCCGAAGTTGCTTGATGAGCACCCGCATTCATCAATTTCAATTTCTCTATCTCCAAAGCTGCGAGTCTGTCATCATGTTCCATTTTTGCTTTTCTCTCTTCAGCAGCAGCTTGAAATTTTCTTTCTTCAGCAGCAGCTTGAAATTTTCTCTCCTCAGCAGCAGCTTGAAATTTTCTCTCCTCAGCATCAGCTTGAAGTTTTTTTCTCTTCAGCAGCAGCTTGAAATTTTCTCTCCTCAGCAGCAGCTTGAAGTTTTTTCTCCTCAGCAGCAGCATGAGCTTGAAGTTGTTTCTCCTTAGCAGCAGCTTGAGCTTGAAGTTTTTTCTCCTCAGCAGCAGCTTGAAGTTTTTTCTCTTCAGCAGCAGCTTGAAATTTCCTCTCCTCAGCAGCAGCTTGAGCTTGACATTTTTTCTCCTCAGCAGCAGCGTGAAATTTTCTTTCATCTGCCTGCATCTGTAATCTTAAATTCTCAGATTCTCTGTCTAATCTTTTATTTTCCTCTTTTTGTCTCTTGTCTTCAGACTTCAATGCTTTGTCAAATTGAGCCGTTGCGAATTCTTCTAACTTCTCACCTGTCTTCCCAAGGGCTTTCCCTTGTTCAATAAAGTAGTCTAGTATAGACATTCTGTCTAACTATGTGAGATCAGACCTGAAAAATTAAATAAATTACCTTATCCCACTTTGATGGGAGACACGTCTGTAATGCTAGACTTGTATACTCACTTCACTTTATTTCACTCTCTTTGAGAGACAAGTCTTAGTCAAAGACCTTGTATAGTTACCTTGTTTCTCTATAATATTATCATTATAAATAACCTTTATACGAAAAGTGTATGATATTAGTAATAATAATTGTCCATGATCAAGTATATCTATAGACTGTATGACAACAATGTATTACAATAATAAATACAAAGACAAGAATACAAAACAACAACCTAAATCGTTTGCAGAAGTCAAATAAACAATACAGCGAAACAAAAAAAATTGTTACAAAATGTGTAATGATGACTGCGGAAAAAAAAAACAAATTGCAACACTGTTATAAACACAAAGATGTATAGAAATAAATGATAGACAGAAGAGGCAGACAAATTCAAACAAATCAAATAAAAACTAAAGAACAGAAATTTTTTTACAAAAACAACGAAAAGGCACACATCGGCACTTCTTCTTCTTCTTCTTCCATCCTTAGCCATCAACCGGCAAAGCAGTATGTGGCCAGTACGCCTAGTGGCGTCTTAGGGCAACAACAAATTGATCAATCTATCGCTGTTTCCACCACGCCTAGTGGCGTCTTTGTGGAACAAAAACAGACCAAACAATCTATCATTGTTTCCGTAATCAGATTGGTTGGCAAGCAGGTGATCAGCCCGCTGTGCGAAGTTTTTATGGGATGGGGTAAACAGCCCCATGCCCATACCCTCCTTAGTCGCTTTTTACGACATGCGTGGTAGGGTGCAGTGTTACTATTCTTTGCTCCCCTTTCGGGCCCCGGTAACACACGGGTGCACACATCGGCACAGCTAAACGTAAATAGCAACAAATATTGCTAACAAATTTCCCTGTGGAAAATGTGTACAGTCCCTACAGAAAACGCTCTCAGATAGAACCTCTTTCACGTGGTATATTCTAAAAGGAGTCACCTTCCCAACCAACCCGCTGAAATACACACTAAATAAACATGTAAACAAAAACATGTATACACAAAACATGCATAGCATATGTAAATAAACAATATGCAATATGTGTATAGAGGAAGGCTCAGCTTTACACAAAATAAAAGCACAGTTTACACACTAAACAAGCCACTTATCTTTAAGTACAATCCTCAATAGCCGAAAAGATGCAATATAATGCGTTACTACTGTCAACAACAATGGTAGACGATCCACCGTTGAAGGTCACCGTAACTTCATAACAGGCAGTGGTCTCCAAAGTGTAGCTACAAAAATCATACTCGACACCGGTTGAGACTAGAAGATCCAACGTCGATATGTTTGTAGAATGTATTGTAAACAACCAGCGGTACTGTTTACGATCTTAGGTTGACAGGTAACGATGTGACTTGATAGCTCAGAATGTAGTGTAAACAACCAGCGGTACTGTTTACAATCTTAGGTTGACAGGTAACGATGTGACTTGATAGCTCAGATATATTGCCATCATTTGTAGAACTCCAGAAATGTATAACAATGTCACTTCAATTCCGTAGCAGTTGTGGTCCATGTAGCAGTAACACAAAAATGCCAACGCCAGTGTTTATGTAAGTCAGCCCAGTTGTTGACCTATTTACCACTGTCTTGAAAATGTAGAAAACCCACAAATCTGGTCCACCATAAATGTAACCGCCAGAAATGTCACGGCCACCAGAAATGTAACGTACTGTTTATGCGTGATGTGAAAGCTGGCAGAGTGAACGTGTCGTTTATCACCTGGACTGTGTAATGTTGCGGTGTTGATGTAGGTCACCAGCGTGAGATGCTGCCAGGGGTAATATGATTACTCACACAAAACAGCGTACATGTTATAGATGTGTGGTACTGGTATTATGCTGTGCTGAGTGTGGGTGTAGAAGAGAACGCGAATGCTTGAAGCTCTTAATAAAGTCAATAATGCACCCGTACACTCACATGCAGTAGTCAAGGATGGATTGAAGACTGCTGGCACGTTTCAAACATTTATTTACGAAACTGACAGTAGTATCAACAGGACAGTCAAATCGACAAGATCAAGGACTTCACATAAATAATGAATGACTGTTAAATGTCTGGTAATCAAAGGCTTGCATCATACATCAACTAGGACATACCCAAACATCATCTGTCCTAATGTTACAGTTTATAATGTAGCTTCCGTACCATTGACTCAGCGCGTCAGGTACTTAATTAGCTCTGTCGTCCAACAAACGAGCTCCTAAATTGTGTAGCAATAATACATAAGGCTGTTATTCAACTGGCATAGCCCGCCATATATACTTCCTCCTGCTGAAAAATATTGGCCGTAATACAGGACCTCAGTATGTAGACAGCTGTGTATCCTTTGTTAGCAGGCACGATCAAACCATGTCATAACCCTCCACTCCCATAGGAGCATAGGCCTTCAACAAACACATGCCAAGTCCTCCTGTCACGTGCCATCATCTCAAGTTCTTTCCATGTTCTCCTCATCATTTTCACCTCTGTTTCCAACTCTCTTCTCCATGTACTTCTTGGTCTTCCTCTGCCTCTCTTGCCCTGGGGGTTCCAGAACAAGGACTGCCTTGTAATGCTATCAACAGGTTTCCTCAGTGTGTGTCCTATCCATCGCCATCGTCTTCTTCTCATTTCTTGTTCCACTGGCATTTGTCTAGTTCTTGTCATTACTTCCACGTTGGTAACCTTGTCATACCATTTTAATCCCTCTATTCTACGCAAGCACCCATTTATGAAAGTCTGTAGCTTTTTGGTTGTTGTCTTTGTTGTTCTCCATGTCTCTGAGCCATACAATAGGACTGACTTCACATTTGAGTTGAAGATTCTTATTTTCGTGTTGGATCCTATTTCTCTTGATCTCCATATATTTCCCACTGCAGTGAAAGCTCCTCTTGCCTTTTGTATTCTTATTTTGATATCGCTGTCTGTCCCTCCAACTTTGTCTATATTACTGCCAAGATATGTGTATGATTCTACATCTTGTATTGGTGTTTCTTCAAGTTCAACCCTGTTATCATTACCTGCATTTATTCGCATTATTTTTGTCTTTTCCCTGTGTATTTTCAGACCCAATTGCTGTGACCTCTCATCGAGTGTTTTCAATTTGTCCTGCATCTGATTACGGCTATGGGACAGAAGAGCCAAGTCATCAGCAAAATCCAGATCATCCAACTGCTTAGTCAGAGTCCACTGGATTCCATTTCTGTTGTGTGTTGCCGATGATCTCATAACCCAATCTATTGCCAGAAAGAAAAGAAATGGAGACAAGAGGCATCCCTGTCGCACTCCTGTTCGTATCCCAAACGGTTCTGTAAGCTGTCCTTCGTGAAGAACTCTGCATGTCATGTCTTCATATGTTTTCTTTATTAAATTAATGATCTTCAGGGGAACTCCATAATGCCTCAACAATTTCCAAAGTGATTCTCTGTCTACACTGTCAAATGCCTTTTCGTAGTCCACAAATCCGATGTATAGTGGTGAATTCCATTCCAGACTTTGTTCAACTATTATTCTCAAAGTGGCTATCTGGTCTGTACATGATCTGTTTTGTCGAAAACCTGCTTGTTCATCTCTCAGTTTCTTGTCTATGGACTCTTTTAATCTCTCAAGGAAAATCCTGTTTAATACTTTTCCTGGCACTGATAGTAACATAATTCCTCTATAATTTGTGCACTCTTGTAAATTTCCCTTCTTAGGCAACTTAACCAGATATCCTTCCTTCCATTCTGCTGGTATCTCTTCCTTTTCCCAGACTTTACCAAGTAATTTATATAACATCTCTGTAGCCGTGTCGATATCTGCGTTGATGGCCTCTGCTGGAATGCCATCAGGTCCAGACGCTTTTCCATCTCTTAGAAGCTTTATGGCTTTCTTTATTTCTTCCTTCGTTGGTCTTTCACCGTTAATTTGTAGCTCTTCTTCTGCTGGATGGATGTCCGGCGGGTTTTGTGGAGCTGGTCTATTGAGAAGGTCCCCAAAATATTCTGTCCACCTCTTCATTTGCTCTTGTATATTGCTGAGCAGTTTCCCATTCTTGTCTTTTATGAGGCAACTTGTTTGCTTGTGTTTCCCTGTTAGCTTCTTTGTGCTGCTATACAGTTCTCTCATATTTCCTTTGGCTGCAGCATCTTCTGCCTCTCTTGCCAATTCCTCAATATACTTCCTCTTGTCTCTTTTGATACTTCTTTTTACTTCTTTGTTTGCTTCTGTGTACACTTCTTGAGCCTTGGCTTTGGAACTTCTGGTTTTGCTTGTGTTTAACTCTGCTTTCTTGTTTTTTCTGTCTTTTATCTTATTGATGGTTTCTGTTGTTATCCATGCTTTTTGTTGTCTTTCCCTTTTCCCCAGTATTTCTTCACATGTCTCCTTCCATACAGTTTTGACCTGCTGCCAATAGTCTTCTGTATTCTCTACATCTTCCAGCTGTTGGAGCACTTGGAATTTGTTGGATACTGTGACCGCAAATTTGTCTCTTGTTTCCTGATTTCTTAGCTGTCCTACATTATACTGTTGTCTATAACTTTGCACTGTTGCACATCTCTTGAGTTTCACCTTCACCCCGGCCATCAGAAGATGGTGATCCGATGCCACATCCGCTCCCCTATATACCTTTACATCCTGCAACGACGATCTAAACCTCTCGCCCATGCACATATGATCAATCCGATTTTCTGCTCTATGGTCCGGCGATATCCATCTTGCCTTGTGTATTCTCTTATGTGGAAACATGCTTCCTCCTATAGCCAGTTGATTTGAAGCACAGAAGTTTGCGAATAGTTCTCCATTTTCATTCATTACTCCTAGCCCATGTTTTCCCATGACTTCTTCAAATCCGGTGTTGACTGTACCTATCTTTGCATTCATGTCACCCATCAAAATTGTGATGTCTCTTCTTTTTACTTTATCCATAATTTCCTGTAGTTTAGTATAAAATGCTTCTTTCACAGACTCTTCTTTGTCATTAGTTGGTGCATAACATTGGATGACATTTACATGAATTTTCTTTTTAGCTGTTTTGAAAGTAGCTGTTATTATTCTGGGTCCAACAGCTTCCCATTCAATGAGTGCTTTCTGTGCTTCTTTAGATAACATAAGAGCTACCCCTTCACTGTGGTGTGAACTTTCGTCTTCATGTCCTGAGGACAGCACCAATTCACCTGTGATGAATTTCTTCCTGTCTACCCCCTTCCACTTTGTTTCACACATTCCCCAAAACCTCGATTTTGTATTCCCTCATTTCTGCTGCCACTTGCGCCACTTTCCCTTTTTCGTTTAATGTCCGAACATTCCAGGTGCCAAATCTGGAAGTTCTCCTAGAAGAAAGAAGGTTAGTCAGCAACACAGACTCCTTTCGGCTTTCTCTGTGTTGCATCATACGCCTCCCCACGAGAGGACCTTCCCCTGTCTTGGATGGCTGTGTTTTATTTTCTTTATTTGACTTGTCCATATTTGTTGAAGTTTTTTGTGGTTTAAATTTTTTACAGGATGGGGTAACCGGCCCCATGCCCAACCCTCCTTAGTCGCTTTCTACGACATGCTTGGCAGGGGACAGTGTTACTATTCTTTGCTCCCCTTTCGGGTCCCGGTAACACACGGGTGACGATCAAACCATGCTAAACATATATACCGCCAACCTGCGGCGTCCACAATAATTTATCATCATCATTAGGCTTCTGTTCAATTGAAAACACATAGTCTCATTTGGCTAGAACAAGAAGCAAAGAAGGAATTCTGTCTCTCAAGATCTGTGAGCTTCACTCGCAGATAGGTAACTTCAAATGTTCTGCAACCAAAGGCATATTAATAAGAATGTCTAAGAGAGATGTTCTTGCTAGATTAGAAAACGTGACTGAGAAATTGAAACAAGATATTAAAAAACCAATGCAGTGACTTACTAAGTGTTACCACTAATCAAACATGGAAACTTAACAACAGCTGATAACTAATATATACTTACCAACTATTTGCTATCAGTGGCAAACATAGTCCCTTACCCAAGCCCAAAAGAGGAAAACTACATCCTGTGAGATGAGATATTTTGACAAGGGCTATTGGTGTTGCCTTTTTTTCACCTCTCCTCTGAGGTCGCATATTTTTTTCCTCGCATGAGGTCGCATTGGCACCCACCCAAAACCCGGCTCTGGTCAAGACCACATGTCCCAACACAAGAAGACCCAATGACAAAATGTGTCACTGTAGTGATCTTCTGTGTTCTCACACAAAGGACCTAATGACACATGAATGTCACACCCCCCCCCCCCCCCCCCCCCCCCCCCCCCCCCCCCCCCCCCCCCCCCCCCCCCCCCCCCCCCCCCCCCCCCCCCCCCCCCCCCCCCCCCCCCCCCCCCCCCCCCCCCCCCCCCCCCCCCCCCCCCCCCCCCCCCCCCCCCCCCCCCCCCCCCCCCCCCCCCCCCCCCCCCCCCCCCCCCCCCCCCCCCCCCCCCCCCCCCCCCCCCCCCCCCCCCCCCCCCCCCCCCCCCCCCCCCCCCCCCCCCCCCCCCCCCCCCCCCCCCCCCCCCCCCCCCCCCCCCCCCCCCCCCCCCCCCCCCCCCCCCCCCCCCCCCCCCCCCCCCCCCCCCCCCCCCCCCCCCCCCCCCCCCCCCCCCCCCCCCCCCCCCCCCCCCCCCCCCCCCCCCCCCCCCCCCCCCCCCCCCCCCCCCCCCCCCCCCCCCCCCCCCCCCCCCCCCCCCCCCCCCCCCCCCCCCCCCCCCCCCCCCCCCCCCCCCCCCCCCCCCCCCCCCCCCCCCCCCCCCCCCCCCCCCCCCCCCCCCCCCCCCCCCCCCCCCCCCCCCCCCCCCCCCCCCCCCCCCCCCCCCCCCCCCCCCCCCCCCCCCCCCCCCCCCCCCCCCCCCCCCCCCCCCCCCCCCCCCCCCCCCCCCCCCCCCCCCCCCCCCCCCCCCCCCCCCCCCCCCCCCCCCCCCCCCCCCCCCCCCCCCCCCCCCCCCCCCCCCCCCCCCCCCCCCCCCCCCCCCCCCCCCCCCCCCCCCCCCCCCCCCCCCCCCCCCCCCCCCCCCCCCCCCCCCCCCCCCCCCCCCCCCCCCCCCCCCCCCCCCCCCCCCCCCCCCCCCCCCCCCCCCCCCCCCCCCCCCCCCCCCCCCCCCCCCCCCCCCCCCCCCCCCCCCCCCCCCCCCCCCCCCCCCCCCCCCCCCCCCCCCCCCCCCCCCCCCCCCCCCCCCCCCCCCCCCCCCCCCCCCCCCCCCCCCCCCCCCCCCCCCCCCCCCCCCCCCCCCCCCCCCCCCCCCCCCCCCCCCCCCCCCCCCCCCCCCCCCCCCCCCCCCCCCCCCCCCCCCCCCCCCCCCCCCCCCCCCCCCCCCCCCCCCCCCCCCCCCCCCCCCCCCCCCCCCCCCCCCCCCCCCCCCCCCCCCCCCCCCCCCCCCCCCCCCCCCCCCCCCCCCCCCCCCCCCCCCCCCCCCCCCCCCCCCCCCCCCCCCCCCCCCCCCCCCCCCCCCCCCCCCCCCCCCCCCCCCCCCCCCCCCCCCCCCCCCCCCCCCCCCCCCCCCCCCCCCCCCCCCCCCCCCCCCCCCCCCCCCCCCCCCCCCCCCCCCCCCCCCCCCCCCCCCCCCCCCCCCCCCCCCCCCCCCCCCCCCCCCCCCCCCCCCCCCCCCCCCCCCCCCCCCCCCCCCCCCCCCCCCCCCCCCCCCCCCCCCCCCCCCCCCCCCCCCCCCCCCCCCCCCCCCCCCCCCCCCCCCCCCCCCCCCCCCCCCCCCCCCCCCCCCCCCCCCCCCCCCCCCCCCCCCCCCCCCCCCCCCCCCCCCCCCCCCCCCCCCCCCCCCCCCCCCCCCCCCCCCCCCCCCCCCCCCCCCCCCCCCCCCCCCCCCCCCCCCCCCCCCCCCCCCCCCCCCCCCCCCCCCCCCCCCCCCCCCCCCCCCCCCCCCCCCCCCCCCCCCCCCCCCCCCCCCCCCCCCCCCCCCCCCCCCCCCCCCCCCCCCCCCCCCCCCCCCCCCCCCCCCCCCCCCCCCCCCCCCCCCCCCCCCCCCCCCCCCCCCCCCCCCCCCCCCCCCCCCCCCCCCCCCCACCCCCCCCCCCCCCCCCCCCCCCCCCCCCCCCCCCCCCCCCCCCCCCCCCCCCCCCCCCCCCCCCCCCCCCCCCCCCCCCCCCCCCCCCCCCCCCCCCCCCCCCCCCCCCCCCCCCCCCCCCCCCCCCCCCCCCCCCCCCCCCCCCCCCCCCCCCCCCCCCCCCCCCCCCCCCCCCCCCCCCCCCCCCCCCCCCCCCCCCCCCCCCCCCCCCCCCCCCCCCCCCCCCCCCCCCCCCCCCCCCCCCCCCCCCCCCCCCCCCCCCCCCCCCCCCCCCCCCCCCCCCCCCCCCCCCCCCCCCCCCCCCCCCCCCCCCCCCCCCCCCCCCCCCCCCCCCCCCCCCCCCCCCCCCCCCCCCCCCCCCCCCCCCCCCCCCCCCCCCCCCCCCCCCCCCCCCCCCCCCCCCCCCCCCCCCCCCCCCCCCCCCCCCCCCCCCCCCCCCCCCCCCCCCCCCCCCCCCCCCCCCCCCCCCCCCCCCCCCCCCCCCCCCCCCCCCCCCCCCCCCCCCCCCCCCCCCCCCCCCCCCCCCCCCCCCCCCCCCCCCCCCCCCCCCCCCCCCCCCCCCCCCCCCCCCCCCCCCCCCCCCCCCCCCCCCCCCCCCCCCCCCCCCCCCCCCCCCCCCCCCCCCCCCCCCCCCCCCCCCCCCCCCCCCCCCCCCCCCCCCCCCCCCCCCCCCCCCCCCCCCCCCCCCCCCCCCCCCCCCCCCCCCCCCCCCCCCCCCCCCCCCCCCCCCCCCCCTGGTCCCTGTGTCTAGACACATGATCCTAGCCAAAGGCCAGATATTGGTGTTGCCAAGAAAGACCGGATCAGAGGTGATGACCTCATAGGAATTGTTGGAGCTGCATCCTCCATCGGGAATATGGAGATACGGAGGATAAAGTAGTTTGGCAATCTCATGAAAATGGAGCCCGATAAACTGTGAACGGTAGGTTTGGTTTTAGTAAAGGAAAAGAGTGTAGAAAAATGGTTTAGGAAATATGAATGGATTTGGATACAGACTATTTGTCTTAGTAGAAGGGAGATAAAATGAGTGAAGGAATGCTTTGAGAAAAGGGAGGAAACTCCGCATATTACGGTTGGTAGATGAAAATGTTGAATTAGAATTAAGCAGATTTAGTGGGTTTCCAATTATGGTTGAGAAAATTAGCATGTAATGATTTTTGTAGTAAGCTTTAAAGAAGAGAGTATGGTGTTCAGTTTAATCATCAAAGGGGAATAATTTAGAATTAAGTCCCTTGCAGGTTTTAGTGAGTTGAGCAAAATAAGTACGCACGGGAAAATTATGATGAGTGAACACATTTTAAGGTTAAAGGAAGAAATGTTGGAACGGGGATTGGGTAGTTGAGATTGAGACGCGCTAGGCGTAGGTAGAGAAAAGGGTTTTCTCCCAAGTGTTAAAATTGGATTTCAAACGCGTTCAGCGTAAGACATGTATTGGTGAACGCATTCAGCGTGGGTGGTCAGAAACAATTTGCTGTGAGTTAAAGAGTGATAGAAATCGCTCAGTACATTATTTATCATAAATTGGTGTACGACAGTATTTTTGTGATAGTATTTATTCTGAGGACAAGATGGTTGTGAAAGAAAAAAGTGTATTTCGATAAAAATGAAAACCAGGTATGTTAAACATTTTTGATCTATTACTAGCATGTGTAGCTCAGCAGACAAGATCAGATCAGAAAAGAAAAATAGAAGTTTTCTTGGCAAAGTGACAGATCTGGCGGTAAGGCCTGTTTTCTCTCAGTGAGATATACCAAGAGATATATGAAAAAAACGTAGATAAAACAGTCAGTACAGAAAAGAGACAAGAGGTTTTGCCCGAAGAATTTAATTGACATTTTTGATAGCTGGAACAAGCAGTAGCAAAGAAGACAAAGTCTGTATGTGAAAAATTGATACTGAGATTGTTTGAAACTGAAGATTTTTTATACAAGACTGCCAACCTTGAAGAGGAAGGTTGGGCACACTATTTTTACCCATTTATCAACTTATGTTAATAAAGTTCAACATTTGATATTTTCACTGCTGTTTTCGGGTGAAATCGATTGATCAACTGTGGGTATGAGAAAGATGTAGAGTCAGTCATGTGAGAAGGAAGTTTTTCGTATTTACCTTACAACCTACTATCTACTGAAAAGGCAGTGGTCCGAACCTCTAATACTATCAACGGCCACAAAACTATCACTACTCACTTACAACAGCAGACGATCTGGTTTCAGCTGACCGGGGCACAGATTGATGAACTACGTCACAGACATCTTACAACGATACGGGCTTGTGGCAGCCAACACCACACACTTGGCTCAAGTACACAAACATCCACTCCTCACTTGGCTCAAGTACACAAACATCCACTCCTCACTAGGCTCAAGTACACAAACATCCACTCCTCACTTGGCTCAAGTACACAAACATACACTCCTCACTAGGCTCAAGTACACAAACATCCACTCCTCACTTGGCTCAAGTACACAAACATCCACTCCTCACTTGGCTCAAGTACACAAACATCCACTCCTCACTTGGTTCAAGTACACAAACAACCACTCCTCACTTTGCTCAAGTACACAAACATCCACTCCTCACTAGGTTTCACGACAATAGTGACAGGAAAAAATGTCAGTGAATTTATTATCTAAACGTTCATTTATGGGTGAACTACTTTTTATTGTAGACCGTGTAGAGTGTCAGATCTGTGAAAATACAACAATAAAACCCTTTCTTCATCCCGCATGTCTTAACGAGCCATTAAAGTGAGGCTGAAGAACGTGCTTAGCAATCTTATAATGTACTGCACATTGTTACATAAACTACTGCTGCAAAAGCACATGTAATGCAATACTATGGGGTGACCAGATGAATGTAACAATGTCTCGGTGTTGGTTCTGTAGTGTGTGAGCATGACAGAGTACAGGAAGACAAACAAATTTATGGCAACTCCATTAGTCTTGTCTTCTAGAGTTGGTATTATGTATATCATTTTCTCTTCACGAACACTGCATGGATTGCAGTAAGTAGAGGGCTGTCAGTGTAGAGGGTTTAATTGATTATGTTATAACAGTGCGTGAGTTACGTGGGGGAAAATCGTGGACAATAGTTAATCGAAGATTCACGGTAAGTTAAAAGGGAACCAAATTTAGGTTGTTTTACAGAACACTATCACAGATCACATGGATATCTGAAGAGTGAGATTATAAACTATTAGAAGGACCAGATGCCAGGTAGGAAAGAGTAGCAGTCTGGATCTACGGACAGGATCGAAGTAAACAAGTTAGATATTATAATGTTGCATCACATCCTGAATTGAAAAACACACTGTGGCCGAATTAAATTTTTTTGCGCAAAGTAAGCTGTAGTTTTTGTAACTGTTAACAGATGTTTATGAATTACCAGTCATTTTAAAGATAAATGAATGTACTATTACAATAAGCACCGTTTTGTAACTCTAAAGAGGTTGTTGCTATTTAACGGCTCTCCGATTGCCGAGGACTTGCACTACTTTCACAATAATAACTGCTTGCGCCCCATCTCTATCACAATCACAATTTCAGTCAATGTGCACGCCGTTTTCACTCTTGTCCTCGTCGCTAGATCTATCAGTCAGTTGTTGAAACACGTTTCTATCCTATTCAGCCGTTAGACGAGATGTACACGCATTTTTTGTAGTCCTATCACTAGTTGCCACGGTAAACAGTTTTACACGATTTGGTAACTAACCCAAAACGCTGAAAGATATGAACATAATTTCAATTTTCCAGTGTTCTACAACAACCATGCTTTTGGAATTTGTTTTCCGATGGCAACTCAAAATCTCGAACCAGATCAGAAAGTGTTTCAATACATTTTTCATTCGTTTTATTACTAAAATTAGATTGGCGCTCTGAGCGGCTTGCAGTCCAAATGTGTTTATTTTGTGAGCCGCTGACAGCGGCTTGCGGTAGTTAATGTGTTAAGGCAAATATTGCCCCGCCTGTGTCAACTTTGACAAAGGTTGTTCAATTACCTTGCCTCGCTACTTTAGACCAGATAATGTGACGTAACCGTACGCAACCAACTCTCCTTCTGCACAAATTGGAGTCAATGGATTTCAAACCAGGTCAGCGATCACCATAACAACAAGAAACCTGAAACGTTGCGTGCAAAGTACGAGAGAAGAGGTATGGGTAAAAAAGAAATGATGGGAATGGCACATGAGTTTAATCGCTGCTAATTCCGGCTCTTATAGCTACAGTCGCCATAGCGGATGTAACCGGAATATTAGGATAGTTTAAGAGATCATTAGATTAATTTAAAAGATCAATAGATTAATTTCATTGAATCATGTTTCATATGACAACAAATGACACTGACCACTGTGTTCCTTTAACTAAGAGACCGTTAGCAACCAACGTAGTGACCACTGACGTCATAGCTATCCGAGTACGAGACCCAAGAGTAGTGGCGCTTCCAATCAGAATTGAGAGATTTTCCAAACCCTTTGAATGTATTGCCGAAACAGACAGAAACCAATTCAGTATTGCAAATTATTTCGTACAGTGATCCTGTGTTAAAGTTAGGCATACTAAGGAATTTCAAGATTTTCAAGACTGACCAAGAGAGACTATCACTATTACAGACTAGTCAACTGATATTGACTGATAGATCATAAAGACCTTTACGATCAGGTTACTATTACCGCAACTTTGCATTTCAGCTAGCATTTTTCGTAAATACTTGTAGGAATCGCCAGACGATCTAAGAACGACTGATATAACAAAGAAACCTACGAAACGATGTACCATTGATTTCTACTTGGAAGTGACTTTGTCCACTTAGACAAAGAGTTGATGTTACACAAGAATAAAATCTCATTTTGGAGTTTAAATTGTTCACCTGGACTGTGTTAGTAAATAATATTGGAATTGGATGACAGAATAACACAATTTGATCTAAAGGATAAATACTTAACATACTACCACTACATACGATATAGGAATAAACCACTGAATCGAACCTGGTTCAAATAGATACATATCATGGAATCAACATCTCTGGCAGCTAGCCAGTAGTCTTATACCACTTGATCTGAATTAAAGTTAGGCTTTATCCGTAAAGCATCCTACCCACGGTTACAACAGAAAGTGAGAGCCGCTTTGTCCACCTCACGACGCGTGTGTGGGGAAACTCCAAAGTCACAAAGCGTGTTTGGGGAAACTCCAAAGTCACAAAGCGTGTTTGGGGAAAATCCAAAGTCACAAAGCAGATGAAAGCTGCGGTATATAACGCCTGCGTCACCAGCACACACTTCTATATGGCAGCGAGACATGGATAATCTTTGCTAAGCAAGAAAGAAGGCTCTATATCTCCCATCTGCGGTGCCAACGCCACATCAGCGGTATCTCCATGAATGACAAAGTAGCATATACCGCGGTGTTGCCACGTGGTGTCTTCGAGGCATGCATACACTGATTAGACAACACACTGCGTTGGTTGGCTATGTATGCCGCATGGAAGATGCTCAGGTCCCGAAAGATATATTTATCGCACAACTTGCAGATGGCAAAAGAACAGTTTGACAACCGCAGCTACGGTTCAGAGATGTGTAAAAGACATGATGACACTGGACATAAATCCAGCAACCGGGAAAGATGAAGCTACCGATCGCACCATGTGGCGATGCTCTCTACGGCGCCGCCTCAGATTGGGCGAAAAGAAGCCCTCACGGTAATCAGAAAAGAAGAGAAAACGTCGAACGAACGAACGAACTTTATTTTCGAAGGGTTAAGAATTGGGCACGCAGGCCCGTCTGACATTCTGCCCTTCCTCTTTCTCTCATCATGTATACTATATCCTTTCATCCTCACATTTACTTTAAGCATTATTAAGGCATTTATCATTATAAAAATGATATTACATTTGCAATAATAATCATAATTAAAGTATGTTTTTAAAATAA
This sequence comes from Oreohelix idahoensis, assembly GCA_024509875.1. Lineage (NCBI taxonomy): Eukaryota > Metazoa > Mollusca > Gastropoda > Stylommatophora > Oreohelicidae > Oreohelix > Oreohelix idahoensis. The sequence continues at coordinate 253,172 of JAMPIV010008832.1, forward strand.
AATAAAAATAAATAAATAAAAACAAAATAAAATAAACTAAAATAAATAAAAACTTACTTACTTACTTAGTCGTTCCCCTTCTACCGTGAGGTGTAGAGGTTTGGAAGAGAGAGCGCCATACTATCCTATCGGCTGTCATAAATAAAAACAAATAAATAAATAAAAAAAAGGGACACGAGAGCAAAAGCAGCGAGGGCTGTCAACTCAGGGGCACATTCCCGTGCTCAGTTATGACTGGAGGGGCTATTATTATTATTATCATTTTCTATTATATTATTATAATACAACAAAACATTGACACAGCTCAAACGATATTTAGATAAACATTTATAACACATAAGGAAGGGAACCCCGAGGCCTGTGAACAGTAAATAAATATTAGACAAACATAAAGGTATGTTTTCAGGCACACGAAAGAAATTAAGAAGTACTCGCGTCTGTAGTTTTTCTGTTGTCTAGTTTTCTACTTCTTTATTTCTTCCGTGTGCATGAAAACATACCTTTATGTTTGTCTAATATTTATTTGTTATTTAGATAACAACAAAAGTTGTTAAATTTGATAAATTTTACAATACCCGTTGATTTATTTCTTTAAATATAAACAAGACTGGTTTCCATTTTAGTTCAAGGATAAACTGACGTTATACATGAATTTTAATATTTTCATTGTCTGCTCAATGTCGTAAATTTATTTTGAGAGAAAGAGTCTTAGAAATAGTAGTCCGGTTTAGAGTGTAGAATGATGGTGGAAAAAGCTCGGTGATAGAAATGTAGAGAGTAAATAGTTGCTTCACAGAGTGCTGGAGGAGAGTAAAGACAGACTTATTTACGACAAATCGTTTCTCTCAATCTTCTCTTCCACTCTCCTGGTCAAACAATTATTTGCCAGTTTTCCAGACACACCTATGCGCTCACACCGATTTGGTGCTTCAAACACACAGACGACGTGGATACAAACTATCTTAGACAAATAGGGGAAATTTTATGGGCTTTGGGTATTTCCAACAGAGTGCTAACTAGGTTTATGATGTTTATTAACCAAAAAAGAATCAAATCACAAACAAATATCAAGGGTTACATAAAATTATCATAAGTACAGAAAATGCAAATAAACAGGTGGGGAGGGGGTGAAGAAGATTGGTATCGACTAAGCCCTTCCCACTTATTAGACAAAGAGGAACCCAGTCCAAGGATAGATAGTTATCAGGAACATAGGTAATGTAACCTAACAGTGAAGTTAATTACTCTGGAAGAGGGGTTACAATACTAGGTTTGGGTGGTAGAAAAAACTTGTTATCCCAAATTGTTCTTCCCTTTACTAAGCAATTGAAAGGGAGGGGGTTAAACAGAGTTAACAAAATATCCCACATAAAGGAACAATGCGGGGTATACAGAAAATGTATTGCCCGGTAGGCAAGTTAACAAATGGTTTGAAAAAACAATTAGATTTCCTGTCATTCATGCACGCGCGTGAGGATCCACACTCATATACACACACACACACTTACCGATTGCAGCATCAGACAATCCATAGAATTATATAAACAACAATTACTCTTGACACGTGAAAATGTCTAGTACTTCGATGTCCCGCCCCAGATGTAGCGAGGTTTGCTGATAGCGAATATTCCCGCTAATCGCCGGACTTGAAGACTCAGAGTTATTATGTTTTATTATATGAAAAAAGTCTATGGGATGGCACTGACACAATTCAATCCAGGGGTGAAAATGAGGTCTCTTTAATTTCGCTGCTGGAGGTAAAATTCTTTCAAGGCGTGATGATAGTAACTGACCGATATGTAGAATCGCGAATGAACTAGACCACTGACATAATAAATTTTTACACAATATATATTTTACCGTTGTGCACAGAAATAGAATTCACTGCAAATAATGTAAAAAATCCAGGGGATAATCTATAACAAGATTTCAAATATAGCTAGTGCTTCTGTTAAGTTCTGGCCAGCGAGTGATAAAGAGTATTTCTACGTGGTCTGTATTTACTTACTTAGTCGTTCCCCTTCTACCATGAGGTGTAGAGGTTTGGAAGAGAGAGCGCCAGACTATTCTATCGGCTGTCTTCCTCCTGGCCTGGTTCCATTCTAGTCCTCGGTCCTTCAAAGATTGTCTAATGTTGTCCTCCCAGCGGACTCTGGGTCGTCCTCGGGGTCTGGATCCTTGGCTCTTTGTTTCCCATGCTTGTCGTGGTAGCCGATCTTCTCCCATTCTGCAAACATGGCGAAACCATCTTAGTTGGGACTGTTCTACTTGGGTCTGTAGGGGGTGGCATTTTAGGCCTTGACGTATCGTCTGGTTGCGTACCATGTCTCTTCTTGTTACTTCAACCACCTTCCTCAGATACCTCATTTCTGAGGTTTGGATCTGGCTTTTATGGGTTGTAGTCATTGCCCATGACTCGCATCCATATGTCAAGACTGGAACATCGGTGGAGCGGTATACAGCCATCTTCGTTTTCTTACCAACCTCTCTCTTGCTGAGGAATCCTCGATTTATGGCCTGAAAAAGTCTCCCAGCTGCTGCTTTTCGAGTGGCCAACTCTTCTTTGATGCCTCCCTTTCGGCCTATAATAGCTCCGATGTATTTAAAGTGGTCGACCTGCTCCAGGACCTGTTCTCCCAGCTTAATCTGATGTCTTCTTTCTTCTCGTGATATCTCCATGGATTTTGTTTTCTGTATATATCTAGAATGAAATGAAAGATGAGTGGGACATGAGAAACTTGACACCTTTTTAGATCTCAGGACACTTTTTGGGGATCTGACCGCCAAACTAAAGAGATATGCCGCCCTCTGGTCTCTCGTAGCTTCGCTCGCTGCTTGCGTTCCGGCTTTCCCCGTTCGCTTTCACTGCGATCGGTTCTGCGTTTGGCACGGAGATTCGAAAATATCGGCAGGGAACTTGCGTCGCTCGTCAGGGACGACTACTGTCTTTGATCGTGGCGCTAGTCTTTCCTGAGATCTCTCAGTGCCTGTTTGATCGTGTGCCGCTACATTCTGTTTGATGCTGGCAACGCCCCCTCTGGCCAAGTTAATGAAATTACTGCATATGATTGCTCAAGAGATGACCATGGGCGTGATTTAATCTCTCCTTAAATCAATGCGATGACCAGAATTAACGGTAGATAAGCTGTCCACCTATCAATCAGCAAATATGTTGCCAATCTGCGTGGAAAGGTTGCATAGCTAATGAGTCCAGGTTAAAAGAAAAAAAATCCCGTTTGACGAAAGGTTACAATATTTCGGGGGCACTGATGTTATCCAAGGGGTCGTTACAAACAGTCGTATCATCTCATCCAACACTTCAGGGGTACCGATGTTATGAGAGGGTTCTCACCATCATCCTAACAAATTCAGGACGGATGTGTTCGTCTCTCACAATCGTCCCCTCTTTTTAGACATGAAACCCTCTTTTCATGTTTGATTTATGACGATGAAGCTGCCCTGAACGGTAGCTTTAGGATGATTGGTATCTTCAACTTCCTCTTCTTCCTCCGTAGTCCAGTTTAATTTCCGACTCAGAAATAGCATGTTTGGGTCACTGTCATCGGCTTGAAGCAGTGTTGACCCGATGCCCTGACCTGACGCGTCGACCCGTAATACAAAAACCGTAGCAATATGTTCTTCGTAGGTTTCCGATGCAATAAATATGTCATTCATAAAATTATGGATATGGGGACTTTGCAAAGGTTGTAGAAGCTTCCTCATCATCCTGGTGAACACTCCTGTTGCGTTATGCAAACCGAATGGGATCACATTAAATGTGTAATGTCCTTCACTAGTGCTAAAAGCTAACAAAGGTTTAATTTCCTCCTTGACTGGTATTTGATAATAACCTTTACTGAGGTCAATCTTGGAGAAAATCTTTGCCTTGCTAAGCTTGGTGAACAACTCAGAAACAGTTTGGAGAGGTTCGGGCTGGAATTCCGTAACAGCGTTTAGCAGCCGGTAATCTATACACAGCCGAACTTCCTTATTGGGCTTCTGCAACAGCACTACACTCGAACTGTAAGGAGATGTAGACTCACTGATAATTCCTGCCTGACGCAGCTTGTCTATTTCTCCGCGAAGTGCATCAGCTTTAGCGTACGGTATGGGGTAAACTCTGGTTCGAACAGGGGTTTCATTTGTTAATTTCATATCAAATTCGATGAGATTTGTTCGACCAGGTACATCCGTTAAGACTGCACTGTACTGTTTTAGTAGCGCCCTGGTTTCTGTTTGTTGTTCTGGAGAGAGATTGTCGTCGAACTTGACATCTTTAAAGGATTCTGTGGATTGCAATGGATACTCCATGCAACCATCATCATCTTCTCGTCTTCCGTTGCTATGGCGACAGCCAGGAGATGATCGGAGGATGGCACCGGTCTCTCCAAATATTTCTTAAATAGATTTACGTGGAAGACCTTCTACTTTCCTTTTATCGAGATCTTGTAATTAGTACGTGAGATCTTTTTAAGGAGAGTAAACGGTCCTTGTCATCCGATGCAAAGTTTATTGCTTCCGGTTGGAAGTAGCAACAAAACTTTCTTCCCTGGTTGTAGTTCTCTCTCTTTTGCAGCTTTGTTGTATCTTTTAGCATGTTTAGCGCGGGCTTTCTTAAGGTTGGTGGTAGCTAGATCCCATCCTAGCTTTAGCCTTTCCTTGAGCTCAGATACATACTTGCTTGCAGAGACGACTGTCTCGTCAGCCTTTTGGTCTGTCAGGGACCGAAGTAAGGCTTCTAGTGGCCCCTTAATAGGTCTGCCAAATAAAAGTGTAGCTGGCGCGAATCCCGTAGACGCTTGGGGAACCTCTCGGTAGGCGAATAAGGCAGCCGATATATATAGGTCCCAGTCTTCCGGTTTCTCCTGACCCAGCTTACGTAACATGGTGATGAGGGTGCCGTTAAAACTTTCCACGAGCCCATTTCCGGCCGGATGGTAGAGACTTGTGTGGATATGTTTGGCCCTCAAGATCTTAAAGATCTCCTCCATTAACAGGCTACGGAATTGGGATCCATTGTCCGTCAAAACTTGTTGAGGGAATCCCAACCGTGTAAAAATTTGCACGAGGGCTTCTGCGACATGCCTGGAATCTGTGCATGTTAGCGGTATAGCTTCGGCCCACATTATGCAAGTGTCGACTAAAGTCAGGATGAACCTGTTCTTTCTTTTGGTCCTTTCCAGGGGTTCAATGATGTCGACAGCAACCCGTTCAAATGGAGTACCCACTATTGGCATTTGCCCCATAGGTACTGGGTGTGCCAAGTGCTTTGGTGCTACCCGTTGGCACTGGGCGCAGGATTTCACATACCTGATAATGTCAGAGTTCATTCCTGGCCACCAATAGTGGTTTTTTATTCGCTGAATAGTGTCGTTTTGTCCCATATGTCCGCTAAAGGGAAGAGAGTGCCCCATTTCTAAGATCTGGCTTCTGTACTGCGTCGGTATTAGGAGCTGGTTATTCCCCGTGTCCGGGTTGCCCGTTCTACGATACAATACGCCGTCCTTAGAAAAGATGTCTACGTTGTGTCTGGGGTCCTTAGCCATGGGCAGTTTCCTAAAGCAGGGCTCCAGAGTAGGGTCCTTTTGTTGCGCCTCCTTCAGTTCATTCCGCAACAAATTTGGCGCAGGCTCCATCTCCTTCTTGGCTTGCCCTCTTGTGGTTACCGCTGCCACAATCGGCTCCTTTGGTCTCCAAATAAACACATATCTACATCCCAGGATAACTGGGTAGATAGGATCATCCATAATGACCGCTTTAATAATGTCGTAGATTTTTGATAGGAGAATTAAGACTTTGGTTGGTCCCTTCTGAATAGATTAGAATAGGTGATAGACACAGTGAGAGTTAGTAAAAGAAATAGATTCCACGAGGGAGATGATATAATGTGATATAGAGGCTGTCTCTGAAAGCGAAAAAAAATTCTTCTCTCTCTCACCTATCTTCTACGACAGCTTTACAGCGTCAGACAGTCTAAACACATATATATATATATATTACCTATATTTCTATCTACTCACGGGCACGCACATACACGTGACGACAGTTCAACACACAGACGTGGGAAAACTATAACAATGATTATATAAATATGTAGAACGAGCTGACCAACACGCTGATTAATTCCAAGGGAAATTTTAATTATCATTTAAAATTTCTTCACAACACATAGAAATTACATCAAACATATACAAATAGTCATAAAAATCAAGGAATTGCTACAAGAAATGATAGCCCCGGTACGATATTAACTCTAGGTTTAGCCCACAGCCCCGTTATGAGACAGATGATGGCCCAAAGAGTCACAAATACATATGGTTAGGGTCTAATATTGTCCTTCAACAGGAACAATTTAATTAAGCAGCCAATCTTCCGTAAGGAGATTATAAAGTGGGTGAATCAATAGTTATAAAAAAAAACTCACTCAGTCCACTTTCACTCGGTTCTTTCATCAGGGTACCCTGGCACACGTGCTTACCTAAAAACTTGATGTTGTTCACAGTCTGGAGCAACCTTAGGACACTTCTCTATACAGTGAATCTGTATTCTTTGGATAAAGCGAATCCCAGCTCTACAATTACAGGTTTCTTCCACTGTTTTCTCGGGGAGCATTCACTTCACCAGTTATGTTTTTAGATTACTGTTCATGTCACTTAGATCAGTTAGGGTAAGTAAGTTTGAACGGGCACACAGAGTCAAAACACGAGGGTTTCCTTCAATTGGGAAAAGCTGACCAGTGGACAACTTCTTTTAACAGATAGTCTTGGTTCACTATCCACTCTTTCAATACTTGTCGGGAATATTAATGTTATTTCTTGTAATTATTCTCGCCGCCTGGCAGCATGTATATTTGAGTTTATTGTGAAGAAATAAAGTCTGGCTCAAAGGCCCAGTATAAACATTTAGTCTTTAGAAAACTGTTAGTGGGATTGGTAGTACTGTCTATCTCTGATGTCACATGCACTGTCAGACCAGTGTTACTTGAAACAACCCACGTGGTTAAAGATAGGAAATGTCTATTCTTCTCACAAGTCTGTCTCTTTACTACTAAACGCCGGCAAGTTCTGTGTCACACCAGTATTCACTACATAAAATGGAAAAAGCACATATAAAATAATTATACATACTATGTATAAGGATATAACTTACATTTTAAACTGCAAGCGTAGAGCTTATCATCTAACACTTCCCGTGAAATAAGTTATATTATAAAATCAATCATCATGAATTTGAAATACATATAAATATATTTCGTCAACACTCATGAGACATCTAGCAGTTATAAGTTTGTTTAGAAAAATATACTCGACTGAGTAGTTAGCAGTTAAATTAAATTCATTATGGCTACATGTTTGTTAAGCTAGAAATATAATTTATTCTGCTTTCCACTGTATGCGTTACTAGAAAATAATACATACTTATAAATTTAATCACTCTGCACAAAAGAACTAGTAAAATGAAATCGGCGATTTAACACTTAATCACTTCATAAATACTAGATATTATATAGTTACCTCAACCACAGCACTACAGACTAAACCATGAACTAGAATACTGTAATCTAATGGTGATCTAGGACTCGGCAAAACGTTGCCAGGAAACTCAGACTTCGCCAAAACACAGATATTTGATCTAGCACAGCGACCTGTCTGCTGCAGCTTTACGAGTGAGAATGAAATTAAAGTTTCAAACTTGGGTTAATATTTTAAACCAGACAAAGGATGAACTATTTCCCCCGCCCCGATCTCTCCCCCTTCTCATAACAGCTACGTTTAACTTAGAAGCATGTCGTAACTGCCACCAGTGCAATTTCGCACCTTCGTTAACGAACTGACCGAGAGCGTGAATGTCATGGGAAAACCCAGACTATATGTCTGCTATGGGCGAAAACGTGTTGGCAGTTCTAGCACCTACGTTTAGAATGACTAACAGTGAGTGCCGTGTCATGTGCAAGTCTCAGCCATCCCGTCTCTAATGCGGAGAGCGATTTTACACTTCGCCGAGAAATTCAGCCAGGGAAAGCGCTGTGACAGGTTAAATTTTCAGACGGTAAGTCTGTATCTATATCCCGCGAAACGAATTATCACGCCTTCTGTCGCCCTGCAGCCCTGACATCTACGTAATCAAGTTTCAGTCAGCATGAGAAAGAAAGACGGTAAAATTTCGAATGGAAAAAGAAAATAGTTTTCGCAAACTAACGAATGCGAAAAAATTATATATATGAAAAAGGGTAAAGAGTGACAGAAAAAATTAGAGGACCCGAGTGGAAGAAAGAGGAAAATATAGACAATTTATAGAACATAACTCCCTATGTGACAGGACGTCCCCCCTTAAGATATGGAAGCACTCAATGTCTACGTTATGGAAATAAATTTCTTATATCCGTAGCTTCAGGGTGTCTGTCCTCTTCCCTCTCATCTCCCCCCTCCATCTCTGTGCAAGTCCTACTCAAGTCTACTCCCAAAGTTGCCTTTCTCTGGAATGTCTCCCATGCGCGCTTGAAAGAGCGTCGCCGCTTCTGACATTTTTCAAAAATTTCCTGTGATTGCAGTAGAATTTTCCTGCCACTATCGTCATCTTCGTCAGTATTGGCGATCGTCAGGAGATGGTCGGAGGTGGGCACAGGTCTTTCCAAGTATCTCTTTAAGAGATTTAAATGGAAAACCTTTTCCTTTCCTTGAATAGATATCTGATAGTTAGCCTTAGAAACCTTTTTCAGGACGGTAAACGGCCCTTGCCATACGATCCTCAGTTGGTTGTTCTCGGTAGGGAGTAACACCAAAAATTTCTCTCCTACTTCAAATTCTCTATCTTTCGCGACTTTCCTGTATCGGTTAGCGTGCTTTGTGCGTGCTCGCTTAAAGCTAGTCGTTGCTAGGTCCGATCCTAGTTTCAATCGTTCCTTTAAATCCGATACGTATTTACTCGCTGAGACAACTGTCTCATCAGCCTTCTGGTCTGTCAGCGACCAAAGTAAGGCTTCAAGCGGGCCCTTAATGGGTCTGCCGAATAAGAGCGTAGCTGGCAGAAATCCTGTGGAAGTATGAGGAGATTCTCTGTAGCCAAATAAAGCTGCAGGAATACAAAGATTCCAATCTTCAGGTTTCACTTGTGCCAGTTTACTTAGCATCATGTTGAGGTTTCCATTAACACGTTCCACGAGCCCATTTCCGGCCGGAGTATAAGGCTTTGTGTAGATGTGGTAGGTCCTCAAGATCTTCACGATCTCATCCATCAACAGGTTTCGGTATGGAGATCCGTTATCCGTCAGCACTTGCTGAGGGAATCCCAACCGAGTGAAAATCTGCACGAGGGCTTCTGCGACATGCTTGGCATCTGCGCATGTTAGCGGGATAGCTTCGGCCCATAAAGTGCATGTATCGACTAAGGTCAGGATAAACCTGTTCCTTCTTTTAGTCCTTTCGAAAGGCCCTAAAATGTCGATCACAACCCGTTCGAATGGTGTACCCACTATTGGCATTTCACCCAAAGAAACTGGGGGTGCCCGTTGCTTGGGTGGCACACGTTGGCACTGGGCACAGGATTTGACATATCTGATAATATCAGTATTTACTCCTGGCCACCAATAATGAGTGGTTATCCGTTGGTTTGTGGTGTTCTGTCCCATGTGTCCGCTAAAGGGAAGAGAGTGCCCCATTTCTAGGATTTGGCTTCTGTACTGTTTCGGTACTAGGAGCTGGTTGTAACCTTGGTCAGGCTTGCCCGTTCTGCGATAAAGTACGCCATCCTTAGAAACAATGTCCCCGTGCTGTCTGGGTTCCTTAGCCATGGTCAGTTTCAAAAAGCAGGGTGCCAAAGTAGGGTCCTTGTATTGCGCTTCTTTAAGTTCCATGGGTAACAAATTCGGCGCAGGCTCCCGGTCCTTCTTGGTTTGCCCTCTTGTAGTTACTGCTGCCATAATCGGCTCTTCCGGTTTCCCAATACACACGTATCTCCCGCCAAGTATGACTGGGTAGATGGGATCATCCATAACAGCCGCTTTGATCACGCCTCTGACAAAATCAGAGTCGATCTCCACCAATGCGATGGGAAGCGCTGTAGGTGCATCACTCTTACGAACTCCACAAAATTGGACTGTCTCTGCTGTCTCTTGACCGGGTTTAACCAGGTGTCTGGCAACAATGCAATCGTAAGAAAGCCCCGTGTCAAATAAACAAGAAGTTTTAGAACCGTTCAAAGTAACCGTACCTCGCGTTTAGGGTCTATCCCTAACAGGTTGGGAATCACTGTCAATAATTCCACCTTGCGAGACTGTTAATAAGCATCCGATGCGTTTTGGCTCGGTGTGCTCGGTTTGATCATTAGTCCCGTGCTCAGGGGTTCTCCCTTTGCCACCTCGTCCTTTCTGGCTGTGCTGCCATGTAGGGCGGTCGGGTTGATCAGACTGTTTGGGGTGGTTGGGGTGCTTGTTCTTGTAGAACTTGGATTTTTCAGGAGGGGGGTTTTGAGGTCCAGTTTCTCTGTGGTTATTCTGATTCGAAGCATGAGAAAGTTGATCTAGATTATTTTTTCGAAAATGCTCCTCTGTCGGTTTCCGCTTAGTGGCCGGTAGTTCAGCCAGCGCATTATGGTAACGCTCAGACTTCTCTAAGATGTCTTCAAGTTTTCTGCTCCCTGCTCAGCTAGAAATCTCCGGGTATCTGCAGACAATGTGTTCTTTATTTGTTCTGTTAAAACAAATTCCTCAAGACCTTCGTAGGTAGAGGGGAGCTGCGAGAGCTCTAGGCACTTTGTCAGATAACCCTTCGGGACCTCAAGACGCAGCAATAGATACCGCAGTCAGCGACTCATAGCTTGACTGCCTGCGTCAGGACCAGCGAACCAGAGCTGGTCAAGACCGTGCTCCACCTCGACGTGGTGGTCCTGGAAACAGTCTGCAGCTGTGCAGGCTGGCTGAGCGAGTACGGATCGCAATGGGAAGGCAAACCCGGTCCTAAAAAATGCCGTGCAGAAGTCGGATGTGTCGACCGAAAGGTGCAGATATCACAGCTACGTTGGAAACAGACACAACGCAACCACCGTCCTTTTCAGGGCGAACGAGGAAGAAGAAGAAGAAGATAACCCTTCAAACGAGACGAGAACTGCTGAAAAGTTTCAGAATTCTCTTTCCGGCTGTTGCGAAACAGTTGCAGAAATTGCGAGCGTTCATTTCAAAGCGCTCCAGTAACGCTTTCTTCAACAGATCATAGTTGTCTTGTTGGCTGCTTTCCAGTTTGGCGTAAACATCATATGCACTGCTTTTCAGCGCCTGAGAAAGCTTCATGTTCCAACGCGACCTCTCTAAACCGTACAGAGTTGCAATTTTCTCAAATTTTTCTAGCCAAGTGTCAATCTTCTCATTTGGACAAGGGAAAGATTCTAGCGGAAAAGACATAGCAGAGAGATGAGTAGATTGAGTGTTAGAAGGATCAGTTAAGAAAGAATGAGGAGAAGACTCTCCATTGCTGGAGGTAGAGGCAGCACCACGGCTTTAGAACTCTAGAGTCTTAAGCGCCAGCTCATGCTGTCGTCGTTGCTCATTTTCTCTTTCCTCCTTCTGTCTCCACTTCTCTCGTTCCTCATGCTGTCTCTCCTTCTCTCGTTCGTTCGCCCTGCGAATTTCCATTTCCTCATCCATCTTCTTCTGCTGTAATAGCCGGTCTTCCGCTTCTTTCCTTTCCGCTGCTTCTTCTTTCCTCCTTAGTTCTTCTTTTTCCTCTTTAGCTTCAGCTGCTTTCCTCTCCGCATCGTATCTCTCAAGTTCGTCTCTGACAAAAGCTTTCACTTCTTCGCCTTCCAGTCCCTCCTCTCTCGCTTCGTCCCTCAGGAGTTGTCTAAGCTTTGCCCTCTCGGCCATATTATGTCAGTGACTGAGACTAGTGGAGAAAGAAAATAGCAAAAAGGATACACTGGGTCCTACCACTTACGAGAAAATACCAAATAAAAGATGATATGCTTAACCCTGGGATACCTCCTCCAAAATAAAATCTAACTATCGCTGCTATTAATCGGCAATAAAGCACCTAATGCAAACACGACTAAGCCAACTAAATGGTAGTTAAGATTACTTCTGAAAAAAAAGTTGCTACAGTGGAAGCAAAAATAATTATTGCAAAAATTTAAAGAGAAAAATAATCCCTTAATTTTAAAATCCACTATAAGTTCACCACTGAAGACAGTTAGGGTGAGGGAGGCAATTAATCTGGACAAATAGTCCGAAACGCACTCCTTAACTTAGTTCAAACCCCTTCCTGCTTCAGAATCCTTGTGAATGTTATACACTCACAAAACTTTACCAGCGTTTAGTATTACAAAATCATTAATTAACATGTATTCCGACAATCAACCTGTAACTCAAATGTATATTATTCAAAATGCTGTGGAAAAAAACTTATCAGTTTGTGTAATCAGCACGCCCGTAAACAGATCGTTTGTCTAGGGGATAAATTATTTAAAAATATAACAACTCACAAGACATCAAACTCTTACTCTATTTCAGAATAAAGAATCTTAAGTTCAAAATCCAGATAGAAGAGTCCACATTTGTCGTACTCGTCTTCCTATTCTAAGTTCAAAAACCGGAAACGAGCCCACATTTGTCGTACTCGTCTTCCTATTCTAGGTTCAAAAATCCTTCGGACGAGACCACATTTGTCGTTGATTTTTGACAGGAGAATTAAGACTTTGGTTGGTCCCTTCTGAATAGATTAGAATAGGTGATAGACACAGTGAGAGTTAGTAAAAGAAATAGATTCCACGAGGGAGATGATAGAATGTGATATAGAGGCTGTCTCTGAAAGCGAAAAAAAATTCTTCTCTCTCTCACCTATCTTCTACGACAGCTTTACAGCGTCAGACAGTCTAAACACATATATATATATATATTACCTATATTTCTATCTACTCACGGGCACGCACATACACGTGACGACAGTTCAACACACAGACGTGGGAAAACTATAACAATGATTATATAAATATTTAGAACGAGCTGACCAACACGCTGATTAATTCCAAGGGAAATTTTAATTATCATTTAAAATTTCTTCACAACACATAGAAATTACATCAAACATATACAAATAGTCATAAAAATCAAGGAATTGCTACAAGAAATGATAGCCCCGGTATGATATTAACTCTAGGTTTAGCCCACAGCCCCGTTATGAGACAGATGATGGCCCAAAGAGTCACAAATACATATGGTTAGGGTCTAATATTGTTCTTCAACAGGAACAATTTAATTAAGCAGCCAATCTTCCGTAAGGAGATTATAAAGTGGGTGAATCAATAGTTATCAAAAATAACTCACTCAGTCCACTTTCACTCGGTTCTTTCATCAGGGTACCCTGGCACACGTGCTTACCTAAAAACATGATGTTGTTCACAGTCTGGCGCAACCTTAGGACACTTCTCTATACAGTGAATCTGTATTCTTTGGATAAAGCGAATCCAGCTCTACAATTACAGGTTTCTTCCACTGTTTTTCGTGGAGCATTCACTTCACCAGTTATGTTTTTAGATTACTGTTCATGTCACTTAGATCAGTTAGGGTAAGCAAGTTTGAACGGGCACACAGAGTCAAAACACGAGGGTTTCCTTCAATTACGAAAAGCTGACCAGTGGACAACTTCTTTTAACAGATAGTCTTGGTTCACTATCCACTCTTTCAATACTTGTCGGGAATATTAATGTTATTTCTTGTAATTATTCTCGCCGCCCGGAAGCATGTATATTTGAGTTTATTGTGAAGAAATAAAGTCTGGCTCAAAGGCCCAGTATAAATATTTAGTCTTTAGAAAACCGTTAGTGGGATTGGTAGTACTGTCTATCTCTGATGTCACATGCACTGTCAGACCAGTGTTACTTGAAACAACCCACGTGGTTAAAGATAGGAAATGTCTATTCTTCTCACAAGTCTGTCTCTTTACTACTAAACGCCGGCAAGTTCTGGGTCCCCCCAGTATTCACTACATAAAATGGAAAAAGAACATATAAAATAATTATACATACTATGTATAAGGATATAACTTACATTTTAAACTGCAAGCGTAGAGCTTATCATCTAACACTTCCCGTGAAATAAGTTATATTATAAAATCAATCATCATGAATTTGAAATACATATAAATATATTTCGTCAACACTCATGAGACATCTAGCAGTTATAAGTTTGTTTAGAAAAATATACTCGACTGAGTAGTTAGCAGTTAAATTAAATTCATTATGGCTACATGTTTGTTAAGCTAGAAATATAATTTATTCTGCTTTCCACTGTATGCGTCACTAGAAAATAATACATACTTATAAATTTAATCACTCTGCACAAAAGAACTAGTAAAATGAAATCGGCGATTTAACACTTAATCACTTCATAAATACTAGATATTATATAGTTACCTCAACCACAGCACTACAGACTAAACCATGAACTAGAATACTGTAATCTAATGGTAATCTAGGACTCGGCAAAATGTTGCCAGGAAACTCAGACTTCGCCAAAACACAGATATTTGATCTAGCACAGCGACCTGTCTGCTGCAGCTTTACGAGTGAGAATGAAATTAAAGTTTCAAACTTGGGTTAATATTTTAAACCAGACAAAGGATGAACTATTTCCCCCGCCCCGATCTCTCCCCCTTCTCATAACAGCTACGTTTAACCTAGAAGCATGTCGTAACTGCCACCAGTGCGATTTCGCACCTTCGTTAACGAACTGACCGAGAGCATGAATGTCATGGAAAAACCCAGACTATATGTCTGCTATGGGCAAAAACGTGTTGGCAGTTCTAGCACCTACGTTTAGAATGACCAACAGTGAGTGCCGTGTCATGTGCAAGTCTCAGCCATCCCCTCTCTAATGCGGAGAGCGATTTTACACTTCGCTGAGAAATTCAGCCAGGGAAAGCGCTGTTGCAGGTTACATTTTCAGACGGTAAGTCTGCATCTATATCCCGCGAAACGAATTATCACGCCTTCTGTCGCCCTGCAGCCCTGACATCTACGTAATCAAGTTTCAGTCAGCATGAGAAATAAAGACGGTAAAATTTCGAATAAGAAAAGAAAATATTTTTCGCAAACTAACGAATGCGAAAAAATTATATATATGAAAAAGGGTAAAGAGTGACAGAAAAAATTAGAGGACCCGAGTGGAAGAAAGAGGAAAATATAGACAATTTATAGAACATAACTCCCTATGTGACAAATAACTCCTCTGACAAAGTCAGAGTTTATTTCTACCAGTGCGATAGGAAGCGTCCTGGGTGCATCACTCCTGAAAACTCCACTAAGTTTGACGGTTTCCTCTGTCTCCTGACCGGGTTTGACTAGGTGCCTTGCGACAATACAACTAAAGCTTAGTCCAGTGCCAAAGAGACAAGTAGTTGAGGTACCATTCAAAATTACAGTTCCTCGAGTTGAGGGTCGGTCCCCCTCAGGTTGAGAATCACTGACATTGACTCTACCTTTCGAAGCTGTATGCAAACATCCGACGCGGTTTGGACCGGTTTGTTTGCCCTGATCAGACGTTCCTGGTGTAGTGGTCTTCCCTTTTCCTTGACCTTGGTGGCCGCTCTGCCACGTAGGCTTGGTGGGTTGATCAGAATTGTGGTTAGGGGGGTATCGGGTTTTGTAGAATTTCGATTTTTCCTGGGGAGGTCTCTGGGTATTATTTTCTCGTTGGTTATAATTCTGAGAGGGATTAGAGGAATAGGATGACTGCTCTAGGTTTTGTTTACGAGATGGCTCATCTGTGGGTTTACGTTTAGTGCTGGGAAGTTCGGCCATTGCATTGGTATAGCGTTCTGCCTTATTGAGTATGTCCTCAAGCCTGACTGCGCCCTGTTCAGTCAAAAATCTACGGGTTTCGTTTGACAAAGTTGACTTTATCTGTTCCACAAGAACTAGTTCAAGTAGTCCCTCATATGTAAGAGGTAGGTCAGATAATTCGATGCACTTTGTAAAATAGCCCGTGAGACGTGTAGAGAACTGCGGGAATGTTTCCGTGCTCTCTTTCCGGCTGTTTCCGAACATTTGCAGAATTTTTCGGGCGGTCATCTCAAACCGCTCTAGCAAGGCTTTCTTCAGCATGTCGTAATCATGTTGGTTGGTTCCCAGCTTAGTATATACGTCATAAGCAGTGCTTTTTAATGACGTTGAGAGTTTAAGTGCCCAGCGGTAACTCTCTAACCCATACAGATTTGCGAGCCTCTCGAATTTTTCTAGATAGCTGTCAATTTTTTCATTGGGACAAGGAAAAGACTCTAAAGCAAAAGACATCGCAGTTAATTGGGCAGACTGAGTACTGGAGAGATCCACTGAATGAGACTGGGGCGAAGACGGCTCTCCGTTTTTCGAAGCAGAGGCGCCCCGACTCTCTAAAGCCTTAAGCGCCAGTTCATGCTGTCTTTCCCTCTCTCTCTCTCTTTCCCTGCGAGCTTCCATCTCTGCCTCAATTTTCTTGTTCTCTGCCTCAATTTTCTTCTGCTCCAATAAACGATCGTCCGCTTCTTTCTTCCTAGCTTCTGCCCTCTCTTCCGCTTCCTTTTTCTCTTTTTCTTCTCTCTGTTGGTCCGCGTCATATCTTTCAAGTTCTTTGTTGACAAACAGGTTTGCAGCTTCTCCTTCTAACCCTGAGTCCTTCGCCTCCTGTCTCAAAATGGACCTTATCCTAATTCTCTCTGCCATACCAAAGAACTGGATGCTTATAAGACTAGAGAATAGTAAGAAGAACAAAGGAGGGAAAAAACTCAAAGCCGCTACGAGAAAAAACACAAAGTATAAATTTACTTGTGTTACCTCCTAATGTGCAAGCTTATCGCTGCTATTATTGTCACTAAAGACCCTTAACGCAAGCGACTATGCTACGTTAAAATAGTAAGTTACACTAGAAAAAAATCTACTATTGCTAACAGTAGAGTAAAATTTATATTAAAACAATTTAAAGGAAAATTTTTTTTCTGAAATTTTAATTCTCCACTACAAAAGCTCCGCCCCTGAAGTCAGTTTATGAGAAGAGACGATGTTAACTAGACATAAAAGTCAGAACAAGTCGTCTTTAGCTAAGCTCAACTCTTTTTAACTTCAAAAACCTTTAGTGACTGTAAAACCAATCACGCAATCCCAACAAATCTTATAAAGAAAAAAAATTAATTTACTCCGCCAGAGGATAATTTAAATAACAAATATTTTTGTTTATCCGTACTTTCTACTGCTGTGGAAAGAAAACAACCTGTAAATATGCTGTGTGGACGACCCAAATACTAAAAGGCGTTGTCTAGGGGTGTAATTAATTATTTATTTATTTCCCTAAATCACAAAGACAGATCACTCACACTCTATCTAGTTAGACCCAGACTTAGATCAGACTCAAAATATCTTTATCCCGGCGAGCCAGCCAAATATTGTCGTAAATTTATTTTGAGAGAAAGAGTCTTAGAAATAGTAGTCCGGTTTAGAGTGTAGAATGATGGTGGAAAAAGCTCGAGTGATAGAAATGTAGAGAGTAAATAGTTGCTTTACAGAGTGCTGGAGGAGAGTAAAGACAGACTTATTTACGACAAATCGTTTCTCTCAATCTTCTCTTCCACTCTCCTGGTCAAACAATTATTTGCCAGTTTTCCAGACACACCTATGCGCTCACACCGATTTGGTGCTTCAAACACACAGACGACGTGGATATAAACTATCTTAGACAAATAGGGGAAATTTTATGGGCTTTGGGTATTTCCAACAGAGTGCTTACTAGGTTTATGATGTTTATTAACCAAAAAAGAATCAAATCACAAACAAATATCAATGGTTACATAAAATTATCATAAGTACCGAAAATGCAAATAACCAGGTGGGGAAGGGGTGAAGAAGATTGGTATCGACTAAGCCCTTCTTGCTTATTAGACAAAGATGAACCCAGTCCAAGGATAGATAGTTATCAGGAACATAGGTAATGTAACCTAACAGTGAAGTTAATTACTCTGGAAGAGGGGTTACAATACTAGGTATGGGTGGTAGAAAAAACTTATTATCCCAAATTGTTCTTCCCTTTACTAAGCAATTGAAAGGGAGGGGGTTAAACAGAGTTAACAAAATATCCCACATAAAGGAACAATGCGGGGTATAAAGAAAATATATTGCCCGGTAGGCAAGTTAACAAATAGTTTGAAAAAACAATTAGATTTCCTGTCATTCATGCACGCGCGTGAGGATCCACACTCATATACACACACACACACACTTACCGATTGCAGCGTCAGACAATCCATAAAATTATATAAACAACAATTACTCTTGACACGTGAAAATGTCTAGTACTTCGATGTCCCGCCCCAGATGTAGCGAGGTTTGCTGATAGCGAATATTCCCGCTAATCGCCGGACTTGAAGACTCAGAGTTATTATGTTTTAATATATGAAAGGAGTCTATGGGATGGCACTGACACAATTCAATCCAGGGGTGAAAATGAGGACTCTTTAATTTCGCTGCCGGAGGTAAATTTCCTTCAAGGCGTGATGATAGTAACTGACCGGTATGGTTTAAATCCAGTGAGGAAAAATTAGGCTCAGTCACAGTCAGGTAAATATGTATTCGCTCACAGTAGAGCAGTAAATAAGTTATCGCTACTGGCACTGTTCATTTTGCAGTTTATATTACAGATTGTAATTAAATTTGATGAGTTATTTAAAAAAAAGTTCTTTGGGGTGCTTTCTTTCATGTAATTGATAGCTAGGTCGCAACGGACCGTCACAAGAATTATATTTAAAAATGTTCCATCAATATATCTGAAAGTTAAGAACCGAGTCTGAAAAGCACTCTGTATGATTTCTCTATTGCTTTCTTTATGCTGGGATCGCACAGGTTACGATCACTCTGTATGAAAGAGAAAAAAGACATGTATTATACCGAAAACAAATAACTTTCTAAAGCGCGATAAATTTCCCGTTAAGACTATTTTATATACGCTCGCGTATTTAATTATGTATTTAATAAACACTGCGCGAGTTTTAGTGGTTAAAACACACATCTATAAATATAAGACTTAACTAAATTTATTAATTATAAATTCCTTCGCGACTTTAAAAGTTACTTTAAGCATTTAACATCTATTATCTTTTTGGAAATAATATAGCAGGTATATCATTACATTTACAACTGGAACTATTGAGATGGTTTAATTTAATAGATTTAAATTAACACAAGGGAGCCGCGCTGGTGTAATGGCTTCGGCGTTGTACTGGCGACCAGGTGTTCATGGTTCAAACCCGGGCGTCGGCGTTTGAAGAAATGTTTACGGCCGGAAATTTGACTGAATAGCCTGAACGGCTCCTGTGATAAACCCTCTGTGGATGGGAATTAGCGAAGCTCCTGACCGGGTTGGAAGGAAAGTCCTCAGGTTCCCCAACCTCGCAATGACATGTCATTGGGCCGAAGGGCTGAAAGCCCAAGTGCCGCTGGTTAAGAAAAAAAAAAAAAAAAAATTAACACAAAATCCAGTGAAATAGAATGAATGAACTAGACCACTGATCACTTTACACAATATATATTTTACCGCTTTGCACAGAAATAGAATTCACTGCAAATATGTAAAAAATCCAGGGGATAATTTATAACAAGATTTCAAATATAGCTAGTGCTTCTGTTAAGTTCTGGCCAGCGAGTGATAAAGTGTATTTCTACGTGGTCTGTATATATCTAGAATGAAATGAAAGATGAGTGGGACATGAGAAACTTGACACCTTTTTAGATCTCAGGACACATTTGGGGATCTGACCGCCAAATTAAAGAGATATGCCGCCTCCTGGTCTCTCGTATCTTCGCTCGCTGCTTGCGTTCCGGCTTTCCCCGTTCGCTTTCACTGCGATCGGTTCTGCGTTTGGCACGGAGATGCGAAAATACCGGCAGGGAACTTGCGTCGCTCGTCAGGGACCACTACTGTCTTTGATCGTGGCGCTAGTCTTTCCTGAGATCTCTCAGTGCCTGTTTGATCGTGTGCCGCTACATTCTGTTTGATGCTGGAAATGCCCCCTCTGGCCAAGTTAATGAAATTACTGCATATGATTGCTCAAGAGATGACCATGGGCGTGATTTAATCTCTCCTTAAATCAATGCTAAGACCAGAATGAACGGTAGATAAGCTGTTCACTTATCAATCAGCAAAGGTGTTGCCAATCTGCGTGGAAAGGTTGCATAGCTAATGAGTCCAGGTGAAAAGAAAAAAATTCCCGTTTGACGAAAGGTTACAATATTTCGGGGGCACTGATGTTATCCAAGGGGTCGTTACGAAGAGTCGTATTATCTCATCCAACACTTCAGGGGTACCGATGTTATGAGAGGGTTCTCACCATCATCCTAACAAATTCAGGACGGATGAGTTCATCTGTCACACTCTACTTCCACATTTATTCTATATTTAGTTCGCTTTTATTTGCAGTTGTGGTCTGTAGTATTTGATGAATATGGGAAGATTTAAGGGATGGGGGCACTCAGTATCAGGCACCATAAAAGTGTAACAGTTTTCAGATCACCAGAGCTGATTGTTCACAGAAGAAAAAAATACCATAAGAGACGCGGTATTTGAATAACAATCTCATCAAAAATATAAATCCTGAGGGTTAAAATTTCACCTTCACTTATCTTCTTCTCTGCCTTACAGTCCTATGCGCCAGATGTTGCAATTCGTATCTTGTTTACTTCATCTTTCTTGTATATATCTCAAGTTCTCTTCTCCGTGAATTTTTGGGTCTACATCTATTTTTGTGTTTTCTGCTTCTATCTTTGTATATGTCTGCCTCTTTTGTGTTGTCTGCCTTTATGTTTTGTGTGTGTCTTTGCCTCTATTTATGAGGTCTGCCTCTGTTTCCTTTACACAAGATAATTCCATAAAACAAATATAACAAGTGAGAGACGGTATATGAATGACGACCTCGTCAAAAATATAAACCATGAAGGTCAGAATTCCACATTCACTTATCTTCTTCTCTGTCTTATAGCCTTTCGCCCCAGCTGTTACAACGTGTATCAAGTTTCCTTCATCTTTTTTGTATATATATTTGAAGCTCTCTTCTCCAAATTTTTGGTGTCTGCCTGTTTCTTTGTGTCTGCCTCTATTTTTTATTTCTTCCATTTTTTTGTGTCTGCCTCTATTTTTCGTCTGCATCTATTTTTGTGTCCGCCTCTATTTTTGGACCAGTGTCTATTTCTTCGGTTTGCCTCTATTCTTTGAGTTTGTATATATTTGTTTGAGTCTGTCTCCTTTTTTTATATCTGGGTCTATTTTATTGTCTGCCTCTATTTTTTTATGTCTGCCTCTATTTCCTTCACACAAGATTATTTCATAAACCGAATGTCTTGTAACGCTGTTATATAGTTTCCGGGCTTTGTGGACTCAAGTCACTAGCTTTCCTGTTAGAGCTGTAGAGTATTGATAGAACTGATATTATTTAAACAAAATTACACAAAACTTGACCATGATAACGGATAGGGACAAGGCGTTAGGATTTATGGATATTCTATAACATCATCATCATCATCAGTTGCCATCGCCACAACGAAGGTTGGCTGTAATGGATCTCTGTGGTGGATTTGTTGTTGAGAAGTGTTGCTGTTATGTACTCTAGTGTACTGCATGAGGTCAGCTGTGAAGGTTCCTGATTATAACAATTTTTGGGGTGAGTTATCAGGAGACCTTTCTGCTACCACCTTACGACCTCAAACAGACTTATTCTTGACTATAATGTATGATGACTACGTCTAATGTCTAGGGTTATGACTATGTAGTGTAATGTTGCATTAACCAATTAAACATACAAACAAGTATTTTATTATCCAACACCACACAACAGTACTACGACAATCACATACAAACTACACTTTAAAAGACTATCTTTAGTAAGTCAGTGGTTGAATTTTAGGTAAAATTAATTATCTTACAATTTATTTTCCTGACTCTATTTGTTTTGAATCAGGAATGACAATCAAATTGAAATCAAAAGAATTATTTACATTAATTGCATATCACAATGGATCTTCTGTCCATAATACAAATGTTATTATAATATATGTGTGTAGTTGTAGTTTTTTACTTGAGGGTAATACTGGTATATGATGATAGGTTGTTGGTTAACATCACCCCATATTCTTTATTTCTTTTTTCGTTTAACACTTTCTGAATCTTTAATTCATATGAACATTCTTTATTATAAACTATATAGTCTTATAGGTTGAGCTGCCAGGTGTCGAACAGGCACTTATCTTGAAAGAATAACAAAGGTAGATCGTTCCTTCTGTTCGCTGGACAATCGGTTACACTCCCTGAAAGGGAATGACAACCAGCGTGGGTCCAAATAATCGACCAATGTCAGGAATCGAACAGTTCTCAAGAGCTTGGTACCACATTAACGTCAGTACCAAAAAACCCTGAAATAAGAAGGTTATGCGTCCTTCTTTATACCAAGTATACAATAATATTCCATAGCTAAGTACAGGCACATACAAATAAACGAATAGGGTCAGCTCTTTATGACAACCTAATACACCATTATATTTTGATGTGACAATGTATACCAGCATTCCTCTCCCTTAATGGTTACGACGCCTCTGCAATTCCATCAGTAATCTTCTTCCATGCCATAGGATAGGTGTTATGCTCCTTGATGACAATCATATATAATCTTGTAGTTCTACACCTCTCTGAGAGTCTATCATATAATGGATCAATCTCTAGGCTCTGCCTAAGTCTGCCATAGGCCCACTTACTTACAGTCCTATGTTAGTATCTCACATTCAAACTTTATTTTAAATAAAATTGTTAATAAAGTCAATCTTACCACAGATTTCAATGAATATTACACACAAGCAACGATGACTGGCAGATCTGGCCCAAGTTTATCACTGCCCTGTCCAGAAGGTTATAATATTTATATTTAGAATTACACTTCTGCTCTCATCGTCTCGTGGCAAGATTGTTTGTGCAAATGGCGTCCTATCCTAACATTTTTCCCTCAATATCAACTAAGCTGGCCAATAGAAGCAGACGACTATGAATTTTAAATCGAACTTTAAAAAAACAATTCCCAACTAATATGTTTACTCCTGCAAATATATTTTTAGTTTTAGGTCAACCAATCCTAACTAGTCTTTCTTTAAACTACAGCCAATCAAATTATAGGTACCTTTTAGTCCTCATTTCCCCAAAAGCTTTTTTTCAAAAACGTGCTATGAAAAAATAAGCAGGCATGATTTTTTTTCTTTCGTCAGTCCGTCTTATACTACATAATATTATTGCCATTATCTTAATCATTTTTTGTACTAGGGTGCAACTGACACCATATTATTGCTCAGGAGATCATAAGGCATCCGAATATATAATTTTTATGGCCCTATGTATTTTGGTTCAGAATTCCATATTTTCTTCTATGTTAGTCTTTCAAATCTAGAAACAACCACCTGTTCACTTCTTTTACAGCTATTTTCAAACTAATTACGAGGATCTTCCGTAGTCCGTTAGAATTACGTCATTCCTTTATAAGAGCCAAGACTGTTTTCGTGACCCAATTGACGAACCATTTTCAGTTTTGTATCGTAATTTTGGGAATCGCCCAAGTATCTGTTAACGTTACTGTTGTGTTGTGGATCTGGTAATGTCTACAGTTGATACCTACATATACGCCACACAGGCAAACACTGTAGAAGTCTACTGGTAAGCGATGATCAGGTTCTCGATACAGATAGACCACGCCCACTCCGGGGCTATTTCTAAATACGTGTTAAGTTCCCTGTCACACTTGTAATACTAAGTGCGTGTGTTGGTTTAGTCGTTTACACCACAGGTACGTACACAAGAGTCATGGATGGTTGTAAACGACTGGTGACATTTCATATGGGTTTATTCACGTCACAACACATTGATGAAATACACATAGAATACCGTTCACAGCACAACACAAGATATAAATTACCACATAAGAACTGCGCACTCGGCAGCTACAATGATATCATAATACATGGCCTAGAGTACTCATATTAAACTCAGCGTTCTAAAGAATCCTCAATAACAATCCTCTCACAGGAGCTATCATGATTCATGGCCTAAAGTACTCTTATTAAACTCAGCGCTATAAAGAATCCTCAATAACAATCCTCTCACAGGAGCTATCATGATTCATGGCCTAAAGTACTCTTATTAAACTCAGCGCTATAAAGAATCCTCAATAACAATCCTCTCACAGGAGCTATCATGATTCATGGCCTAAAGTACTCTTATTAAACTCAGCGCTATAAAGAATCCTCAATAACAATCCTCTCACAGGAGCCATCATGATTCATGGCCTAAAGTACTCTTATTAAACTCAGCGCTACAAAGACTCCTCAATAACAATCCTCTCACAGGAGCTATCATGATTCATGGCCTAAAGTACTCTACACTGCAGTTATAAACACTTCCACAATAATTAAAACTGCAGTTTCATACTACGCTGTACCCACAGCGAAAAATCCGTCGACATTTTAAATTCAGCACTGTACAGGCATTTCACACTTCCCAAAAACACTGTCTTCCTACCCGGTCAAAACGCCCGGAACACTCTCCCCAGATAACACACTCGTCCCGCTCAAAAGCAGACACGAGACTTCCTCACGGTCAACACAACTCAGTCAACCAATCATCTGTGGGCTAGCCGCGAGCTATTCTCACTCCGTTCAAAACATTACAGAATAAATATATCAGCGCTTTTCACGCTGTCTGTAATCTGTCTCTCGAAACTATCACGAGATACTCTCTAAATAATTCGATAGCTAACAAGCAACTAAGTGCTATAACTCAAAATCTATTTCAACTACTAACATACTCCAGTTTACTTCCCCTTACACTAAAACTGTTCGTTACACTGTCTTGGTGGTGCACTCTGATAGACTCTTTCCTGTCCATCTCTTGAATTCAACTCTCCCTTCTGTTATGGTCTTCTGCAAAGTGTTATGCCTTTTTATGTGGCCAAAGTATTTTAGCTGACGAACTTTGACCTCCCTCATTAGTTCTCTTTTCATACCTAGATTTTCTAGGACCTCCTTATTTGTTTTCATCTCTTTCCATGAGATACGCCCCATTCTTTTATATATCGAACGAACGAACGAACGAACTTACTTTATTTTCCACATTTCAAGAGCCTCAATTCTTTCTTCGGATGGATGGGTTTGAAAAAAAATCGAAAAAAGGTGATTCGTCTTACGAGGACAAAAGACAAAGAAAGTAGTCTACGTTACGGCCACAAGGCCTTCGTCAGGAAAAGAAAGAAAGTGAAGGCTAGATAGGAGACATAAGAATTTAAAGAAATATAAAAATAAAACCTAAGTACTTCCCTGAAGGCGAAGCATATCTGAAAAGGAAGTGACTTCTGCCCCCGGATGTACACAATACATACTAAGAAACTAAAAACTAAAAAACGAAACTGAACAAAAAACTACCCAAACGTAATAAAAGTGGGGACTGGAAATAGAAGAGGACAGAATAAGTAGGGGATAAATGAATATGAAATCAAAAATCAAGACAAATTAGAAACCGTGTATATCCATACATATTATGGAGGATGGCATAAAAATAGAAGAATAGGATAAGAGTGGAAAGAGTCAAAATAGAGCAAGAGAGGAAAGGGTGACCTCAGACAAAGGTGTGGAAAGTGTTGAGACCGGCTGGTTTTAGGCACCCCATGCGGTGGATAAGACGGTTCTCAAGCTGTTCTCGGCTGGCAGTGTCAGAGGAGCCAATTCTTTCTTCCAAATGCTTATTCATCGTCCAATGTTTCTGCACCATACAGAAGTGCAGAATATATATAACACTTTATGATTCTCAGTTTTAATTTGTGAGATAACTGTTCGGATGTCAGTATATGTTTCATGTTGTTGAATGTAGCTTTGGCCATTAATATTCTCTTCTTGATTTCTGTTTCACATCTGCCATCTTCTGTTATTATATGACCAAGATATACGTAGCTCTTGCTACGTCTATAACGCGACGCAGTAAAAGCGACTTATCAATGGAAACGTACGGTTACGTGTTATTCAACCACTGCGGAATTTAACGTCTTCGTTGTTCTCTATGTTTCAGAGTCACACAATGAGACTAAATGTGTGGGTTGAGAGACTTATATTTGAGTTGCACTCCACGTATTTCAATGTCCATTCTTCTTCTTCTTCTTCCTCGTTCGCCCTGAAAAGGACGGTGGTTGCGTTGTGTCTGTTTACGCCGTAGCTATGATATCTGCACCTATCGGTCGACACATCCGACTTCAGCACGGCATTTTTTAGGGACCGGGTTTGCCTTCCCATTTCGATCCGTACTCGCTCAGCCAGACTGCACTGCTGCAGACTGTTTCCAGGACCACCACGTGGAGGTAGAGTACGGTCTTGACCAGCTCTGGTTCGCTGGTCCTGATGCAAGCAGTCAAGCTATGGGTCGCTGACTGCATTCACTATTGCTGCATCTTTGGGTAATGTCCATTCAAGTCACTATACAATGAAAGCTCCTCTTGTCGCCTCATGTTATAATGTTTGGTTGAAAAGGTTGGTAGAGACTTATGGTCATTTTCAGGCTCACAAGGGGTATTATGAAATACATAGTCTCAAATTTAGTTTTTTGTGTTTTTTTTTTTGGTTTGTTTTACTTTTAATCGATAATGTTATTTTCATTCCATTTTCGAGTTATCACTAAAAGTTGCTGCAAAATATCGAACGATAATTACGTGGCTAATGGATTGTCGAATCTCGAAAAATAGTCTGACTATTCTGAAGGGAATATTGAGAACGGATCATTGTGGTATTTTGACATTGAATACGGTAACAAGAATAGGCCCACGGTGGTGTACACGGAAAGGATAGTAGTATACAATGTTGTTTACGATTATTATTCAGGCGTTGAACGTGACTTTTTTTATAAGGAAATATTCCGATCGATCTAGGCGTTAGATTTCAGGCGGAGCGTCAGGCGTTGAGCGTGACTTTTAATATAAGGAAAATGTGGTGGAGGAGCGTGATGGTGGAGCTGACTTTTATATAAGGAAATGTGGTGGAGGAGCATGGTGGTGGAGCTGTCTTTTTATATAGTAATATGTAAGTTCAATAATGGCAAACGTTTATTTATTGTGTGTAGGTTGTTGTGTGTTATTGTTTATACAAAATAGTTATACATATATATATATAATATATATATATATATATATAATATATATATATATGAAGCGAAGGAAGAAGAAACACTAACTAGATACATTTTATATATTGGACTGGTAGTCTGTTGGTATGTTTATTTGTACATATGTACATACAATATATATAAAAAAATATAAAAAATCGATAATGACGGAAAATAAAAAATATCGATAATGTTGGATTAGGTTACTAAGAGGGTTTTTGAAGCGAGTGGAGCCTTTTTGTGCTGGCGTGGGTAGCGACGTATGTTGTGGTGTAGCTGGTGGAGTGGGTTAGGGGGTTTGTGTGTGTGTGTTTGACTCAGCAGTGTATTGGTGTGTTTTGGGAGTGAAGTGTTAGAGCCTTGTCTATACCATTTTTTGTGTAGGTATATTAATTGTTATGTGTTGTTGTATTGTGTGTTGGTGTGTTTGTTTATACATATATACATATAATATATATATATATATATATATATATATATATTTATATATATATATATATATATATGTATATATATATATATATATATATTTATATATATATATATATATATATGTATATGTATAATTTTAAAAAATTGATAATGACGGAAAATTTTAAAAAAATCGATAATGTTGGATTAGGTTACTAAGAGGGTTTTTAAAGCGAGTGGAGTCTTTTTGTGCTGGCGCAGATGACGACGCATGGGTGTGTACATTTCGGGGTGTAGCAGACGAGTGTGCCAGCATTGAGAGGTGGGAGTGAAGTGTTAGAGAAGTCACTATACTAGGACCAGCATCGAGAGGTGGGAGTGAAGTGTTAGAGACTTGACTAGGACCAGCGTCGAGAGGTGTGAGTGAAGTGTTAGAGACTATACCAGGGACAGCAGCGAGAGGTGGGAGTGAAGTGTTAAAGACGTCACTATACCAGGTCCAGCATCGAGAGGTGGGAGTGAAGTGTTAGAGACTTGACTATACCAGGACTAGCATCTAGAAGTGGTAGTGAAGTGTTAGAGACGTGCCTATACTAGGTTTAACATCTAGAGGTGCGAGTGAAGTGTTAGAGTTCTAGAGGTGAGATCGAAAGAGACGTGTCACTATACTAGGACCAGCGCCTAGAGGTGGGAGTGAAGTGTTATAGAATTGACTATACCATTTTTTGTGTAGGTATTTTAATTGTTATGTGTTGTTGTATTGTGTGTTGGTGTGTTTGTTTATACATATATACATACAATATATATAAAAATATGAAAAATCAATAATGGCGGAAAATATAAAAAATCGATAATGGCGGGCTAGTAGGTTATTAATGGCTTTTTTAAGTGAGAGTGTGGGGGGTTATTTATTTTGACTGGTTGTGATGATGACTCATAAATGTGTTGAGGTGTAGCGCTGGAGTAAGACAATGTAAAAGCGGAGGGGTATAGGTGGTATTGGTTTTGGTCTTGTCTGGTAATTTTGTGCGTAGGTATTTTAATTGATGTGTGGTGTGGTGTAACTGGTGGGTTTGGGTTTTTGTTTGCTGTTGTATTGTGTATGATTCGGCATTGTGTTTTGTAGTCTTTTTATACAATATTTGTACAATATATATTTTACAACATATATTAATACGTATACACACGATATTTATACATACCATATTTAGACATCATAGATAACAAAGGTTCTTTAAGTATAATAAATATATTTAATTATGTAAAAAGAAGACTAAATGTCAAGCTAAAGCGCTAGTCTCAGCCGCTTTGTAGATCTCTGTTTCTTCGGTGGTAGATTAGAGACTTCGGCCAGGTGGTTGTCTGTGGTGGGAGCTGACTATAAGGGTTGGTGTTAGGAAACTAACTCGGTTCTGGGGATAGTGGTTGATAACAACTAGAGTTGATGTAGTGATCAAACGTGTTACTGGGGCAGGTAGTAGTAGGTCTCTGCTTCTTCTGTGGTAGATTAGAGATATCGGCCAGGTAGTGGTCTGTGGTGGGAGTTGACGTACAAGGGTTGGTGTTAGGAAACCAACTTGGTTCTGGGGATATTGGTTGATAACAACTGGAGTTGATGTAGTCGTCAAACGTGTTACTGGTACAAGTAGTAGGACAGGTATCCATGTTTGGAGACTGTAGTCGGTCAAATTCGTCCAGGATTTCACCCTGTAAAGCCAACAAATGTTCAAACTCAGGGCGAGTTAACGTAATGCCGGTTTTGGTAGGAAACATTAGATATGATTCACCAAAGTATTTTTGCACGTGTAGTAAAGGCTGGCCTCGGGAAAAACTTACAGACGCGGCCTTTAGACCACTATCCAAAGGTTTAAGCAATTCATCACTTCTTTTGATATAGACCCAGTTGGAGGAAACATTGGAAGGCATCTTCAATGCGTTGTGCTTGGGAGTGTCTGTCGTTATCACACCACCGCTTCAGTAAAGTATGAACGTGAGTGTCTGGGCCTTGGTCTTCCAAGTGTCTATTTATATGAAGGAATACCAGTTTAATCTGGTTTTTGAAACGTATCCAGACTTGTGCTAGCCCGGGTTTTATTAGTCGAAAAACTAATCGATAGTTGACGAGTTGTCGATGTGACCAAATTTGGTGCCGGCTAGCCAGGGCATGATTAGTCTAAAAACTAATCGATAGTTGACGCGTTGTCAATGTGAAAATTTTTGTGTGTTGGCATTGTAAGTGTATGACTCATGGACGTGTCACGAGTAATAAGTCTACACAGGTCAATGCACAGCTAGTGGTATATAAGTGACCCCCCACCCCCCCACACACACACACAGCCGTATTCTCCAGGAAATACCACAAGAGCTGACGTATTTTTATTTGGTTCTTATTACAACGACTAATTGTGTTACCGCTAGTTTTGGAACCGGATCGATGGCCCGCGCAAAACATCGCGCGTAAACCATGACTCGTTTATAAAATTTCGGTACCATAGAGGATGACGTCATCGCTAAATATAGCTGTCTAGAAAAGCGTAATAAAAAATCTAACATGCAGAGTTTTGCGTATTGATAGACGAAAAATCCTAGCTGCAACGGGATCTACCTGTGTAAGACTAACATTTTACCTTTGTAAGACTAACCCGGCTGCGTATTTCTGTTCACGTCACAAGTTCAAAACACAATCGAGCAATAGTAGAAATTTATAAAAGAAACATTCCTTCGTTCGTGTGTTCGAACCCCGCGACTTAAAGTTTCACTTTTTTCACACGGGCGACATCTGGTGATAGGTTTTATATTGCCTCCCAAGCGGGTCAAACATGCGGCGACCACGGAAATGTAGGACATTAAATAAATGTAACTAAGCATTTGTTTAATTATCAAACGGTTATCTACGTTTTGTCCTGCTATTTTCAAACTTTAGTAAAAGCTTTTCTTCCAAGCAGCAAAGATGGTCCCAAAAATTTCTCCCAGGCCTGCGCAAAGGGTCCAACCTGTAGGTAAATAGATCAACTGTCTAATACTTCTTTAAATATTTCTTCCACTTGTCAAATATTTCTTACCGTTGTCAAAATATTTCTTCCACTTGGCAAAACTTTCTTCCACCTATCAAAATATTTCTTCCACTTGTCAAATATTTATTACCGTTGTTAAAATATTTCTTCCACTTGGCAAAATATTTCTTCCACTTGGCAAAATATGTCTTCCTCTTGTCAAAATATTTTCTTCCACGTGTCAAATACGAGGGGTGTTAAGAAAGTAATGCACCACATCGTTTTTCTCAGCTAATAATAAAGATAGAAGCATGAAATTGTACACACTTCAAATATGGCACGTGCCAATTGTGTGCACCAAATTGCACTGCAACCGGCCAAAAAATACGGCTGCCGTAAACCGTTGAATTGGAGCGTGTTCGCAACTTGCGTTATAAGCAGCGAATTGTGATAGAATTTCTCGTTGCAGAGAAGGAAACTGTTGTGAACATTCACAAGCGTCTTTGTGATGTGAATGGAAGTTTTGCAGTCGACAGGAGTACAGTCGGTCGCTGGGTTCAGAGAATCAAAGAATCAGGAAGTGGAGATACGGAGCTGTGTTACGCACAGATCATTTTTTCTAAAGTCATTATATGATCATTTTTCCTAAAGTCATTGTATGATCATTTTTTGCCAAAGACATTGTATTATTAGATTGACTGAAATGTACACTTTAATTTTTTTCGGTCAAAGCTACATAACTCTGGATAATTGAGATTATAATTTAATATGATGTTACCTCTTCTTGTGACGAGACACGTTCGGTCCATATTTTTTTTGAACGAAGTGTGATCGTTCTCCTTATTTGGTAGTATCGGTCAACTGTTGTTGGAATGTCTGAAACCAGTGTTGAGGTCTATGTTCATGTCCATATAAGGCGCGATCTAGTTAAATCTGTATCTCGAATGTTCCTAGATCGTCTTGTTTGGTTGACTATTCAAGTGTATAGGTTCTGCGCATGTCCGGACGCGAGGCGTCTGGGAAGTTTCTTTTGTCGGAGTCGATGGAAAAGCTGTGAAGCAGAGAAGACGCGTTTTGGCGTCTCTGTGATTTTGTTAGGGAATTAGGATCCCTCGGCGCCATATCATCATCTTTAGAATATGCCAAATGCATTGATGAACTATGTATGCTAACATTCGTGAATGTCATGACTTTGCCCTATTGTGAACTGGATGTACGTACTTGTACCTGTGACGTCAAAATAAATGATGAAAAAACGTCCAGAGCAGTTTACCCATTTATGACTTCACATGTCGTACCCTACGTGCTTTAACTCTGTGAACTACATCACTATTATACACAGCAACAACAACAACACAAAACCAGATAAGACACCCTACATCTTGAACTATAATACCAGGTGTCGATGGGGGGGGGGGGGGGGAACTGTGACGGGGCTAAAGATTTTCCAACGAAATTGGACTTATACCTATAACGTCCATGGTGGTCAGTTCTGCCATCATCATTTATGAAGCAAAACGATAGCGGCCTTATCACCAAAGAGGAGCAAGCCCTAAATCCACCCTTATCATTTTATGGTGTCCAGATGTTGGTTTAATTCTGGTACCAGCAGTCAAGGGAATCATCAAACCCAGACAGCATACTTCATCATACAACATTGCAGTTTCAACTAACTTCCTTCGAGAGATTTTGAAAGTACCCGGCGCTGCTCGACAGTTTATCGATTTGTCTATATCTATGTCACAAAACTAACAATGATACAACGTTAAAATATCTCCAATGATACAACGTAGGGATAAAAACTAATGCGTAAGCTGCTAGAATACATGATCGCCCACGCCGCGGGTCATCACCCGCCATGGAAATTAAATTGTTAGACTTGAAGGCAAAACGATCAAAAGGAAAAATCTGACTGAACGCGTGCTTGAAACTAGCGAGGCAAAAGGACGCAAATTGGTGGGGAAAGGAGGAAAAAGTCACGTTCCCCAAGTTGACATAAAGTAAAGAAATCGACAAAAGGGACCTTGGATATTATACGCCACAGTCATTTATTGGACGCTTTTGTTATAACTTAGCCCGTTTATTTGAATGCAGTGATGAGCGCGTTCCAGAAAATTCTAGAAAATATTTGAAAAGTAACTTTTCTTAATAATAATGTTAGGAATATAAAACCTAGCTGGCCGGATGGCCCATCTTGAGCAGTGAAATAATATGCTTTCATTTATACAGACGGACAGATAATAAGAAAGATATTGACAAAAGACTGTGTTGTTCATATCAGCGAACATCTGCATTGGGATAAAACATGTCACTAATTTTCAAAAAGTTGTGGCCTTGAAGACGCAAGTGCTAAAATCTAGTGGAATGAAGAGACGGGGTGGGATGGTGAATTGTGGCTAAAAATAACTTTAAAGGCGAAATTGTGTAGGGGAAGGCAGGGTTGGTTCAAAAAACAAGTGTGTTTTTTGTGAAACGCAAGTAGAGACGGACGGACCAACAGACAATAAGGCATACTTGACTGAGGTCTGACTGAAATGACTTTGTGGTAGGATATTTAAATTTGAAAAAAGAAAAGGCAGCAATTGGCCATAGATGAAGATATTATCGGCGCTCAGACGCGCATTTTGTGCCATTCAGTATTAGCTGTCCTTGTAGACACAGTGAATTATTAAGTGGTGTAATTCCCAGAAGCTATTGAAATATTTAGAGGGTCGCCATCATAAGGCCAGCAGCTCAGCTGAGTTTTGCTAGCATTTATTTAACTGTGTACTATATTCATAATTCTGGTAAGACTGAAATTATTTCTTTGTACATTTAAATATTTGTTTAAGGTTCGAGTGATTTGATACTGCAATAGCATAATCTGTTCCTTACAACAAGTAAGGGTTCGCTCTAGACCCCCCGCCCCAGTTCAGGGTCTAGAGACAAATAAAATACATAAACTCCAGCAAGGATTAGGAAGGACAGATCAAGTGTTGAGATCAGTGAAACATATCACCTATCCTATTTTATGGCAGGAAACTAATGAACATATTTCAGAATCTGTAGTCTGGGAGAACTTAGCCTATGTGAAACCAACTTGGTAAGATGTGTTGTTTGGTCAGAAAGATCTGACCCGTCTATGTGGTGTTGTTGTTGTGTAGTGTTGTGTCCAGAAATGGTTAGAGGATGGAATTCTGACACATGACTAATACTTTGATTGCAGAGCTGTGAGTTTCAGTTGGCACCAATGCGGTGTCAAATGAGTTGTTGAATTTTACCAGAGTGGACCCGTGCAGTAACATTTGGTAAGAGCAGCCTATTATAGCCCCCAAGCACGGAGAGGTGGGGCCACCAGACTTCTGATATTGCCCCAAGCACGGAGAGGTGGGGCCACCAGACTTCTGATATTGCCCCCAAGCACGGAGAGGTGGGGCCACCAGATCTCAGCACCAGAGCTACACCTTCAAGTTACGTGAGCGCCTGGTCTGCTGAGAGTTCACCAACTCAACTTATTTCCTAACACATCCATAAAATTCCATCAATTAACTGGACAATGTGTAATCGCCACAGACAGGGAGTGATGAGGCCACCCCAACAGCACATCCATTAAAAGTTCTCCCACAATAGATTACCACTATAACCAATAATAATATTAACTAGTCTAGTAACATATATATGTACACACCTTGCATTTATTATGTAATATTCATGCATTTTTTCATAATTTCTAAAACCTTTCATATGTTCTGGCCAAAATAAAACCTTGGTCCAGAACAAATAAATGTAAGAAAATTACTATCAAAATTTTACACAACTGTGTTAGTTCCGTGTATTATAACATTTTATTAATATTATTAGACTTAGTAAATATCTGTGTGTGTGTCTGTAAACTACCACAACACATTACACATCATTACCCTAGACATTTAACGTAGCCACATTCATTAGTAAAAAAGATAGGTGTGAGGTCGTAGTGGTAGCAAGAAGGGCCTTCTGACAATACACAGCTACATTTTATCTCAGGAGCCTTCACAGCTGACCTCATGCATCACACGTAGTAATATCACCATCATACAATACCATCAAAACCACTACATATATTGGGGGCTCGTCCGGGATAATTAGCCCATTAAATATATTAGGATCTCCTGGGGGAGAATAAGATTCGGAGAACACATAATAAAAATTAAAAGTGTCCCTTAAAATTAAAAGTGTCCCTGAAAATAAAAGTTGGTGAATCTTCACAGCCAGGGGTAGTTAATTAATTAATTAGAATTATTTTAGACTAGAGTAATTAGAAGCACTTTAGTGGTTGGAAATTTTATCTTGCATATTGCTACATTTGTTTAAAAAGTATGGCGGAGCTGGCAAAATTTAGATCAGCTGCTGTGCTGACGGCAAATGAGATGGGAATGGATGGTCAGATTTTATTTCAATATGTAACGGCTGAATGTGATAAGTATATTGAACGGGAAGAAAGAAGATTAGAAAAAGAGGCTGAAAGAAAATTAGAGTCTGAAAGGTTGACTGAAGAGAAGAGATTACAAATAGAGGCTGAGACTAAGAGGTTACAAATTGAGGCTGACAAAGAGGCTAAAGCATTGGAGGCAGAAGAAAAACGACAGCAAAGGGAGGCAGAAAATAAAAGGTTGACTGCCGAAAGGGAGGCAGAAGATAAAAAGGCCGAAAGGGAGGCAGAAGATAGAAGGTTGCAGAGGGAGCACGAATTACGACTCAGGGAGCTGGAGCTACAAGGCCAGGCTCCTGAAAATGGTGCCAGCCCTTTTGCCTCAGATGCTACGCCCAGTCTGGGAGCCTCAAACTCAGCTATGGGTTTTCATTTAGACCATTTTGTTGAAAAAGACGATGACATAGAGGGGTACCTAGGACGTTTTGAGTTATTAGCTACTACATATGGGTTAGAGAGAGAGAGGTGGAGTTTAAAGCTATCACAGGGACTGAGAGGTACTTCTTACGAAGTCTTCGCAAAAAATGAACAGAGAAGACCAGGAGAATTATGACATGTTAAAGCAGGCTTTGTTATTGAGGTACGAAAAAAATGGTGAATTTTATCGTAAGAAATTTAGAAATGCCAAACTGTTGTCTGGGGAGACATACCACCAATTCTCTGCCAGACTGGAAACCTATTTGGAGAAATGGACTGCTCTGGGGAAGACCCAAGATCTTAAAGAAATGATCATGATTGAGCAATTGAGAGAGTCCATGGCTCCAGACATGAGAAAATTTCTCATGGAACAAGGTGCAGAGAAGTTGGGGGAGGTTTTAAATGTCGCTGAAAGGTATCAGGCAGCCCAGGCAGAGGTAAGTGGTGCTAAAAAGAAGCACATAGACAATTTTAAAGCTCCACAGCAATTTAATAAATTTGATAATAGAGAGCAGGGAAATAAAGGTAGGACAAACTTTGAACGGCCAAGAAATGACTACCGAGACAGAAACTCACAGTTCAATGACCAAAAATCCAATGAAAGAAAACCGTTTAACCAAGGAAAAAGATGGTGTAAATGGTGCAAGAAAGATAACCATAACACCGAATTTTGTAGAAGGAAACCTTCAAACATTGCTGCAATGAAGTCGGGGACTCAAAGATTAAAGGTTAATCCTAAGGGACAGCAGGAACCTTATCACCCCCCAGTTTGTGAGGATGTTATTTGTAATGGGGTCACCATAAGGTGCCTTTATGATACAGGTTTGGATTATGATTCAGTTGTGAAGTCTAGCCTAGTGGACCCAAGTCAGTATACCACAGAAACAGTGGAAATACAAGGGGCAACTAAGGACATACCACTCATGACACTTCCCATCGCAAGGATAACGGTGAAAACTCGCTATGTGGAAGGAGAAATCAGAGCAGCAGTGATAGATGAACCAATCTACCCTCTGATATTGGGGTGTAGATACGTCTTCTTGGGGAATCCCGAGAGACCTGTGATCATGGCGACAGTGCAGACCAGGTCACAGAAGAAGGAGGAAGAAGGTGAACCTATAAATGCTCATCCAGAGGAGATGAGGAAGGCGCAGGCTGAGGATAGGACACTCAAGCCATGTTTTAAAAAATTGCCCAAATGCCACACACCTCCGAGCAAGGGGGAATATTTTATGAAGAACAGATTGCTATATAGGAAGACAGGAACTAGATCCACTGGTCACGGACAGTTGGTTCTTCCCAAGATATATAGGGCAAATTTAATAAGGAGCTTACATGTTGGAAAAGATGGGGACCATGAAAAAGTCGGTACCATCTGCCAAAAAGTTGCTCGCAAATACTATTGGCCCGACGTAAATGTCGATATTGAAAACTTTGTAGAAGCATGTGGCATATTTCATGAGGGAACACCCACAAAGGGAAAATATGTGCAGGACCTAGAAACGCCACTGGGGAAAATTAGGCCTGGAAGGAAAACTAATGATAGTCAAGGAGACAAAGTGCAATGGGAGCCCCCTTTTCACACCCAGTCTTAACTTGAATGGATTAACATGGCTACTATGCGAAGAGTACAAAGAAGAAATTTTACCCAGGATAAGATGACAATCCCTCGGTCAGACTTATATAAACTGGAAGAACAGAAAAGAGAGCGAAGATCTCTCATAAGCAATCTAAAGTGGGGAGATAAACCCAAGAAAAAAATTGGTAGTGGTCGATTTGTGAGTGATGATTCTAGGAAGAAAAGTCC
Organism: Oreohelix idahoensis; assembly: GCA_024509875.1. Classification (NCBI taxonomy): domain Eukaryota; kingdom Metazoa; phylum Mollusca; class Gastropoda; order Stylommatophora; family Oreohelicidae; genus Oreohelix; species Oreohelix idahoensis. Next base: position 290,425 of record JAMPIV010008832.1, read on the forward strand.
TCACTATAGTGCTTCTAATGGACGGGACCAGACGGGTTCCATGAAAAATACGTATGATAAATTAAAGGTCCAGATGTAGCCCTATTAAGGACCTGGACAGATGAGAAGGCGGAAGAGACTGTTACCTCATCTTATCAATACGTGAACGAACTGACCACTCGTTTGAAAGCTGGATGGAAACTGGCAAATGATAATTTGAAACAAGCCAGGAAGAAACATGCAGCATATTTTAATAGGAAGGCAAAGGACAGAGAACTGGCAGTGGGAGAGAAGGTGCTGCTTCTACTACCCGGGAGCCAGAATAAATTACAAATTGGATGGCAAGGTCCATATACGGTTCTAGAGAAGGTGTCTAGAACAAACTATAAAATTGACAAAAAGGGGAAGGAGAAAGTTTATCATGCAAATCTGTTAAAGAAGTATCTGGACAGACCACTCCAGGAAAGCACCCCCTTACTGACCTTAGCTATCGCAACTCAAATGCAAAAGGAACCACTCACCTCACATGAATACCCATTACATCCTTGTGAAACAGCAGCACATGTAAAAGTCAGTAAGCACCTGACTAAAAACCAGAGGGAGAGAGTTCAACAGGTTCTGGAGGAACATACAGATGTATTAACAGATAAACCAGGCCATACAAATTTGCTACAGTATGACATAAAACTGGTAGACTCAAACCCAATCTGTATGAGAGCCTATTCTATTCCGTTCGCGAAGGAGAAGGCATTGAAGGAAGAAATAGATTATTTGTTGAAGGAGGGGATTATTTCACACAGTGAATCATCTTTTAGATCTAGTGTCGTATTGTTGAGAAAACCGTCTGGGGAACACAGACTGTGCATAGATTACAGGAAACTGAATGCTGTCACAGAAGGACAAGTGGATCCATTACCAGACACAAAACAGTTATTTGCCAGACTGAACAAGGCAAAATACTTTTCAGAGGTGGATCTTAGTAAAGGCTATTACCAGATCCCAGTGAAGCCTGAAGTGAGACCTTATTTGGCTTTTAGCACTTCGGATGGACATTATGAATTCAACATGCTACCATTCGGACTGAAAAATGCTCCGAGTGTATTTTCAAGGATGATGCGCAAATTGTTGGATCCCCTGAATAACCCATGTATCACGAATTTCATGGATGATATTCTCGTCGTCACAGAGACATTTGAAGAACACATTGAAGCCCTAGAAATGTTATTTAATAGGCTTAGGGAGGCGAACTTGACTGCTAGGCCAACACAATGTTGCATTGGATGCAAAGAGTTGGAATTCTTGGAACACACTGTATATCAGGGTAGCATGACCCCTGATCCCAAGAACTTGGAAAAACTGCAGAGAGCACCTAGACCACAAACAAAAAAGGATGTGCGATCATTCGTGTCGTTATGCGGATTTTATTAAAAATATATCAAAGATTTTAACTCTATTTGTGCTCCTCTGACTGATCTGACTCGCAAGGGACTTCCAGATAAAATTAATTGGACTGCGCAAAATGAATTAGCGTTCCAGGACTTAAAGGAAAAACTCACTAGCAAGCCTATTCTCAAACTACCTGATTTGACACAGGACTTTGTCTTAAGAACCGATGCAAGTAATGTAGGACTCGGAGCGGCTTTGTTGCAAAGATCATCTTCACCTGATGGGGAACTGAAACCAGTCGCTTATGCAAGCCGCAAATTGAATAAGGCGGAACAAGGATACTCCACAAGCGAAAAAGAATGTTTAGCGTTAATCTGGGCCATAAAGAAGTTTCAAATCTATCTGTATGGTAGGACTTTTGTGGTCGACACGGACCATCAGCCTCTCGTATTCTTATCTCAGGCTAAGCATGAAAACGCAAGATTGCTGAGGTGGTCTTTATTGCTTCAACCTTATCAGTTTAGTATCCAATATATTCCAGGCAAATTGAATGCTGAGATAAAATGTAGCTGTGTATTGTCAGAAGGCCCTTCTTGCTACCACTACGACCTCACACCTATCTGTTTTTACTAATGAATGTGGCTACGTTAAATGTCTAGGGTAATGATGTGTAATGTGTTGTGGTAGTTTACAGACACACAAACAGGTATTTACTAAGTCTAATAATATTAATAAAATGTTATAATACACGGAACTAACTCAGTTGTGTAAAATTTTGATAGTAATTTTCTTACATTTATTTGTTCTGGACCAAGGTTTTATTTTGGTCAGAACATATGAAAGGTTTTAGAAATTATGAAAAAATGCATGAATATTACATAATAAATGCAAGGTGTGTACATATATATGTTACTAGACTAGTTAATATTATTATTGGTTATAGTGGTAATCTATTGTGGGAGAACTTTTAATGGATGTGCTGTTGGGGTGGCCTCATCACTCCCTGTCTGTGGCGATTACACATTGTCCAGTTAATTGATGGAATTTTATGGGTGTGTTAGGAAATAAGTTGAGTTGGTGAACTCTCAGCAGACCAGGCGCTCACGTAACTTGAAGGTGTAGCTCTGGTGCTGAGATCTGGTGGCCCCACCTCTCCGTGCTTGGGGGCAATATCAGAAGTCTGGTGGCCCCACCTCTCCGTGCTTGGGGGCAATATCAGAAGTCTGGTGGCCCCACCTCTCCGTGCTTGGGGGCAATATCAGAAGTCTGGTGGCCCCACCTCTCCGTGCTTGGGGCAATATCAGAAGTCTGGTGGCCCCACCTCTCCGTGCTTGGGGCTATAATAGGCTGCTCTGACAAAATGTTACTGCACGGGTCCACTCTGGTAATATTCAACAACTCATTTGACACCATAGTGGTCCCAACTGAAACTCACAGCTCTGCAATCAAAGTATTAGTCATGTGTCAGAATTCCATCCTCTAACCATTTCTGGACACAACACTACACAACAACAACACCACATAGACGGGTCAGATCTTTCTGACCAAACAACACATCTTACCAAGTTGGTTTCACATAGTTCTCCCAGACTACAGATTCTGAAATATGTTCATTATTTTCCTGCCATAAAATAGGATAGGTGATATGTTTCACTGATCTCAACACTTGATCTGTCCTTCCTAATCCTTGCTGGAGTTTATGTATTTTATTTGTCTCTAGACCCTGAACTGTGGCGGGGGGTCTAGAGCGAACCCTTACTTGTTGTAAGGAACAGATTATGCTATTGCAGTATCAAATCACTCGAACCTTAAACAAATATTTAAATGTACAAAGAAATAATTTCAGTCTTACCAGAATTATGAATATAGTACACAGTTAAATAAATGCTAGCAAAACTCAGCTGAGCTGCTGGCCTTATGATGGCGTCCCTCTAAATATTTCAATAGCTTCTGGGAATTACACCACTTAATAATTCACTGTGTCTACAAGGACAGCTAATACTGAATGGCACAAAATGCGCGTCTGAGCGCCGATAATATCATCATCTATGGCCAATCGCTGCCTTTTCTTTTTTCAAATTCAAATATCCTACCACAAAGTCATTTCAGTCAGACCTCAGTCAAGTATGCCTTATTGTCTGTTGGTCCGTCCGTCTCTACTTGCGTTTCACAAAAAAAACACACTTGTTTTTTGAACCAACCCTGCCTTCCCCTACACAATTTCGCCTTTAAAGTTATTTTTAGCCACAATTCACCATCCCACCCCGTCTCTTCATTCCACTAGATTTTAGCACTTGCGTCTTCAAGGCCACAACTTTTTGAAAATTAGTGACATGTTTTATCCCAATGCAGATGTTCGCTGATATGAACAACACCGGCCAGCTAGGTTTTATATTCCTAACATTATTATTAAGAAAAGTTACTTTTCAAATATTTTCTAGAATTTTCTGGAACGCGCTCATCACTGCATTCAAATAAACGGGCTAAGTTATAACAAAAGCGTCCAATAAATGACTGTGGCGTATAATATCCAAGGTCCCTTTTGTCGATTTCTTTACTTTATGTCAACTTGGGGAACGTGACTTTTTCCTCCTTTCCCCACCAATTTTAATTCAATATGTAACGGGAAGGTTAAGGCGGCCGGCGTGATGCCGACCACATCACCCCTAGTGTGCCGACGGTCAAGATAATATGGGCCTAACACCATATTCCCAATATGCCTCAATGGGCGTGTAACGGGTTCCTTTACCTTTACCTTTCCCACCAATTTGCGTCCTTTTGCCTCGCTAGTTTCAAGCACGCGTTCAGTCAGATTTTTCCTTTTGATCGTTTTGCCTTCAAGTCTAACAATTTAATTTCCATGGCGGGTGATGACCCGCGGCGTGGGCGATCATGTATTCTAGCAGCTTACGCATTAGTTTGTATCCCTACATTGTATCATTGGAGATATTTTAACGTTGTATCATTGTTAGTTTTGTGACAATGTAGAAGGACAAGTGCCGTTTGAATCGATTTGTCTGTATCTAGAAGGACAAGTGCCGTTGGAATCGATTTGTCTACATCTAGAAGGTCAAGTGCCGTTTGAATCGATTTGTCTATATCTAGAAGGTCATGTGCCGTTTGAATCGATTTCTTTCAATCTAGAAGGTCAAGTTCCGTAACGTATTTCCAGTATCAGAAGCTCTTTTTCCTGCGTCATGGCTGTTTATGGGAGCAGATGTTGATCAACGTTGGATCATTATCCTCAGAATGCTGATCACATCCTGTTCTGCACCGTGCTGACGTTGGATTTATAGAAGTTAAGTGGCCTGTTTTTTTGTGAACTGTGCCCTTATGTTCTAGCTGAGCCTTCTGAATTCTTTCACACACTTTTTGCTATTTGTTTACATGTTATATGTTATTTGTATTTGTATATTTATATGTTGATATTTCAGCGGGTCTGGATGGGTGGTGACTCCTATAGATCATACCACGTGACAGAGGTTTTCTATTGAGAGTGTTCTGTAGGGTATGCAAATTTCCTATAGTGAAATTTGCTAAGCGACTTTTTTGCTATTTCTATTAGTTGTGATGACATGTATTAGTTTTGTTTTCGTTATTTTTTCGCATTCTTTAGTTTTGTTTTGATTTGTTTGTATTTGTAGGTCTCCTCTTTCCTATAATTCAGTTTTCTACACCATTTTTGTTTATACATTGTGACGTCATTTGTTTGTTTACTTTTTCGCATTTGTCAACACATCTTTTGTGATATTTTCCTTAGTTCTGCTGTTTATTTCTTTGACTTATGCGAATGTTTTCGTATTGACTTTGATCTTTGTTATTGTTTACATTGTCTTTGTTCTTTGTTATTGTTTACATGGTTCTTGAGTAATTAGCTTTCACTATTGTTTATATAGTGCACTTATCATAACTAACTGGTGGTTTTTTGCTTATGCACTATTGTAATGCAGTTATGATAAATAACTGATGGTTATGCACTGATTTGTGTAGTGCCCTGATGAGTAAGAAGTGACTTGTGATATTATTATACATTTGATAATACAAATTTGGTGTCAAAGACTTGTTTCCCACAGAGACTGGGATAAACATTGGGATTATACAAGTACTTTATTATGTCTTGTTACTATGAAGTTTCAAATAAGATAATTAATTATTTCAGGTTTTGGACTCATATTTTAGACAACATGTCTACATTTGAGTACTTTATTAAGCAGGGTAAATCCCTTGGAAAGACTGGTGATAAATTAGAAGAATTTGCGACTGTTCAATATGCCAAGGCATTGAAGTCGGAAGAAAAGAAATTAAAGAACAAACTGAACAAAAGAAAATAGATGCTGAGAATTTAAAACTGCAGATGCAGGTGGAGGAAAAGCGATTCCAAATGAAAATGGAAAAACAAAAAAGAGAAAGAGAAGCTGAAGAGAAAAAACTTGAAAGAGAAGCTGAAGAGAAAAGACTACAGATTGAGTCTGAAATTAAAAGACTTGAAAAAGATGCTGAAAATAAAAGAATTGAAAAAGAGGCTGAAAATAAAAGACTTGAAAAAGATGCTGAAAATAAAAGACTAGAAATAGAGACTGAAAATAAGAGACTTCAGGCTGAGGCTGAAGAGAAAAAGTTACAAAGAGAGGCTGAGGCTGAAGAAAGAAGGTTACAAAGAGAGGCTGATGAGAGAAAAGCAAAAATGGAGCATGAAGAAAAACTCTTAGCTTTGGAGTTAGAAAAGATGAAATTGTTGAACACTGGTAATGCTAATGATGCAGATAAGGTGTCAGATAAGACTAATGCTAATAATTTCAAGCTTAATCTACCAGCATTTAATGCCTCTATTGATGATATAACATTTTATCTAGACAGATTTGAAAGTGCATGTAAGGTGCATAACATAGATAAATCACTGTATGTTTATCATCTGTCCAAGATACTTAGAGGTGATGCTTTGATTAGGTTGGGCATGGTAGATGTGCCTGACAAGAACAACTATGAGATTTTCAGGGCTATCTTGTTAAAGAAATACCAACTTGACGAAGACGGCTATCGTCTTCAATTTAAAAATATGTTGCCAGAAACTGGAGTGGAATTCTCTGAATTCATATCAAGGATACGTCTTACTTTTTCACGATGGGTTGAGCTGTCTAAGACAGTACATACATATGAAGCTCTTATGGACTTACTACTTAGAGACAAGGTTATGTTTTCTGTCAATGAATCTTTTCTTTCTTTTCTTCATGAGCGTAAGCCTAAAAACATAAAAGAAATGGAAGAATACTGTTGCCAGTATGTCACTGCGCATCCTCACGTAACCATTAGCAACTCTAAAGTAAAAGAAGGTCTGCCAGTTGCTTCGGCAGCACCTTATGGCCCAAATTTCATGCATAAATTTCAGGGTAGTCAACAAAATTTTAATAAGAAGAGTAACCGTAATTCTGCTCAGAATCATAGCGATCAATTTCAGGGTGATTCTTCTTCGCAGAACTGGAGACAACCTGATACTCCACGGTATACTACTCCCTGTAATTTTAGACATTTTCACAAAGGTAATCAGTATAGAGGCAAATCTTTTTCTCGGAGACCTCATAACCAATATAATAGAGGTTCTCAACAGTATAGAAATGGTAATGACAGTTATAGAAACTGGAATTCAAACCAGGATAACAATTACAGTAGGGACTGTAATGATAATTGCAGAGGCAATAATGGTCGCGGTAGATCGCAACATAAAAGAAAAAGATATCAACAGACAAACTCTGTACAACAAGAATCTCAGGGAGCAGATAAACAGGTTAATGATAATAAAGACCATAATGCTATCGGATGTTCATCTTTTGATTTTGGTAGGGCAAATAAATGTATCCAATGCAGTACTTTATTTGACCCGACTACCGTAACTACTTTAAGCTGTGGTCATCCTCTTCCCTCTCTTCCTGCTAATGTTGCGCATGACGGGAGAGGTTCTCGTATACTACATAAGGGTCTTGTAAATAGTAATCCAGTCTCAGTTTTGTTTGATTATGGATGTACTACTGTTGGCGTTAGGCAATCTCTTGTAAATCCATCCTGTGATACAGGAAAGGTCATCAAATGTGTCACATTTGGTGGCACTTTGGAAAAGTATCCTACTGCCATAATACAAATTGCTACTCCCTTCTTTACAGGAGATGTCCACGCGTGTCTTCTTCCAAACCCTATTGCGGACCTTATTATTGGTCGTATTCACGGAGTTAGGGAATGTACCCCACAGCAAATAGCTGTTTGGGAAGAGCAAAACATGGAAGCTACCAATGCGGTGGTCACAAGAGCACATGCTCTGGATCCACCTCAAACTTCATTAACTGATAATGATGAAGTAGATAGCCAAGATAGTCACTTGATTATTTCACGTGACTCATTTATAAAATTGCAAGAAGAAGATCCTTCTTTACAAAAATTCTTCATTCTAGCAATAAAAGGTGATCCAAATCAGAATACTAATAGAAAGTCTTGGATTTCTATGAAGAACGGCGTACTTGTGCGTATGGTACAAGACTCGTCTACGTCCACTCATTCACAAATTCTTGTGCCTAAGAGTATGAGATTGCAAATATTGCAACATGCTCATGACTCGCAATGTGCTGGACATATGGGTTTTTCCCGTACAAAGTCGAGGGTTCTTGCGGCTTTCTTTTGGCCATTTGTGAGCAAGGACATACGAATTTACTATCGTTCTTGCAAAGTATGTCAGGAGGTCAAATCTAAAGGACCACGACATGCTGCGCCTATCCAGGCTGCTGACATTCCTATTCGCCCTTTTCAAAATATGGCAATAGATATTATCGGTCCTTTTAGAATTAAGTCGGCCAGAGGACATCAATTTATCCTTACATGTGTCGATATGTGCACACGTTGGCCAGAGGCTATACCTCTCAAGAGCATCTCAACTGCTGATATCGCAGACGCTCTTTGGCTGATATTTTCTCGCTTGGGTTTCCCCGGAGAAATATTGTCAGACCATGGCACTCAACTTATATCAGACACTATGTCACAAGTAATGTCTATGCTGCATATTAAAAGGTCTCTCAGCAGTATCTATCACCCAATGTATAATGGGTTAGTTGAGCGTTTGAATAGGACTCTAAAAACTTTACTTGAGAAGATAACTGAGGATCATCCTCAGGATTGGGACAGGGTTTTACCCGCGGATCTCTTTTCTTATAGAGAGGTTCCCAATGAACACACAGGGTTTTCCCCTTTTGAACTTGTCTTTGGCGCGCAGCCGCGCGGCCCTATGTCTTTACTTCACGATCTAATCACTGCCGATAATATTAGCGATGAGACTCAATCTTCTTACGAGTATGTCATTGCTCTTAGGCAAAAGATCATCGAGGCATGCAAACTAGCAACTTCTTCATCCGAATTTGCTAAAGAAAAGGCAAGGCAGATTGCAAATAAAAATAGATGTCTACGACAACTTTGTCCAGGTGACAAAGCTCTCGTTCTTCTTCCTTCAAGGGAGAACAGACTTCTTATTGCATGGAAAAGTCCATATGCAATAGTCTCCAAGATTTCCGATGTCGACTATATTGTCGATATTGATGGAAAGCATAAAACTTTCCACATAAATATGCTCACGGAATTTCATGAAAGACCTGACTATTTGTAGCCTATTTTCCAGGCAACGGACAATTCTAAAGTACCTCATGGTCATTACTCATCCCTGTCAGTTATACAGGATGAGGAAACAACTTTTTCTGATGTCAATCTTCAACTTCCTATGGTCCCACTTCATTCGACGGAATCTTGGAAAAACGTTACCGTTTCTCCTAATCTTTCCGCATGAGGAACATCGACAAGTTTCTTCGATGTTGCAAACATTTCAGGATGTCCTTACAGACATCCCGGGACACACACATGTCATCGAACATGACATAATACTAACGGACCATAATCCTATCAGAGTCAGACCCTATCCAATACCTATCCATTTTCAGTCACAAGTCGAAAAAGAATTGGATGAAATGATACGATTGGAAATCATTGAACCATCCACTTGAGCATACTCTTCGTCTATGGTTATTGTTCGAAAGAAGGATAATAACATTCGCATTTGCGTAGATTATCGCAAATTGAACCAAGTTACGAAGTTCGATGCTGAACCTATGCCTTCATTGGAAGAGCTACTACATAAACTTTCTAATTCTAGGGTCTTTACCAAACTAGACTTGTCTAAAGGTTATTGGCAAGTTCCTTTAACTGAACGTGTCAAACCTTTTACAGCTTTTTCTACACCTAGGGGTTTATTCCAATGGAATTTCATGCCTTTCGGTCTTATGAACGCCCCTGCTACATTCGTACGCATGATGCGGCGAATTCTCGCATATCGTACATATGTCATAGCATACTTAGACGATATCTGTCTGTTCAGTGATTCCTGGGAAGATCACTATTTGGGTTTATACGAATTGCTGTCTACTCTTCGCGAGTATAACTTGACTGCAAAACCCTCTAAAGCCTTTATATGATTTAGTGAGATTTCTTTCCTGTGTCATCGTGTTGGTCATGGTCTTTTAAAGACAGAGGACCACAATGTTTCAAAAATACTTAACATTTATGTCCCTAAGACGAAGAAACAAGTACGGAGTCTCTTAGGTTTGATCCAATTTTACGGACGATTCATTTCGAATCTGTCCTCCATTATGGCACCACTTTCTACTTTATTGAAGAAAGGATCGCCTAATCTGATCCGCTGGTCTCAAGAATGGCAATCCTCATTGGACCAGGTTAAAACTCTATTTTCATCTCCACCTATCCTTAGGTTACCTACTATTGAGAAGACTTTTGTTCTTCGAAGTGACGCCTCGTCAACTGGGATTGGAGCAGCACTTATGCAGGAGTATTCTGATACTCTGCATCCAGTGATGTATATCTCTAGGAAATTAAATGCTGCAGAAAAGAATTACTCGGTTTTAGACCGTGAATTATTAGCTATGGTATGGTCTATTCTAAAGTTACAAAGATTTCTTCTAGGCGCACATTTCATTGTAGAAACCGACCAGAAAGCTCCTACTGCTATTCAGAGCAAAAACTTGAAGAGCTCGAGGTCCACTCGATATGCCATAGCTCTTCAACCATTTCATTTCACGGTGCGAGCTATACGTGGTTCGGATAATGTGATGGCAGACATTCTGTCCAGGTGCCCACACGATTTCACATAATTCTTCTGTCATATATATTTCCTGATATACAGTCCAATACTATAATGACATATTAGCATATATTTTCTCACTTTTTGGGAATTTATAACATTGTACCATGTAATTTCCTTTTTTCAGTTACCGATTTGATCATAACAGAAGAAGGCTTAGTTAGCGATATACGGGCCAAAAGATCACACGACCACATTTAGATATTATATTTTAATGATTGTATTAAGAGATTTAACATTTGTCTTAAAGATTTGTGTTATTGATATTTTCGCAGCACATCATTGAAGTCTGCGAGATTTTGTACATTGTGGAACTTTGAAGTTATCAAATCCTGTCCTGGATTGGGAGCGGATGATGTCCACACCTTCTTGTATCGATTATATTTATGTCTACGAGGAACATCACATGTATTAGTAATGATTAATAATGCATTATTTAATGTACTCTTTGTTTGAATATGTGTAATATTATAGTGCGGTATATCAGTATATTACACCGCTGTTTGCACAACACTTCATTGTATAATACTATGATAATATATTTAATTTCATAGATTTGTATGAGTATAATTTGTCTTTCATTATGATGTTGCCATCACTATGGCGTGTGTTGGTGGCACCTTCCTGGAATATATATACGCGTATACTTAGGTAAATTTTTGTTTCTCTTAGGATCTGAGATATAATCTCAGTTGCGGCGAGCTAGCCTCATTTTTAGGCAATATATACGCGCATCATACGTGCGTTAGGAGCCTAGGGTTTTTCCCGGCTCCAGGATTAAAAAAAAAATGTTTCATTTTTGTTCCCGGGAGGGTGCAGTAATGTTACGCACAGATCATTTTTTCTAAAGTCATTATATGATCATTTTTCCTAAAGTCATTGTATGATCATTTTTTGCCAAAGACATTGTATTATTAGATTGACTGAAATGTACACTTTAATTTTTTTCGGTCAAAGCTACATAACTCTGGATAATTGAGATTATCATTTAATATGATGTTACCTCCTCTTGTACGAGACACGTTCGGTCCATATTTTTTTTGAACGAAGTGTGATCGTTCTCCTTATTTGGTAGTATCGGTCAACTGTTGTTGGAATGTCTGAAACCAGTGTTGAGGTCTCTGTTCATGTCCATATAAGGCGCGATCTAGTTAAATCTGTATCTCAAATGTTCCTAGATCGTCTTGTTTGGTTGACTATTCAAGTGTATAGGTTCTGCGCATGTCCGGACGCGAGGCGTCTGGGAAGTTTCTTTTGTCGGAGTCGATGGAAAAGTTGTGAAGCAGAGAAGACGCGTTTTGGCGTCTCTGTGATTTTATTAGGGAATTAGGAGCCTTGTTGTGAGATAGTTAGCTTACAAGGTCCTTCCCTTGAGTATTCTAAAACGCCTGGAGGCGTATGTTTTCTGTGGTGTGGATTTTCGAACGAAGGTAATGCCTCATTTACATCCAATCTGTAACTTTACTTTATGTTTGACAATGGTCGATCTCTGCTCACGTATGCATTACAGAAAGGGAGGTTCTTCTAATAGAAGTCACGCCCCAGGTATCTTCATACCTGAGATCTATATGTACACGGGTCATACTCAGCCCGAAGGACAGTTCTTTGTTCTATGAACGTCGCTGTGTGTCATCGATTATGCCTACGTCAAGGTTAGACTTAGGAATGCCTGTAAAGGTCAGTTTGACCTGCACTCCTGGAATGCCATCCTCGTGCGACTTATGATTTGACTCGTTTAGCACATCTGAACAGTAAGAGGATTTTTTGTTGATGTACTTTTGTATTTGGAGCCAACCATATAATCCCTCGGCGCCATATCATCATCTTTAGAATATGCCAAATGCATTGATGAACTATGTTTGCTAACATTCGTGAATGTCATGACTTTGCCCTATTGTGAACTGGATGTACGTACTTGTACCTGTGACGTCAAAATAAATGATGAAAAAACGTCCAGAGCAGTTTACCCATTTATGACTTCATATGTCGTACCCTACGTGCTGTAACTCTGTGAACTACATCACTATTATACACAGCAACAACAACAACACAAAACCAGATAAGACACCCTACATCTTGAACTATAATACCAGGTGTCGATAGGGAGGGTACTGTGACGGGGCTAAAGATTTTCCAACGAAATTGGACTTATACCTATAACGTCCATGGTGGTCAGTTCTGCCATCATCATTTATGAAGCAACACGATAGCGGCTTTATCACCAAAGAGGAGTAAGCCCTAAATCCACCCTTATCAAGCTGCTTGATCGGCCGCGCTATAGACGTCCTGCAACAGCCACCAACGCAGAAATGTTGAAATACGCTGAGGGCATTATTCTTACTGATAGGCGAATCACTACTCAACAATTGGCCTTACAGCTGTCAGTCAGCATTGGTAGGGCAAATGCAGTTATAAAAACTCTCGGATTTTCTAAGTTTTGCGCAAGATGGGTTCCTCGAAGTCTCACAAATGACCACTGATTGCAAAGGAAAGCAATTTCTTCTGAATTGTTGGAGCGTTTCAATGCTGATGGACAGAACATTATGGATAAGATCGTTACAGGTGACGAAACCTGGGCACATCATTTTGAACCTAAGACAAAAAGTCAATGGAGTGGCATCATCATCCGCAATCACCACGAAGAAAGAAATTCAAGACAATTCCTTCAGCTGGAAAGGTCATGATCACTGTCTATTGGGACATTGAAGGTGTGATTCTTGTGGACGTTATGCCAAGAGGAGAGATAATCAATTCGCAAGCTTACATTAAGACATTGAAAAAACTCAATCAACGTTTTCGCAGAGTTCGGCCGCACAAGAATCCAGCAGACCTGCTTCTCCTTCACGACAATGCGCTACATCACACAAGTCTGGCAACACGGGAAGCAATCACCAAATTGGGTTGGACTGTACTACCCCATCCATCCTATAGTCCCAATTTGGCACCCTCTGATTTTCATCTATTTGGTCCACTTAAAGATGCACTCCGTAGGACAAGGTTTGAAGATGATGAAGGAATGATTCATGCAGCGAAGAAATGGCTACATGATCAGGACAAAATCTGGTACGGGCTAGGAATACATGCACTTGTTTCGCGCTGGCATAAAGCGGTACAAGTTTATGGGGATTATGTTGAATAATACCGATGTTTACATGACATATCCATCTATATTGTGTATAAATTTCATGCTTTTTGAATAAACAGCTCCTGAGAAAAACGATGTGGTGCATTACTTTCTGAACGCCTTTCGTATTTTGACAACGGTAAGAAATATTTGACAAGTGGAAGAAATATTTTGATAGGTGGAAGAAATGTTTGCCAAGAGGAAGAAATATTTTGACAACGGTAAGAAATATTTGACAAGTGGAAGAAATAATTAAAGAAGTATTTGACAGTTGATCTATTTACCGACAGGTTGGACCCTTTGCGCAGGCCTTTGATAAATTTTTGGGACCATCTTTGCTGCTTGGAAGAAAAGCTTTTACTAAAGTTTGAAAATTGCAGGACAAAACGTAGATACCCGTTTGATAACTGGAACAAATTTTTAGTTCAATTTATTTAATGTACTACATTTCCGTGGTCGCCGCATGTTTGACCCGCTTGGGAGACAATATAAAACCTATCACCAGATGTCGCCCGTGTGAAAAAAGTGAAACCTTAAGTCGCGGGGTTCGAACACACAAACGAAGGAATGTTTCTTTTATAAATTTCTACTATTGTGGATATTGGTTGATAACAACTGGAGTTGATGTAGTGTTCAATCGTGTTACTGGGGCAGGTAGTAGTATTACTCTGATTCTTCTGTGGTAGATTAGAGGCATTGGCCAGGTGGTTGTGTGTGGTGGGAGCTGACGTATTAGGGTTGGTGTTAAAGTATAGTACATACATAATATCTCACTTGTGTTCAATATGTCTGTTACTTATATGTAGTTAATGAACGTTGTTAACTAGTTTTTAAATCACTTGTTACTTAATTTTGATACAGCTTTCTGTGGCTCCAGAACTAATTCATTTGATTTCTTTTAATTATGATGGTAAATCAATTTTTGTTTAGCGCTTTTGTGTTTTGGTAAACGCTCGAGTTTTCATGAACGATTTAACAGCGCTAGGCGGAAGATTGCTCTATTTTGACAACTGTTTCTAAAACAAAAAATATGGGGAATAATTTAGATGAAGTATTTCTCTTTTCCTTTACCATGAAACACAATAAACTTTAGAAAAAAACTAATAATTTGTATTGCTTTAAACTGTTGCTATTTAAATTATTGCAATTTGTAACAAAAATATAATACATGTCGGTACATTTATTTCATGCTTGAAAGTATTTATATTTTTACTTAATATTATGTAAAATAATGTAGAACTTGTTAAATAAAATAAAATTAAACAACAGATACCACAGTTGTGCAAAGAACATTTATTAAATGTTCCTTCTTTCAATGGAATTTATCCCCGATTATGCTCTATGAATATTATGACGGGCACTAACTGCTGAATAAACTGATTGGTGATACGCATGTAAATAAATGTCCCTTTAATTTATCTCTCATCGCAAGTCCTGATTCTTTCCAATGATATATATCTTCCCCTTCCAGTCGCATTCCCCTAACAGTTTACTAGAATATTGTTTCAGATTTTTAATCCATATCTTCCACTCCACTCACCTACATCAGTCTTCTGTTAAATTACTTTAGATTTCTCCACCACACTGTAATAAACTGTCAAGTATATCTTCACTCTGAACCGTTCTTATAGCTGACTCCCTACGCTTGTCATCTCCAGGCTCCAGGATATGACATTTCATTCCTTCAGATGTCAAAGGTGTGTCTGATTGGCTGAGGGTTTAAAGCATTTTCCTCTCGTGGTACAGCTGCTGGGTTCCGGTATGGTAACCTAGCATTGTCACGCTCCAGTCTATCCAGCTGTAAATCTCTACCAGGCTCTGCTCTTGAGTTAAACAATAAGGATGGAAACTCGTCACTCCCACCTCATAAAATACTGGAGCTTGTATGGTGAAGTCTTTAACACTTTACTCCACTAAGGCAATATATGCCCCTGAGTTACCTTTACCTTTTTTATTAGATACCAAGGGGATAGGTAGTACATGTCTATACAACTACATATCTTTAACCTCTAATTGATGGATAGCTAGTACATGTCTATACAACTACATATCTTTAACCTCTAATTGAGGGATAGCTAGTACATGTCTATACAACTACATATCTTTAACCTCTAATTGAGGGATAGGTAGTACATGTCTATACTACTACATATCTTTAACCTCTAATTGAGGGATAGCTAGTACATGTCTATACTACTACATATCTTCAACCTCTAATTGAGGGATAGCTAGTACATGTCTATACAACTACATATCTTTAACCTCTAATTGAGGGATAGGTAGTACATGTCTATACTACTACATATCTTTAACCTCTAATTGAGGGATAGCTAGTACATGCCTATACAACTACATATCTTTAACCTCTAATTGAGGGATAGGTAGTACATGTCTATACTACTACATATATTTAACCTCTAACTGAGGGATAGCTAGTACATGTCTATACAACTACATATCTTTAACCTCTAATTGAGGGATAGGTAGTACATGTCTATACAACTACATATCTTTAACCTCTAATTGAGGGATAGCTAGTACATGTCTAAGGGATAGCTAGTACATGTCTACGCATCTAAATATCTTAAACCTCTAATTGAGCGCCGAACTTAATCATTTTTTATAAGTCGCTTCTACATTACACATTTATTACTTTCAGTTTCTATGACGTACAAACCTTCAACAACAAATGTACATTTAGCCTTCCTATCCAGAGTTATTTGTTTAAGGTGTTTAGATGTTGACCCTATCTCTTACGTGTGTGTGTGCCCTGTTTCTTTCTTAATGTGGTTTTAGTTCTCCTTCCATATCTGATACCTGGGGGGATTTCAGAACAAGGACTACCTTGTAATGTATACATATTGGATCGGTATTATCGCCAACTTTATTTCATGTAATGGTAAATGACCTAGGAGACGAACTTAAAAACATTAGAAACAAACTAGCACAATTGGCAGATTATGCAGCAATCTAAAAGACTGGAAAAATTCTTCCAAAAATGTATAAAGATCTACAATTTCAAATAAATAAGCTTTCAGAATGGATGACAAAGTGGGACAATTAAATGTTTTAAAGCAGTAGGAATGACATTTAGTAGAAGCAGGGTAATGAAACATAATGTAATAGCAATAAAGATCCTGCGACAAAAGTTAAACACAGTAAAAACAACAAAATACTTAGGTATGACACTAGACCAACAACTCAACTGGAACAAGCATATATACAAGCTGGTGGAGAGCTGCAGAGGACTCACTAACATGATGACGTACTTGAAAGGTAATGGTTGGGGAGCAAGAATAAAGGTTATGCTTATGGTCTACATATCATTTGTCAGGGGATTATAAACTATGCGAGTATAGTATACGACTCAGCAGCACCAAGCAACAAGGAATAAAATAGATAAAATACAACACCAGGAACTATGCACGATAGCAGGAGCAATAAAATCAACATCACTTGGAGCACTAGAGGTAGAACTACGAATAATGCCACTAAAGTTGAGAAGAAAGAACTTAGATTAAATTATATGGCCAAGGTACTAACAGACAAAAATCACCCGACCAGATCAGTGTTTGTGAAGAATCACCCAACGGTATCGGACACCTCACTAGACCCAACCAGATACCCAATAAGGTGGAAGTGCCCGGAAAAAGTCAAACAGCAACAAACGATAATTAATGCAATAAAATGTAGTACCAAATACACCCCAGTGATACTATCATGGGAGATCAAGAAACCATATACGGACCTGCACTTGGCAGAAATAATCAATAAAAAGGTAGAAAAAAGCTGGATCAAAGACATAGACAAGGAATATAGTAGATCAAATAACTAAAGGACACACGAACATATGTTGTGATTAACGAACTGTTCGATAATGCAAGACTACGTTTTATTTACACATTAGTGGAAGCACGATGCGTCGGCACCAGCATTATATACTTAGACAGCAACATGTGTCAACACATACAGAAGATGTACTAGGACATTCGTCAACTCTTACACAGATTCTCATATATGTATATATAAATATATGTAATTATATAAATATAAATATATCTGGGGCAGCCCAGAAAACACGTGCAGCCCGAAAGTCAAGCATGGATGAACAGTTTGTATTGTCTTGGAGCCTTGTATGTCGGTCATGCAACAGAACTTTTTTTCCCCGCATTGACTTGATAAGCCATAAAGCACTCCCACCTAACATCATATATAGAACGAACTGTATTACGAGAGATGTCGATTGTCCTCATCGAATACATCTGTGAATACTATAGGTATATCACAACACGGGTTGTCATAGAAGCCTAATAACTGGCCACTTGCACTACGCGTGCACCTAGCTCTCCTTTCGCTTATCATATCGTAAACTACCTTAACCTCTGAGTGTTGTTGTTCTTAGATAAATGAGAGCAAGAGAGAAACAGAGAGATGGACAGAGAGAGTGAGACAGTTAAATTAAGACCTTTGTCCCAAAGCGAGAGGGAAAGAATAATTATAAATATATAAATTAAAAAATAATATGGTATGAAATATAATTATGAAAGAATAATTATAACTTGCGGACTATCTTTTTGCACTCAGAATCACCCCTTCGTGACCAATATTCAATCTTACATTTTAGCAGTGTAATAGAACTCCTCTATTTCAACCACTTTCTCAACTTTCAATGCGACACGCACCTTCAACTTTTAATTCTGATCATTTCAGTGCAGAAACCCTACATATACACACATTCAATGAATCTGTTGATTTGACTTTTGTGCAGATGATTTAAAAGTCAAACGCCAATTTAAAATGATCTTTACAGCCATTTGTCGTTTACCGTTATTCGAATATTGTTGTCAATATCATATGCACAAACTATAGTGCTTAAATTATCGTATCCGTGTTCTTTTTTGACCGCGCACAACATGGACATATTTCTAAAAAAAGTATGTCGATATTTTGTACTCATTTTGAGATACAAGAAAATATTAACACTTGAGTTTATAGTCTCAAACAAAACAGCAAATGTCCATAAAACAGACACCAGGTTATAGTACCTACCACCAACGCTAAATTCAGGCACGAAGAAAGTGGTTGCACATAACAGCAAAGAGGGGGTGTAGCATATAATTAAAATACTAGCTATCAGAACTACCATGTTCATCGTCTTTCTGTCTCGATTAGATATGGCTTCCGACCTCTCGTTCTTACGAACATTTGCTGTATTACGCCAAGCAGTTTTCTCTCTTAGTTTGTGTATTAATATTGATGTAAACACAAGAACTAACAGGAAACATAGCGATTCGACGATCGCGTGGATGAAATAAACTGCAGTTTCCACCGCATTGTTGTAGCTTGTAACCACTAAACCAAGCAGAGTTTTGTTCCTATCTGGATCAAATTTCCATTCAATACGGGGAGTAAAGTAAAATGGAGCGACAGACAAGAATGTCAGGCTGTAAATAAGGATTATAATTGTTGTAGTTCTCTTTGGGGTAATCATCTGTTTGATGTGTAAAGGAAAAGCTATACACAAACATCTCTCCGCTGTGATATAAACTGTGATTAGGCAGGTAATTCTGGCCATTGTTGCACGTGGCACCCCACCCGTAACGTACTGAAAATCTGTGTATACTATAGGTATATCACAACTCTGAAACAACGGATTATCATAGAAGCCTAATAATTGCTGTAATAGCAGACTACATAGGTCACATATAGCCATGGCGAAGAAACTAATGTTGATGGTTGTATTCAGACGCTGTTTATAAAATATAATCAAGTTGATGATATTAGCTATCGATCCAAACACACAGATGAATCCACATAGAAAGACGTATATCACAAGTGTACACATGTATCTTTGGTTGTCACTAACGATACTTGTATCATAATACAATTCTAGACTATCTTCCGTCACTTTCAAGTGGTTTGACGTAGTTGTATCCATCACTTCCATTTTGAAACTTATACTAATAATCATCTCCTTTCACTGTAATCTCATTCTGTTAACTTGCTTTCTTGTGTTTTTGTCATCCTGTAAAACAAATAACATTTTATTATTTATCTCAGTACGTCAAGCTGTCCTAGCGACTAAGACGATTTAGAATAGATCACATGAATGAAAACAGATGAAGACCGGAGACTTGTGAGTCATAAACATGTTAAGAAAAAACAGTTAGACACAAGTAAGAATGGAAGAAAAGAAATACGATAATACATAGTACACAACTACGTGAGGTAACAGGCACTCCGCGTATTCGGTTGATATATTTTGAATTAAAAAAGGAAAAGGCAGTGAGGAAAAAAACTGGTTACCCCCACCTCTCGATGCTGGACCTAGTGTTGTGATGTCTCTTACACTTCACTCCTTGCTATGGGACTACCTTTACCTTGTCACCTATATCCGAGCAATATCATTACCTTGCTCCAACATTAGTCTCTTGTAATTTCATAACTTGTCTCCCATATCTGAGTAATATCGTTACCTTGCTCCAACATTAGTCTCTAGTGATTTCATAACTTGTCTCCCATATCTGAGTAATATCGTTACATTGCTCCAACATTAGTCTCTAGTGATTTCATAACTTGTCTCCCATATCTGAGTAATATCATTACCTTGCTCCAACATTAGTCTCTAGTGATTTCATAACTTGTCTCCCATATCTGAGTAATATCATTACCTTGCTCCAACATTAGTCTCTTGTGATTTCATAACTTGTCTCCCATATCTGAGTAATATCGTTACCTTGCTCCAACATTAGTCTCTAGTGATTTCATAACTTGTCTCCCATATCTGAGTAATATCGTTACCTTGCTCCAACATTAGTCTCTAGTGATTTCATAACTTGTCTCCCATATCTGAGTAATATCATTACCTTGCTCCAACATTAGTCTCTAGTGATTTCATAACTTGTCTCCCATATCTGAGTAATATCATTACCTTGCTCCAACATTAGTCATAACTTGTCTCCCATATCTGAGCAATATCATTACCTTGCTCCAACATTAGTCTCTTGTGATTTCATAACTTGTCTCCCATATCTGAGTAATATCATTACCTTGCTCCAACATTAGTCTCTAGTGATTTCATAACTTGTCTCCCATATCTGAGTAATATCATTACCTTGCTCCAACATTAGTCTCTTGTGATTTCATAACTTGTCTCCCATATCTGAGTAATATCATTACCTTGCTCCAACATTAGTCTCTTGTGATTTCATAACTTGTCTCCCATATCCGAGTAATATCATTACCTTGCTCCAAAATTAGTCTCTAGTGATTTCATAACTTGTCTCCCATATCCGAGTAATATCATTACCGTACTCCAACATTAGTCTCTTGTGATTTCATAACTTGTCTCCCATATCCGAGTAATATCATTACCTTGCTCCAACATTAGTCTCTAGTGATTTCATAACTTGTCTCCCATATCTGAGTAATATCGTTACCTTGCTCCAACATTAGTCTCTTGTGATTTCGTAACTGTTCACCTAACAATTGTGGACCAAAAAAAAAACACACACGATAAACGCTTCAATGCGTTCCCATTACATCACGGTGGCAGCAACTCCAACAGCTCAGATAAAGTTCGAGTTATTTCTCTGTGTGAGGGCCCCCCGATCCCCCCCCCCCTTTTTTATTGTTTGCATAAACGAAGTTAATGTTTAGAAAAAAACATGGATGACTGAGGTGAGGCCAGGGCCAAATACCGCTGAATGGACCCCTTCTCTTAAGTTCAGCAAATGAGCTGCTGCACTAGACCTAGCAAAGGTGAAGGCGAACAGCAAAGTCAGACCGAGCACTGCAAATAAATACTTTCTGAGAGCAGGAAAGTCAGCACATCCCTAACCAAGTAAATCAGGTAGCAGTTTACCATCTCTACTTGACTGTGCAAATGACTGGGAGATGGCAGTAGACCTATCTTGGCTAGGGGCACACCCAGAGAGTATCAGAACATCTCAAAGACGACCAGATATAGTGCTGTATTCCTCATCATTGCACCATATTATAATGACTGAGCTGAACGTGCCATTTGAATCCAGATTGGACGAGCAATACTTGTTCAAAGTGGCCAAGTATAGTGATCTGGCAGCTGACTTGAAACACGATGGGTTCACTGCAAGGGTCATGACTGTTGAGGTGGGTGCAAGAGGTTTCGTTGCTGCCTCAGTGTATGATGCACTGAAACTGTTGGGGTTGAGGGGACAGTCAAGAACACGAACACTTAAAAAGAGGCTCAGCGAAACTGCGTAACAGGCATAGTGCTGGCAATGAAACAACGGCAACGGACTATGGAACTCGGCACAGTAATATGTTTTCAACTTATAGGTTATTTTCACAACTGCCTCCAGCTGGAAGCAAATAAGAGTTTTTTTTTTTCGTACGCCCGCTAATACTCGAGGCGAAATCTCAGGTTATTATTAATGTCTAACCTGACATTGATTTTACGTGAGTATCCCTTTTCTTGTACAGAAACAGGTGTCCCTCGCCATTCAGGCAGATACTCTCCGATTTCGGAGGTACCCATTAGAGCTGGGTCGGCTCAGGAGCCGCCAATCCCTGGTCGACGACACTCCTTCAAATGTATTCGCCAGGTCTCGAGTTAATCCAGTCCAATTCCCGGTCGACGAAAAATCCTCAAATGCCGTCGCCCGGGTTTGATCCTGAATCACCCGGTCGCCAGAGCGGTGTTGTAACCACTACGCTAGCGCGGCTCCTAAAAATAAGAGTGAATTTTGAAGTTGTAACCAAGGTGGAGTGGGTTTAATTCTATGCACGAGACAACAGGAGGCTGACACTTGGAAGTCATGACCTAAGTGGGCCCGCCCCCTTAGAGTGTAAAGGAGATAAGGGGCCGAAACACTTAATCGACGGGGGGGACTACTTCTGATGATCAGAATGCCTCCTGTTGTATTGCTCTGTAAAGAGTTTCCTATCATCTTCATCAGCATAGATGAATAGCGAAGGTTTTTTTGGAAGAAATGCTGACATAAGAGTCTACAAAAATGTATGGTTCGTTAAGGTCCAATATCATCAAACTCCATAATTCTCGCCGTTTGTACGTCGGTCATTTCTAATGGATGCAACTGGGGTTGAAAGTTAGACCTTAATTGTATTGTTTCCCTTATATGTACTCTCCCGAAAATAGTAACACTCAACGAAGAAAAGTCGGTGAATTGTGCAACACAAAGTGAGTAACAGTGATATATGAATACAATGTAAGTTTTTGATTGTAGAACCCAGTTTCATTCCGGAAACGGATTTAACTCATCATTTTGTTAAAAATAACCTTAAAATGTAAGTTTTTGATTGTTTCTTCAAGACAAAATTTTAATTTTAATTAAGGCAGACTTATTATTGGAGCTACTCGATGGAAATGAAAGGGTTTATTGGAGAATAGATACCATGATTTCCGATGATCCCAACGACGCAGTTGATTCTCCAACCGAGTTCCTTAACGGGCAGTGCCCATCAGGAATGCCCCCATATTTGCTGAAATTAAAGGTTGCTGCATGTATCATGCTATTGCGAAATCTGAACTAAAAAAACATACTATTGAATGGCACGCGTTTAGTCATAAATGTCTTGCATCGGAATTCTATTGATGCAGAAATTATCACTGGCAGGAAGAAGGGAGAGCGAGTCTTAATTCCTCGCATTGACTTAGAACCGCGCGAGCGCAGTTTGCCAATTAGAATGCGACGTCAATTCCCAGTGATTTTAGTATTTGCAATGACGACCAATAAGGCGCAATGACAATCTTTTGATCTCGTAGGACTTTTCCTTCCTGATCCTGTTTTCAGACACGGCCAGCTCTATGTCGCCCTCACCCGAGGAACAAATCATGAAAACCTGAAAGTTTTTGTTAAAAACATTTTTTATCAGGGAACATTCTTTGAAACAAATTCACGCACTTTCACAAAAAATTGTGTCATCCAATAACTTTTGTATTGAATTAAAAAATATTTTAAAGACATATTACAGTTTTTGATTTACTTCCGACATTACTGATGGATTATTGCTAGTAGTCTATAGTTGCGCGTGTGTCATATGTGTAATGGAGTTGCTGAGTTTGTCGTAACACGGTTAACTCAAGCGGCAAGGCAATCCTGTCGTTGAGATAAGCAAGAACCGTTCCTAGGGGGCTAATTAATTATGCTTCTTTTCTGTAGCTCATTGTCCCCTTAATTATTTCTTGCTTTGTTTCTTGTCTTTACTGTATATCTCTTCATCTTTTTCTTTTTCTCTTTCGGCCTTGTCTCCTTTCTTTCTTACGGCACCTAATATTTAATTATTTTTATTAATTAGATTAGAACATACTATTGCTACTGTTGTCCTTAGGTGTCTTTACTTCCTTCCTATATCTGCTACAGAGCATAGGCATGTTCACTAAAAGACAAAAAAAAACAACAAAAAACGAATTACTAGAAAAGCAAGTTATATAATACTGATTATATAGCCATATACACATTAGATTATATAGCAGTATATACATTAGATTATATAGCAGTATATACATTAGATTATACAGAAGTCTATACATTATATTACATAGCAGTATATAAGTTAGATTGCATAGCACTATATATGTTGGATTATGTCACGGATTGCCTCCCCTGCTTTGCAGTAGTGGTCCAACAGTGGCCAAAACTTAAGAGTATCTAATATAGGCCTACAAAGGTGTCTACTATCGCGCAAGATTACACTTGGCAGAGTTGAAGATAGAAAGGTAATGACTCTTCTATCTCAAGGGAGTTTTATAAGATATTTCCGAAGTCAAGAACAATGCTGCTTTTGATGAGGGCAAAAGTGAACTTTACATCGGTCCGTTGCCTTTTATGAAGAATTAAGCAATTATTCATATCAGCTCGTCAAGCCCCCACCCTGATTTACTTAGTGGAATTCTTATCTGTATGGTATAACACTGTTTAGTGTGTATTTAGTAAAATGACAGAAACAAACATGCAGTACATTCAAAATGATTAAATCGAAGTTAAATTTGTATGTTAACAAATAATAGATTTAATAAATACTTAGTTTTAACAAGTGCTTAAAAAAATGAATAATAATTGTTCAGAAAGTTCTCATCACTAATGGAAAAGAAGTTTTTAAAGGAGTTCACGTGGCAGCTTATAGGTTTCACTTATCTGTCACTGGTAGGTTCCGCTCCCGCTGATGGTTTGGTTCTGTGTAGATAGATCATTGAAAACGCTCGTCGCTGGTCAAGGATGTAGGGCGTAGCACGTTCCCATAAGTTTCAGGGAGTGTCTACAAAGTTGATCCCTCGTCTGAAAGCTCAGGCCACGGTTTCATTCTTGTTCAAGAGATAGTACCCTCAGCTGGTATCACCAACTACATTGTTGTAAAAGCATAGAAACAAAATGCTCTCTCATGAGTATTGCGTTTTTAAACCCATAGTTATGGGTTCCCGTCTCTCTATTCCCCCATCACATTTATCTCAGAATTTACACTCGATGAGAATTAAACTTAATCCTTTGAGAGAAAACTTTCTT
The DNA here is from genome assembly GCA_024509875.1 of Oreohelix idahoensis. Taxonomy (NCBI): domain Eukaryota; kingdom Metazoa; phylum Mollusca; class Gastropoda; order Stylommatophora; family Oreohelicidae; genus Oreohelix; species Oreohelix idahoensis. The sequence continues at coordinate 315,599 of JAMPIV010008832.1, forward strand.
TAAATTTAAATTGGATAGCTTTATCTTTATTTTACATTTAAATCAAAAGGTTAATGGTACAGAAAGAATATTTTTATGTTTACATCTCCACTGATTGAAAAGTGTTCACAATATAAATTGAATATGTTTTCATTTATATCTACACTTGTTGAAAAGCTTGAAACTTTCATTAATTTTAAAGTGAATATGTTTACAAAGACACTTACATTGGTTTGATAATGAAAATATTGTACTTAGAATGTACATAGATTATTTCATCTTTCCCTCCCTGCTCCATATGGAACTTGGGACTACTAATGCTTTTAGTTTTCTTTAAGAAACCAGCGATAAAGCAGTCACCAGCCGTTGCAGTGGTGGTTCATGAAATCATCATTCTATACGCTGAGATTGCCACCCTCAAATGACTTGGACATCCACTAGCCATTTTCACATATTAATATTCACATTGCAATATATACATATTAGTTCACATGTTAGTAATGAAAAATTTAAAATGTAAAATGACAACTTACGCAAATTCTGGCTCACATACGTTTTGCTCACATGAATAAAGGCACTGGTAGATCCTCTTACACGTGTACTTGGAGGTCGTTAATTTAATACTAGATTCCCTCTTTGACTTCGTTTGTTTCAGTTTCTTCAGATTCCGGTTCCTTATTAATATGGTTTTCCTGGGCTGTTTGTCCTTTAAGATGTTCCAATAAAAGTCTGGGCTGATAAATATAATTCTGAATTCTAAATTCTGGCAGGCTGGTTGTGTCATCTTGACAAGGGATTTTTTTTTTGGTTACGAGGCTAAGAATGCGCCAATCGTTTTCAAACATGCGTGCCGTGTGGGGAAATTTAAAATTTTTTCCGACATGGAAAATTATGTGCATGTTGTAGAACTCACCTCTCCCATAAATGGTAATAAAACATCCAATTGCCTGGCCTACAAAATCACCAACACATTTGTAAACTCATACCGCAATGTGTTTCAGATGTAACAACTTAATCTATCTGAAGTAATGTCTTAGTGAAAGTCGGACAGGAAACGATTATATCATTCGTGTCTGTCCAAAATGTGTTGCACAGACGAGTAATCTCGTTATCTCTCGCTTGAGCACACAACTCTACGCGACACCTAAGCAGACCAAAACGGGTTTACATGCGCTAATATCAGCAAAGCTGTGATGTATTATCACCAACAAGGAGTGTTAAATGTTTTGACAATATCAAATATCTGCTTCATAACAGAGAAAGAAAAAGTGCTGACCTAGGAAAAGCACGCAATTAGTCAGTACAACAATGTGAAATGAGTACTGCCGGAGTGAAAGAGAGATCGAGAAGGGTTCGCCTCAAATCCATCTCGTGACAGATTATATAGCAGTATATACATTCGTTTGTATATGTGGTGGGTTTTGATGTTACTATGTTAATTATTAATTGTCTACAGAGTGAGGTCAGCTATGAAGGTCCCTGAGTCTAATAGTTGATGATGATGTTCTCAGAGTACCTAACTACTACCACCCTACGACCTCACTATGCGAATTATTTTAATTTTATTATGTTATATGGCTACGTGCCTAGGGTAATGGATGTATGATGTTGTGATAATAACTTGAACACAACTATAACTCAATACAATGAATATAAGTAAGACAGTAGTTTTAGTTATCAACTTAATTTACAATTTTATTTTCTTGACCCTCAATTCTTTTGGGACAGGAATATTTAAATGAATAAAATGTAGTTCACATGTACAAAATAAATAAATATAATTTTCTGTCCAGATCAAATAATAGGGACTGTCTTTGGTGATGTATTCACTTAATAGTATAGTACTGTCTAATTGGCGAAAGTCAATCTTGTGCGGGGCTGTTATTTACATCATTCCCGCTAAAATGTGGATAAAGTCTTTGGAAAACTTTGCCCGTTGATGAGTTGACAGGATGCCCTTAAGATACGTTCACCTTTCATTTGAGTTCAGCTGTAGAATACTGGAAATTATGACAAAGTCAGCCCAGAAGTCTTTCTCGGGCTAACACGTGCAGTAACAGCTCTGCTGAGGCCTTCACTTTCCTCAGATAAAGTCTCAGTAGGTCTCCTGTTACTGCTTGTAACAGGCAATGAAACCCTGCAACAAAAGGACATCCCCGCCCTTTTATATGCTAACTTATAATTTCCTCAACTAACCACATTTAACAATATGGGGTCAGCCTCGGGTGCAACCAAGTGCACCAGCCCCGAATTTATTTAACTTCACCTTACACTGTGATTGCATTCTGCTTCCATATGGCTGCTACGCCACTGGTATTTAAAGCTTAATGTGCTTCCATACACATACAGATAGAGTATACCATCTTCTTCTTATGATTTATTTTTGTAAGCATCCTAGGCATGTTTTCAGGTGTTCATTGAACACTGAGGCCTGCATAGGATTGCCAGTAGTTCCTGGTCTTATTATAATAATATTTAATTATGACAATAGTTAATTATTCAAATACAATTTGCTTCCATGTCTTTACAATCTGCTTCAGGCATGTATTGCTCCCTAGGATGTCATAAGCTTCCACAATGGCTAAGTCGCACAACACAAAATTGTGTGTGGGCCCCGCTCTGGGTTAGCCTCTACACATTAATAATAATATTAATAAAACATTTCTCTTACCGCAATTCAATGAATTTATTTACACAAGTAAAGGATGACTTGCAAATAATGGCACTCTTCAAATCTGCCTTCGTTCAGACTGCAAAGAATTTATTTTCAGAATCTTCACCTCTGCTCTCATCCTTACTGTGTCAGAATTTTATTTTCAAATGGCGTCCTAACCTTGTATTCTTTTGCTATTATCAATTCTGCCAGCCAATGTAAAACCGCGTCAAATATTTGATTCTTTTTTGAAAATCCCAAACATTTTGTGGGTGTTTATCAATACGTTTGCGAGTCTGCTTTTACTCTCACTAAATAGTACTATGTTCGCGTAGGCTGGCAAATCTGCAGCTTTTACCTCCCCTTTTCCTAACTAGTGGGATGGCCAATCAAATCAAGTCAAAAATATTTGACTTGGGCGAAGATTTTCAAAGCTGAGTTATTTATGCGTCTGTCAGTCTGTCACAATTTATATTTTCTACCATATCTTTGTTAGTTATGGAGTGATTTTAAAGACAGAAAGTAATTCTTACTCAGACCATTATCCTCTACATTTCTAGATAAGTTTTATGTACTTCTTTATCATTATGTGCAGCTTTATATTTTTCTCGTTATTTATGGTTTTCTTGTACTGTACCACCATATCAATGAAATAAGTCTTCTAAGGTTCATCTAATATGAAGGATATTATATTCAATAATATTTATTCTATATTTCAAGATCTTAGTTGTAGTTTATACAGAAAGTAATTCCCTAAAATTCACTTTTTGCCACTAGCAGCCCTGCACATAGTGTTAATTTCAATTTCACAAGTAGGCGAGATATTTTTTTCTTTTCTCCCGCTTGTCCCGTCTCTCTGTCCTTTGAAGACCAAGCACTGCGTTAACAAGATTTGGTTTTCAACGCTTTTTTTGGATTTCGTCAGAAAAAAAACTACTAGAGACTGGAAACGCGAGCTGCGTGTGTGTTTTGGTGAAGAAGACTCCTATCTGAGTGTTTATACATTCGCATCTTCGTCGATCTTTTGCAGTTTTTGAAAAAGGCGATAGCGTTAGTTATTCCAATGCTAAAACGTATTACTCGCTGGTTTGTCTATCGTTAGTTTCATTTTGTCAACAATCGTCAATAATTAATAGGATGGGGTGGGTAAATGACTCTAGTAGGGGATTTGTACCGCTTCTTTTTTCAAATATGCTAGCAGAAAAAGTCACACATTTGCCAATGTGTATTGTAAGTTATATATATTGCCCCTTTGAAATTTTTAAAAAATCTAATGAGGTTTATAACTTGTATAATGCGTTTTATAGATTTAGGAAGGGGGAGAAATTTGTGGAGGGTGAAGAAGGAGAGAACTTTATCACAGACCTCCCCTCTTAAAAGCCTGCATCCCAATGCAGCTTGAAAATCTGTATGAACAATCCCGATCAAATTGACTCAACTAGGTTTATGAGTGTCCGGATTTTCTGCAGATGGGTCAGTTCAGAGTAGGCACTACTGACGAAAGTTGCCTTAGACCTCTGCAATCCAAGAATCTTTTTCAGTCGCAGGTGCTACAACCTGTCTCATGCTGCTTATTAATCAATATTCACCATTAATCTTCCCTGAGTTTGTCCCATGACATGTCCAGAGGTTCTTAGATGTTCCTCAAATTTGCAATAGTTATGAGGATGGAATAAAAAAAATGGTGATGGCAGAGTTATGTAGGGGGTCCAGTAATTTCCTCATCAGCCTGGATAACACACTCGGAGTAATTTCCATCCAAAAAGCAACATTTGAATTCAATGTGCCCCCTCCGATGTGCTCACAGCCATCCATTGGTCTGAACTCAGGCTTGATTGGAATTTGGAAACACCCTTTACTGATATTCATATATGATTCAATAATGTGCCACTCAAATGGAGGTCATATTCACCAACTGTATTCTCCGCCTAACGACAGTTTGGTGATATATTATATAATGTGGGGAAATGACTCCGGCATCTAGAGTCAATTCACCCTTAGCATTGCTATGTAATATGTGTGATCTAAATCCAATGTCCGTACAATACTTCCAATGGAATGTATGACCTTTTAATGGTCTGTATAGGATCGGTCAACTACCACTGCCACCGGTGCCCTTATAATGCTAAGTTAATAGCCATATTGTGAAGTGAGCGTGACATTAGGCCAACTGACCAACCGTCCGCTTCCCACTTTTCTCGCGTGATCACTGAGTTTCGGTTTCATTGTTGTCCGATTATCCTCAATGCTAATTTTCGCCAGTTCCCGGAATGCGGCTTCAAATTGAGCTGAGGATGACTGGTCTTTGTTTATTTCGTCTCTGGATGTCATACGCAGAGTTGCCATTCTAGCTATTTTAGGGGAAGACTGTTTGTGATAAGGTGCATACCTATCCACTGTGTCTACCTTATTATTTTTGTTTATCCTTTTATTTTTAGGCCCATGTTTTTCAGAATGCTTGGCTGGCATCTGATTGTTGTTTTTCCACCCTGTGGAATGTACCTTGCTGCACTGGTCACAATTTTGTACATACTGGGCAAAGTCCCTAGCTACATTTGGCCAGAAATATGTCACAGATGTCCTTTGACGGGTGGTACCCATCTTCTGGTGTCCACCGTTTGATACAATATGTGCGTGTGCCATCACTTGTTCCCTATACTCTCATGGCAGTACTAGCTGTCCTTATCCTGTGGATCCTGCTCCAGCTTTCCTGTAGAGCACTCCCTCCTTCATATAGAATTGTCCTTTTCTAGGGTGTGTATGGCTGTTTGGCAATTTGCCAAACCAAGGTTTTAATCATTTGTCCTTTGCCTGGGCCTTTCTCATCTGTTTATGAGAATAAATTAGTGGTGGTTCCTCCTGACTAGGGGTCGACCTGATCTTAAGCGTGGCCACTATGACAGGTTTTACAGGGCTTCCTAGAAAACATACCTTTTTCCTAACACCAGCGAGTAATTAGGGTCTTTGCACACTGCTGCTCTAATCGCTCCTTCCACATACCTAGTCTTGACATTGATCTTGGCTACGGGAAGTGTCATGGTGGCTGTTACCTTTAGGGCCCCTTGTATTTCCACTTTCTCTGTGGTATACTGGTCAGGGTGCACCAGGGTTGCACTCACAACTGAGTCATATTCCAAACCGGAATCGTAAAGGCACTTAACTCTTGCACCATTACATGTCACTTCTTCACAGATGGGGGGATGATGAGGTTCATGCTGTTCTGTAGGCAAGTCCTTCTTTCTTCCCTTGTCCACTGTTATCATGCATGCAGCGTGATATGGAGGAACTTTCCTACCACATTCAATTGTGTTATGATTTTGCATTCTACAGATTTTGCACCATTTTCCTTCTGGTCTGTAGGGTCTCCTTTCATTGAATTTCGGGTTTCTGTCTCCAGGGTCGAACCTTGGCCTATCATAGTTGGGTTTACCTCTTAGGTTTTGTTCCCTATTATGATTATAATATTCATCTTGGTCTAGAGGGGGTATATTATGATCTACTTGCTTCTTTCTACTACTAGCTACTTCTGCCTGGGCTGCCTGATACCTCTCAGCGACATTTAGCACCTCACCCAACCTCTCTGCACCTTGTTCCATGAGGAATTTCGTCAGGTCTGGAGCCATGGACTCTCGTAATTGCTCTATCATGATCATTTCCATAAGATCTTGGGTTTTCCCCAGAGCAGTCCATTTCTCCAGGTAGGTTTCCAACCTGGCAGAGAATTGGTGGTAGGTTTCGCCCGACATTAGCTTTGCATTTCTAAATCTCTTTCTATAAATCTCACCATTCTTCTCATATCTAATTAGAAGTGCCTGTTTTACTACGTCGTAGTCTTCCTGTTCGTCTCTACTCAGCTTTGAAAACTCCTCGTAAGATGTTCCCCGAAGCCCTTGGGACAACTTCAAACTCTATTTTTCCCTCTCTAAACCATAAGTTGTAGCTAGTCTCTCAAATCTAGAGAGGAATGACTCAATGTCATCCTCTTTTTTCTACAAAGGGGTCCAAATGAAACTCCATGGCTGAGTTGGAGGTTCTCTGACTTGCAGTAGCATCAGAGGTAGATGGGCTGTTACCATTTTCTGGAGCATTGCCTTGCAATTCTAGCTCTCTTAGTCGTAGCTCATGTTCTCTTTGTAATCTCCTCACCTCCTTTTCAGCCTCTAATCTCTTTTCTTCTTTCTCTTTCTCAGCCTGCAATCTCTTTTCTTCTTTCTCTTTCTCAGCCTCAGCCTCCAATTTCTTTTCTTCTGCTTCTAATTCCTTCTCCTCTAACTGTAGCCTTTTGATCTGAGCCTCCCTCTCAGCCTCTAATTTCCTAACCTCCCTAGCATCTTCTAATTGTATTCTTTTCTCCTCCGCTAACCTCCTATCTTCTCGCTCAATAAATTTATCACACTCTGATGTCACATACGAAATCAGAATTTGCCCCTCCATTCCCATCTCCTTTGCTGTCTGTACAGCAGCAGACCTGAATTTTGCCAAGTCGGCCATTTGTTCTTGTACAAAATTCTAATAAGGTAACTGTATTAATTAACAATTTTTTAAACTAGTTAACTATGGGCAATGACAACTCATCAATTCTCCACATTGACCAACACATTTTAGTAAAATGGGGATACCCTGGATCTCTAATGTTACTATAAATTTAAATCCAGGAACAGGACCCCAATATACATGGTGCTATGAGAAGTTCAAATCCCGGGCGAGCGTCCCAATATATGTGATTGGTTTTGATGTTACTTTGTTTATTATTAATTGTCTACAGAGTGAGGTCAGCTATGAAGGTCCCTGAGTCTAATAGTTCATGATGATGTTCTCAGGGTACCTAACTGCTACCACCCTACCATCTCACTCTGCGAGATATTTTAATTTTATTATGTTATATGGCTACGTGTCTAGGGTAATGGATGTATGATGTTGTGATAATAACTTGAACACAACTATAACTCAATACAATGAATATAAGTAAGACAGTAGTTTTAGTTATCAACTTAATTTACAATTTTATTTTCCTGACCCGTAATTCTTTTGGGACAGGAATATTTAAATGAATAAAATGTAGTTTACATATACAAAATAAATAAATATAATTTTCTGTCCAGATCAAATAATAAGGACTGTCTTTGGTGATGTATTCACATAATAGTATAGTACTGTCTAATTGGTGAAAGTCAATCTTGTGCGGGGCTGTTATTTACATCATTCCCGCTAAAATGTGGGTAAAGTCTTTGGAAAACTTTGCCCGTTGATGAGTTGACAAAATGCCTTTAAGATACGTTACCTTTCATTTGAGTTCAGCTGTAGAATACTGGAAATTATGACAAAATCAGCCCAGAAGTCTTTCTCGGGCTAACACGTGCAGTAACAGCTCTGCTGAGGCCTTCACTTTCCTCAGATAAAGTCTCAGTAGGTCTCCTGTTACCGCTTGTAACAGGCAATGAAACCCTGCAACAAAAGGACATCCCCGCCCTTTTATATGCTGGCTTATAATTTCCACAACTAACCACATTTAACAATATGGGGTCAGCCTCGGGCGCAACCAAGTGCACCAGCCCCGAATTTATTTGACTTCACCTTACACTGTGATTGCATTCTGCTTCCATATGGCTGCTACGCCACTGGTATTTAAACCTTAATTTGCTTCCATACACACACAGATGGAGTATACCATCTTCTTCTTATAATTTATTTTTGTAAGCATCCTAGGCATGTTTTCAGGTGTTCATTGAACACTGAGGCCTGCATAAGACTGCCAGTAGTTCCTGGTCTTATTATAATAATATTTAATTAAGACAATAGTTAGTTATTCAAATACAATTTGCTTCCATGTCTTTATAATCTGCTTCAGGCATGTATTGCTCCCTAGGATGTCATAAGCTTCCACAATGGCTAAGTTGCACAACACAAAAATGTGTGTGGGCCCCGCTCTGGGTTAGCCTCTACACATTAATAATAATATTAATAAAACATTTCTCTTACCGCAATTCAATGAATTTATTTACACAAGTAAAGGATGACTGGCAAATAATGGCACACTTCAAATCTGTCTTCGTTCAGACTGCAAAGAATTTATTTTCAGAATCTTCACCTCTGCTCTCATCCTTACTGTGTCAGAATTTTATTTTCAAATGGCGTCCTAACCTTGTATTCTTTTGCTATAACAATTCTGCCAGCCAATGGAACAACGCGTCAAATATTTGACTCTTTTTTGAAAATCCCAAACATTTTGTGGGTGTTTATCAATACGTTTGCGAATCTGCTTTTACTCTCACTAAATAGTAATATGTTCGCGTAGGCTGGCAAATCCGCAACTTTTACCTCGCCTTTTCCTAACTAGTGGGATGGCCAATCAAATCAAGTCAAAAATATTTGACTTGGGTGAAGATTTTTAAACCTGAGTTATTTATGCGTCTGTCAGTCTGTCACAATTTATATTTTCTACCATATCTTTGTTAGTTATGGAGCGATTTTAAAGACAGAAAGTAATTCTTACTCAGACCATTATCCTCTACATTTCTAGATAAGTTTTATGTACTTCTTTATCATTATGTGCAGCTTTATATTTTTCTCGTTATTTATGGTTTTCTTGTACTGTACCACTATATCAATGAAATAAGTCTTCTTAGGTTCATCTAATATGAAGGATATTATATTCAATAATATTTATTCTATTTTTCAAGATCTTAGTTGTAGTTTATACAGAAAGCCACTCCCTAAAATTCACTTTTTGCCACTAGCAGCCCTGCCCATAGTATTAATTTCAAATTTACAAGTAGGCGAGATATTTTTTTCTTTTCTCCCCCTTGTCCCGTCTCTATGTCCTTTGAAGACCAAGCACTGCGTTAACAAGATTTGGTTTTCAACGCTTTTTCGGATTTCGTCTGAAAAAAAAACTACTAGAGACAGGAAATGCGGGCAGCGTGTGTGTTTTGGTGAAGAAGACTCCTATCTGAGTGTTTATACATTCGCATCTTCGTCGATCTTTTGCAGTTTTTGAAAAAGACGATAGCCTTAGTTATTCCAATGCTAAAACGTATTACTCGCTGGTTTGTCTATCGTTAGTTTCATTTTGGCAACAATCGTAAATAATTAATAGGATGGGGTGGGTAAATGACTTTAGTAGGGGATTTGTACCGCTTCTTTTTTCAAATATGCTAGCAGAAAAAGTCACACATTTGCCAATGTTTATTGTAAGTTATATATTGCCCCTTTGCAATTTTTTAAAAATCTAATGAGGTTTATAACTTGTAAAATGCGTTTTATAGATTTAGGAAGGGGGTGAAATTTGAGAGGGACGGTGAAGAAGGAGTGAACTTTATCACAGTATATCATGATAGCAATAACATCCGGACTAGAGAAACTAACACATGGAAAGTAGAAGATTGTCACTAAACACGTTTATTCTTTTGTTCTGGTCTTTCTCTCCACTCCAGTATTATTATCTACGTTATAATTATTCCAACACTTATTGTTTACGCTTTCGTAGTTCAAAATGTTCTTATCACAACTTCTTCTAACATTTTACTGCCTTACTAATTAAATTGGCACAACATTTACTTTGTTTCTTCAAAGCGAATTAGCCACACTGACTTTTATCTTATCGGCAGCTCCAGACGGAGTAAAAGACTAATCTGACCGACATACCTATTGTTAATCCAGACATTATGTCTGGAAAGATACACAAACATGGTGCTCACAGTGGTCCAATATAGATGGACAGACGTTATTTGAAGATAAGGAGATACTGTAAGCATATTTCACGGACTTCACATTTCTTTAAGGAGAAATCATAGACAGTCAGGAACACAGAATATCAGGACCAAAATATAGGACAATCCAGAAGACCGGACGTAAATTCTATGATAAGAAGAGAGTAGCCCCAGAGAAATCAACTTATTCCTTAAGTTCCAAGATCCTAGTTCAAGTGTTGTACATTACACATCTAACCCACCGGAAGCATCTTAAATCAGTTGCCCGACAACGTTCTGACATTACCTCTGCAAATATTTTGTGTTTATTTCGCCCGAGAACTCGGAGTGAGTTGTAATATATATATTTTATCATTTCAAATTTTGCCTTTTTACAGGATAATATGCTTGTGGATGTACAGTGGCATATGAGGCTGGTAACCTCATCACTGTAAATAACTTGACCTTTGAGCCACCGCTGCAAGAGCTAGTGACTGCTTCGTGCAGGTTTCCTCATATGGAACCAACAACAGAGTTGGCCCTAGGCTCCGTAGAGAGCAGGAAGTTGTTGATGATAACATGGTGTACATAGTTGTTATTCAAGCCCTTTACTAAACTTCCTAAATGAGTATGTATATATATATTTTTTTTCTAACCAGCGGCACTCGAGCTTTCCAGCTCTTTTGGCCCAATGACATGTCATTGCGAGGCTGGGGGGTCAGTGGACTTTCCTTCCAACCCGGTCAGGAGCTTTGCTCGTTCCCATCCACACGGAATTTATGTGCAGGAGCCGTTAAGGTTATTCAGTCAAATTTCTGGTCGTAAACATTCCTTCAAACGCTGACGCCCGGATTTGAACCATGAAAACCTGGTCGCCAGTACAACGCCGTAGCCATTACACCAGCGCGGCTCCCAGTATGTATATATATAAATATATATAAAACATTGCAGTTGTGGTCTTCCGCTAATTCAAATACAATTTCATATGACTCTGGAGTTCGACTTAACACTCAGGGAGGGTAAAATATTCTGATGAAGATGAAAGTGGCACATAGAAGCGACGGGCGCTTGATACTAATGAGCTAGAACTGGGGCACTGCACGAAGGATAGCAAAACAGAAGCCGGTTGTTGATGCCATACAAGGCGCCACAAGACGTCATGTCCACTGGCTGCTTTGACGGTGAGTAAGGATCAAACAAGAAAGAAGAAGAAGCGACTGATACTCATATCAGGGATCCAATACTCAAAAGAGACATTTATTTTGCTCTTAATTTGTGATGAAGGATTGTGGTTCAAATAGCCAGCTGTCGACGCTTGACACCAACATCAGACGGGTCTTTCGATGCTTGACAACCTATGAGATTATCTCAAACGAGTTGCATGAGGCGTGTTACAGTCACCAGATTTGGCTATTGAAGAGAAGTATAATCCGATGCACCAATGGTAACCAACAGCGGCTGAAGCAGATGCCAACATACTCCACACTGGAAGCTAAGTAACAAACAAGCAGAAGTAATGAAAATTACTCAAGATTTACAAAAACAATTTAAATCATTAGACAATGATAAATATCGTCGCTTTTTTGTCTAAACCAAATTATTTATTTTAAATCTATTGAAATTCTAATGAATTAGTTGACCTGTATATCTGTAACTTTAAAGCTATAATTGGATTAATTACGTTTGAGTGAATTGAATGACTAATATTGTGTTAAATACATTAACATATACCGCAATAAAATTACAAGTTCTATACCACCTTCAGTTGAGTGTTGAAAAACAACGAGTCAAAATTTCCTCATAAAAGGTGTCGACAGCTTAGATAATGACAGTTGTTTTGATGGCTTTTCTTTAAACACCCGATGATTTCCCCTTAATTAGAAGCATCATTCGTCTTGTTATTTCTCTGCCTAGAGAAATCTTGAGGGAAGGTTGATACTTTTGAATTCCCTCATAATTATACTTAGTTTAGCCATTGTTGGATAACTTCTGAAGAGCAGGGGGAGACGATCCATGCCACAAGGAGAAAAGAAAAACTAATCGCACAAAACCATTATACTCTCCGCGACAACCATAAATATGAACAGCCACAAACAATTTCAATAAATGGTACTGTGCAACCAGAGTTGTAACGTGTTGAAGTCTCCAGCTGACGTTTATTAGAAGGGTTCACATTTCTATCTATTATGAAAGTAGACGGCTATTAGAAGGGCTAATATTTCTATCTATTGTGGAAATAGACAGTTATTAATCATACCTGGCGATTAATACTCGTATACAATTGTGTAATAGGTTGACGGGATCATCTTGTGACACAAATTGCTATAGAAACCACAGTACAAAGAACACATGAATGTTTTACCCAAGCTTCCGGTAAGGAGGCTAGCTGTAGTCGTGGCTCAATGCTTAACTAGGAACAAAAATAAAATTGATGTTGGAAATATAATAGAAAGACCATATTGTTATGGATTAGGTTTTCTTCGATACGGAGTCAATATGTTTCAGGTGAAGCAGCTTTGTAGAATCAACCAGAACAAAGATCAGAGCAATTGCTATAAGTGTGGTATCAACACCTAAACCCATCTCTGCATTAGTCAGACCCCTATCCGCGCAAACCTGTCCAGCTTGATAGAACCTTTCAGGAGTAAAGCTCCGGCTGGTAAAGCTCTAGGGGTAATCAGGGTGCACAAGGCTCCATACCTCGACAAGGTATTGACACCGGTGATGGCAGTAAACCCATCAACAGTACACAAAAGATACAAGTCTGGAAACAATATTGCTTCCTTGAAATTATACAAATAATTTCCTGGAATTGAGAGAAAGAAGAGCCAGATTAAAGATAGAGAAAATTCATAACGACAAAACACATAGAGAAATATTTCCCAAGTAACAAATGAACCCATGCATACACAGATGGATCAGTAACAAATGGTACAGAAGATCGAGGTGAAGGAGTCTATCTGAGATTAAGCACTGGTACATCTGACAGAACGGGGCGGGCTCTCTCGATCTTTGTTTCACTCCAGCATTATCGGTACATTTGGGAAACTGATTTTATTGTGTGCTTTCATTTGTCGCACTTTCTTTCTTTCCTTTTCTGCTATGTGTAGCAGATATTATGTATTGTCCTTCTTACACCCTTCTCAGGGATAAGTAGACATGTCTGGTTGTTATCCATTTCTCCCTGCGTTGCAAGAAGTGGCAGCGATCTAACCATGTTGGCTATCGTGGGCGCAGCGATATCAGTTTACAGATTAACACGTAAATCGCCTCAGTGCTGTGCTTAATCACTGATAAGACGCGGGTACGCCCATCAACAAAGCTTGGAATACGGGGAGACAACTGATGGACAGACACAGATAAGAGATTACTTCTTGATAAAAGTAATGATTGTTACATTGGGGACACGTTGTTATATGAGTTTACCGACATGTTCGTAAGTTTGTACTCAAGGGCAAGCGGATGTGTACAGCGCTTTGTTAGAAATGTAATGTGCGAAATTTTGCATTAGCTGAGTCATGCAACGTATTCAAATCAGATTGGTTGATCTGTTGAGGCGCGCATAACATAGTCGTGGGGAAGTGGTGAATATAATCTGACCATTTTCTCAAGCTATTTTACTTGAGAAATCGCTCGCCAAGATACCAGACCTTGCTAGACTGAAGAATTTAAATTCATAATTCCTTCTTAAACATACCGGACACATTTTATTGGAGAATTTGGACGGACTTTCATAGCCCAGGAAATCTCTTTCATATTAAATAAGGAAACCGGGACTGAGGAAATTGAAGAAGCACACACGAAGTCAGAGAGGGAACTTATTAAATTAACGACACCCCAGACGCGTGTAAGAGGCCGATTTAAGTCTTTTTTATTTATTTGAGCAAAAACGTATGTGAGCCAAGATTGGCGTAAATTGTGATCTACATTTCATATTTTATTACTAACATGTGAACTAACATACACACACACACACAAACATATATATATATATATATATATATATATATATATATATATATATATATATATATATATATATATATATATATATATATATATATATATAAAACCATGTGAAGTTTAATACACGAAACTCGCTAGTGGATGTCAACGTCATTTGAGGCTGGCAACCTCAGCGTATAGAATGATGATTTCAACCACGACTGCACGGGCTGGTGATTGCTTTATTGCTAGTTTCGTAAAGAGAACTAAAAGCATAAAGTAGTTCCAGGTTCCATATGGAGCAGGAATGGAAAATTGAAAGAAATGATGTACATTCTAAGTATAATACTTACATTTTCGAAACAGTGTAAATGTCCCTATAAACGTAGTCACTTTAAAAGTAATGTAAGTTTTCACGTTTTAAACTAGTGTAGATGTCTATGTGAAAATATTCATTTAAAAGTTAATGAAAGTTTCAAACTTTTCAGTCAGTGTAAACATAAATGAAAACCTGTTCAATTTGTATTGTGAACACTTTTCAATCAGTGGAGATGTATATGTAAACCAACTCTATCTGAATTATTAACCTTTTCATTTAAATGTCATGTAAAGCTAAAGCTATTCTATTTAAATATTTTAAAAAAAAAGTTTTATCCCGAGGGATTAAATTTAATTCTCATCGAGGGTAAAGTATGATTAATTGGGATGGTGGTATGGGAAGATAGGAACCCATGACCATGGGGTGGAAAACACCATACTCAGAAGACCGTTTCGTTCTATTCTTTTAACATAGTTGTTGGTGGTACCAACAGAAAGTACTATCTCTGGAACAAGAAGGGAACAGTGGTCTAAGCTTTAAGACGAAGGACCCACGTAGTAGAATCTGCGTGACATCTCTAGAAAACGAGCTACCCCCTACAACCTTGATCAGAAAAAAGCGTGAGCAGAATGACAAGAATCTACACATAAGAAGGAGCAGAACCGTCATTGTCAGCTAAGTTCAAATCTATGCTGCCACTTGAACTTCTTGTAACATCTCACATTCCATAAAGGCTGTGATGATAACTTGTCTTGACCCATAACTATTAAAATTATTTTCAAACTGTTAACAATTAAAGTGATTATTAAATTTTGTTATTTGTAATTATACAAATTTAGCTTCTATTTAATCATCTAAAAGTTACTGCATGTTTGTCTCAGTCAATTTACTACACACACTCTAAACAGAGCTATACTAGAATAATAAGAATTTCACTGAGTAAATCAGGGGTGGGGGCTTGAACGAGCTGAAATTAATAAGTGCTTAAATCCTTCACAAAAGTGTCTGCAGAATTACCGAATTGACATACTCAGCCAAAGCAGTATTGTTCTCGCTTATTCTGAATTTCTTGTGAAAACTCCCTGTGTAATAGAAGTGTCATCACCCTTCTATCCACATCTCTGCCAAGAGTAATCTTGTGCGAAGGTAGATACCTTTGAAGATCATATTAGATAATCTTGAGTTTTGGCCACGGTTGGACCACTACTGCAAAGCTGGGGAGGCAATACCGTCACAGTACACCAAATAAGCTGGCAGTGGCAACAGGAAAACTCTCAAGTAACTTCACGACAGAGGCAGTGGCCTTGAAAACTACAGCAGAAGTTTTTATGACAGGAGTAAGCACCTAGAGTCAAGGTGCTTTCTCCGAAGACTGTCAATAATAGCAACACTGAAGATCCAGAATAATGCAGGTTTGGATGACATGGGAGTATACCTACACAAACTAGGTCATCGATTCAAAAGATTTGTGATACAATGGATCCCATCTCATTGTTACTTCCCCGGCAATGAAGAGGCTGGAATATTGGCAAATGAATGTGATAAGCTAACTCAACCTGATATAAGTATAACTTTCGCAGAGGCAACGCGTTTTATCAGAAGCAAATACCTGTACAGGAACAAGTCGGATGCAGGATATCCAAGCCACCAAAATATGATGCATAGTACCAGTTCAGCAGAAAAGTTCAAGTGATAATCTTCAAACTCTGCACGGAACATAACATATTGTGACTCTATATTTTCAACAAGGTAAAGATAGAAACTACCGATGAGTTTAACTATAGCACTGATAAAATGACAGCTGAACATCTGCTTCAAAGATTCCCAACATATAAGCAACACAGAAAGCCGATATGACCTTGACCTGTACCATTCCTGGTAAAACTCTATGGAGATTTAAAAAGCCTCAAGCTGACCCCTACTGTCTGTGAACATATTTAGTTGAGATCTGAAAGTTGACGAAGAAGTCACCATAGAATATGACTTGACAAAATGTTTATGACTGAGAGTTTCTGGCAGTCTTCGGGGAGACAAGTAACGGAGATAAATAATGTTACTTCAGCAATGTTGTAAAATTGGTAAATTTGACTGTGCCCCGGGAATGCTAACCTGATCAGATAAATAACCAGCCTTTACCATTTCGCTAACCAGCGTCCAAACAGTGCACAGTACACCTGTGTACCTTGCTACCTTAATCAAAGTGTGTAAGCAATATCAGTTCAAGTCTCCAAAATATGTAAAAAAAATTAAAACAAAATATGTGTAATTATTCACATAAACTAATTATTAACGAAAACATTAATTTAATCAGTGACAAGAAAATGTTGTGTCACCAACGCAAATCTTAATGTACATTCAACTGTCAGTGTTTGTAAGACAGCCGAGGTGATACTGCTGAGTACGAAAACACGTATACAGTTATCGTGTCTGTAAGACAAAGAAAAAGGTATTCAAATTGTTTAGATATAATAAAAGTATGTGATACATAACAGTCGCCAAATTAAAGTTCAAAGTGAAGAGAAGTATGAATGAGAAGAAGTGTCAATATTATTGTCTCATACACAGTTCTCAGATCACTTGTATTTCCAATGTCACTGCATTTTAGTCAAATATAGTAAGTGAAGTATGTTCCAATCTTAACTCAGCAGTTATTATTGAATGAATGTTGTGTGAGAAATTAAAATGTTTCACACGGAATATAATTGGCAATAAATGTCACTGTATCCTAGCTGGAGAAGAGAGGGGTGGTCATAAGCAGCTCTAAAACAAAATCCTTGGTGATATCACGAGAAGAAAGAAGACATCAGATTAAGATCGGATAACAGGTCCTGGAGCAGGTCGACCACTTTAAATACCTCGGAGCTATTATAGACCGAAAGGGAGGCATCAACGAAGAGTTGGCCCCTCGAAAAGCTGCAGCCGGTAAACTTTTTCAGGCCAATAATCGACGATTCCTCAGCAAGAGAGAGGTTGGTAAGAAAACGAAGATGGTTGTATAGAGCTACACCTATTTCTCAGTCTTGACATATGGATGCGAGTCATGGGCAATGACTACAACCCACAAAAGCCAGATCCAAACCTCAGAAATGAGGTATCTGAGGAAGGTGGTTGAAGAGACATGATCCGCAACCAGACGATACGTCAAGGCCTAAAATCTCACCCACTGCAGACCCAAGTAGAACAGTCCTAACTAAGATGGTCTGGTCATGTCTGCAAAATAGGAAAAGATCGGCTACCACGACAAGCATGGGAAACAAAGAGCCAGGGATCCAGACCCCCAGGATGACCCAGAGTCCGCTGGGAGGACAACATTAGACAATCTTTGAAGGACCGAGGACTAAATGGAACCAGGCCAAGAGGAAGACAGCCGATAGAATACTCTGGCGCTCTCTCTTCCAAATCTCTACATCTTACGGTAGAAGGGAAACGACTAAGTAAGTAAGTAAGTAAGTAAGTATCCTAAATCATACACAGTCAATAATGTTAATGGTAAGACACTTCATCAAGTTAACGCCACCTGGCACACGCAGCTATCACACACACACTCGTGCATGTCGTCCAATGAGACTAGTATGGTGTTGTGCATGAGGTTGGCAATCTCAACATGTAACACAGATTACTACCGAAACCACTACTGCACGAGCATTTGAATACTTTGTGAAGGGTTAGTGTGGATGCCTGCCACATTGCTCCATGCTCCATAAGGAGCGAAAAGATATATATATATATATATATATATATATATATATATATATATATATATATATATATATATATATATATATATATCCAAGTGAGCCCACGTGCTCTCACAAATCATTCTACACCTAACAATAATTAAATAATAATAAAATGGTCATAGAATAATATTCAACTGTATGTACAACGAATACTCTCATTAATGAGCATAAACCACCACCTCGCAACTGATCCATCTCAATATTCATCCATGCACTCTGAAGCATGTCGTATATGTCGGCTGATGAGATTGGGAACTCATCATATAAAACACATTGTTACAGAAACAAACCACTGCCATAGCATATAAATGCTTCGTGCAGGCTTCTGTTGGATTCAGCCGCATTGGTGTCGCCCTGCCCTACAAGGAGCAAACAGAAACGTTTATGTCTCAAATGTGCTCCACGTACCATAAGTAGGGGTATCATATTTACAAAGCATATTAATGACTATAACTAAATACATCACCTAAAGGAAATTTAACACGACAACTATGTACTGTACACAACCAGGTGTAACTAAAGTCGACTGAGACAATAAAACAAATATCGTGAAATAAACTTTAACCTAATATATCTCTTCCACTACTGAAGAAAATTACGCCTTCATACACGTGTCAATTCACACAATATAAAATATCGTAACATTATGTAGCGAAATCTGTGAAACAATCGATAAATTCAGTAAGATTTTGCTCCTAGGATAATAAATAAAACCGCCCGTGTGTGTTTGCCTATCGTCGTCTTTTACGCCAGTAGAGCGCTGAATTTTATACAGTAGTAATGCTTAGAAAATGATCCCGCCGTCAAATCTTACACGCTTTCCTAGTTTCGTCCTTGAGACTTACAATTAACATATGCCAGAACTGCGACACCAAACTGCCGATCTGAATTAACGTAAGATTTTAACTTTAACGCCACTAATAGTAGCAATTCGGACATTTTCCAGAAGTGTAGAACGAAACTGCAGCAAGAATTAACGCAAATATTAAAGCCGCCTTGCAAAACCCCTCTTCGCTCAACACGCTGTTCAATGTCTATATCCAAGCTGGTGGACACGCCAGAATATATAAACACACACAACAGTGTATTTCGGGCTAAAAAGTAATTATAAGGTAACATACGACCAACGCGTGGTCGAATTGTGTGACGTACTACAAAAGCGCTGTTTCGTTCTGAATGAGAACGACAGTTAAAGAAAAAAAAATTTACGATTTAACGTGGAAATTTTTTGAAAATATAGTACGAGAGGGGAAGAAAAGGAGCATAGTTGGTAGTGTCTCAATTTTGTTGTTTACATGACATTAATTCGTTAATAGAAGAGTAAAGTGATGATGTATCTTACCGTAGATAGGAAAATATGTTATTTGAAGAAGAAAAACGATAATAGTAAATATAATAATTAAACGTATAAAAATATAAGCACTGTGTGACAGACAGCAACGGGTTTAATAATTATTTATCAGAATTTGAAACACTCAATAAATAAAGGAGATATTGACAGAAAACAGATGGGCTAACAGACTACATCTTTCTCAGCTTGACAGATATGGAAAGGGTAGGGTAGTCCAAGATTTGAAAATTGAGTTCAGTTTTGAAAAAAAGGACGCTAGAAGCCTAACAGTCCCTGATTGGCTGGAGTCTAATATACTAACGGAGGGATAAAACTGGTTTGAAGGTAGTGCTAATCGCCACTTGAAAAAATTTGTATTCCACTAAAGTTGTGTGAAGACAAGATAGTAGTACGATCTTGTTTTGCTGATCTGCACCAGAAGCGATCTGGATTTGACCATATTTATCGCAAATCAAACTTATTAGTGTTAATATTTCTCTGATGCGGTAAGAAAGAAAACATTTATATCATTATTATTATTATTATTGTTATGTATGTATTATTGAATATGTATGAAAATTATGTGGATAGAAGGGTAGCTAGAGTGAAGTCAACATCAAACTATATTTTAACATGTTGCAGAAAAGCTAGACAGGCTTTCTGACACTTTGGGAGAAAGTAAAATTAAATATTAATGTGGAAATTGTTGTATAGTATTATGACATAAGACCAGGAAAACCACTGGCCGTCTTCTTCAGCAAGTCACCGTGATTGTACATGACTTGATATTATTAAATTAAAATGTTTCCTTTGTCAAGGAAAGTGTCAAACTATAGTTTGAAGTTTATTTGACCATGAATGGGGTAACAAACCAATTAAGAACGTTAACTAATTGTTTAGTTACCATGCTGAGTCTCAATATGATTGAAAATATTTATTAGTTAGGGAAAGAGAGAGAATATCAGAGGTTGAGTAGGGCGCATTTATATCGTTCCAGGGTTTCATCTATGACTCAAAGTGAGCCCAGGTAAACCTATACCTGTATATACGTCTGCATCTAAAGAAGTGAGGCAGTATCGTATGTGTGCCTCCTTGTTATGTTTCAAGAGCAGAATCCTGACTTGGCAATGGAAGCTGGTGATGTGAACATAATTCATCCTGGAAACCAGAAGATACTAAGATAAGAAATTGTCTCCAGGCACTTGATATATCAAACTCAACTACTCTCATTTCCCAAATGTGTATTAGATCATTCATATTATGATGAAGACAGACGTTCTATCAATCATTACCCATTCACAGGAGCAAGAGTAAATTGACATTGTTCCATATTGACATACTTAATTAAAGTTGTGAATAATAATATATTCAGTTATAAATTGATCTCTTTGATGTAAATACTTTGAATTATCATTGTTAGTTTCAATATTCCAGTATACACAAAATTGTGATACTGGAACAATAAATTGTAAAAAAGATTTCACATTTAAAACTTAACTCTGGGTGTTGTTAATTACCTTTCATAGAGTTCTTAGGTGTATTTGTGGTCATTTTATTACAGCACATTTTGCATTACCCTAGACACTATCCAGATAAAAGACATACACCATTATTATACTTAGGATAAAATACGTCGCAGGTTGAGGTCGTAGGGTGGTAGCAGAAAGTACCCTGAAAACACAAACCCTATTATCTATTAGACTCAGGGGCCTTCACAGCTTGATCTCACATCTGCATAAAATTCACATTTTACCATTTAATAATTGGAGAGTTGGTTTGAGGTATCAGTGCCCAGTGTTTTGTTTTTAGTTAGAGGTTGGTTGACTAGTTTAAGTTAGTTTGATAACATTGAATATTGTTAACAATAAGTTAGCAGACTTAGCCAAATTCAGATCTGCTGCTGTGCAGGCTGCAAAGGACATGGGTATGGACGGGCAAGGTCTGATTGCTTATGTCACAGCTGAATGTGATAAATATATGGAACGAGAAGATAAGAGGTTAGCTGAAGAAACAATATTGAAATTAGAAGCTGATAGGTTAGCGAAAAGAATTTTATTAGAAGATGCTAGGGAGGCTAGGAAATTAGAGGCTGAGAGAGAGAGGCTGAGATCAAGAGGCTGCAGTTGGAGGAAAATAAACTAAGCTGAGGCTAAGAAACTGGAGGCTGAAGCTAAGAGGTTGGAGGCGGAAAAGGAGGAGAAAAGGTTACAGCTTGAGGCTGAGAGAAAAAATAAAAGACTCCAAAGGGAACATGAGTTACGACTAAGGGAGTAGGAATTACAAGGCCATGCTCTTGAAAATGGAAATAGCCCATCCACCTCCGACTCTGCTGCAAGCCAGGGTGCCTCCAACTCAGCCATGGGGTTTCATTTAGACCCATTTGTGGAGAAAGATGATGATATTGAATCATTTTTAAGCCGCTTTGAAAGACTAGCTACCATATATGGGTTAGAGAAAGAAAGATGGAGTCTGAAGGTATCCCAGTGGCTTAGGGGAACCTCTTATGAGGTAATCGCCAAGCTGAGCAAAGATGGCCAAGACGACTATGACATTCTTAAGCAAGCTCTTCTAGTTAGGTATGAGAAGAATAGCGAATTTTATAGGAAGAAATTTAGGAATGCCAAACTGCTGACTGGGGAAACTTATCACCAGTTCTCTGCACGCCTGGAGACATACCTGGAGAAATGGACTGCTCTGGGGAAGACCCAAGATTTAAGGGAAATGATTATGACTGAGCAGTTAAGAGAGTCCATGGCTCCAGACCTGAGAAAATTTCTCACGGAACAGGGTGCTGAGAGACTGGGGGAGATCTTAAATGTGGCTAAAAGATATCAGGCAGCCCAGTCTGAGATGGCAGGCATAAAGAAGAAGCCTATAGACCATAATAAAGCCCCACAAACCCAAAACCAACCTAAATTTGAACATAGGGACAAGTTTAATAAAGGTAAAGCCTATTATGATAAGCCAAGTTTTGACCAACGTGATAGAAACCCACAATTCAGTGAAAAAAAAACTTTCCCTCAGGGAAATAAATGGTGTAAATGGTGCAAGAGGAACACCATGACACCAAAGTGTGTACTAAGAAACCTTCTACCTTCGCTGCTATGAAAACGGGGAATCAGGGATTAAAGGTGAAACCTACTGGACAGCAGGAACCTTATCACCCCCAGTGTGTGAAGATGTTGTATGTAACGGGGTCACCATTAGGTGCCTTTGTGATAAGGTTTAGATTATGACTCAGTCGTGAGCTCTCACCTGGTGCGTCCAGATCAATACACCACAGAAACAGTGGAGATCCAAGGGGCAACCAGGGACGAAGCAATCATGACACTTCCCATTGCTAGAATCAGTGTAAAAACTCGCTATGTGGAAGGAGTGATTAGAGCAGCAGTGATAAATGAACCAATCTACCATCTAATATTGGGGTGTAGATATGTCTTCTTGGGGAATCCCAAGAGACCTGTGATCATGGCAACAGTGCAGACCAGGTCACAGTCAAGGATTGAGGAGGATGAACCTATAAATACTCATCCAGAGGAGATGAGGAAGGCATGGCGGAGGATAGGTCACTCAAGCCATGCTTTAAAAAATTGCCTAAATGCCATACACCTCCAAACAAAGGAGACTACTATATGAAGAATAAATTGATCTTTAGGAAGGCTGGAACTGGATCCAATGGTCATGGACAGCTGGTACTTCCCACTTCGTATAGGGAGAAAGTGATGGAATTAGGACATACGATTCCCTTCAGTGGTCATATGGGGATCAGCGCAACAGGACAGCATATAGCTTGTCATTACTTCTGGCCAGGAATAACCGAAGATATAAAACGATATGTAAAATCCTGTCCAGAGTGTCAAAGGGTAGCTCCAAAGCATTGGACTGCTCCTGCAACTCTAGGGGGGATGCCCATAGTGGGAACCCCTTTTGAGAGGGTTGCAGTGGATATTGTGGGACCTCTCACACGTACCAAGAGGAGGAACAGTTACATTCTCACTCTGGTGGAAACTTGGTCTATGTGGGGAGAGGCGGTAGCCCTGTCATCATTCGATTCGAAGCATGTGGCAGAGGCATTGCTCACTATATTCACGCGGTTAGGTTTCCCGCACCAAATCTTGACTGATAACGGCTAACAGATCAAGGGGAGACTAACGGAAGAAGTTTTCAGGATCTTCCAGGCCAAGCACTTTCATTGTAGTCCGTATTACCCCCAAGGGAACGGCCAGGTGGAGATGTTCAATGGGACTCTCATTTCTATCCTGCGAAAGCTGGCCCATGAAAAACCTGATACGTGGAATCAATATTTGCCCGCTGCGTTGTTTGCGTATCTGGAAGTTCCACATAATTCGACCGGAATAGCACCGGCAACCCTGTTATTTGGGAGGTAAATAAAAGGTCCATTGGAAGCCTTGTTAAGGACGTGGACAGATGAGAAGGCAGAAGAGACTGTTACCTCATCGTATCAGTATGTGAACAACCTGAGCACTCGTCTCAAAACTAGCTGGAAACATGATAATGATAATCTCAGACAAGCCAGGAAAAAACATGCTGCTTATTTTAACAAGAAAGCGAAGGCTAGAGAATAAGCTGTGGGAGAGAAGGTGCTTCTTCTACTACCCGGTAGCAGTAACAAGTTGCAAATTGGATGGCAAGGTCCATATACGGTTCAAGAGAAGGTGTCTAGAACTAATTATAAAATCGACAACAAGGGGAAAGAGAAAATTTATCATAAGAACCTCTTAAAGAAGTACCAGGACAGAGAAATCCAGGATGAGACACATCTAATGACCTTGTCGATAGCAACAGGGATGGAAAATGAACCACTAGACTCTCACGAGTACCCACTAAAACCATGTGAAACACAGGCACATGTGAAAGTCAGTTAGCACCTGACAAAAGCTCAGAGAGAGCAGGTTCAAAAGGTTCTGATGGAACATACAGACGTGTTAACGGATACGCCGGGGCACACAAATCTGTTAGAATATGATATGAAGCTAATAGACCCAACACCCATCTGTATGAGAGCCTATACGATTCCGTTCGCTAAGGAAAAAGCTTTGAAAGAGGAGATCGATTATTTGTTGAACGAAGGAATCATTTCTCACAGCGAATCTCCTTATAGCTCTAGTGTGGTTTTGCTGAGGAAACCCTCTGGGGAACATCGTCTGTGTATAGATTACAGGAAACTGAATGCTGTCACAGAAAGTAGTACGATCTTGTTTTGCTGATCTGCACCAGCAAGCGATCTGGATTTGATCATATTTATCGCAAATCAAACTTATTAGTGTTAATATTTCTCTGATGCGGTAAGAAAGAAAACATTTATATCATTATTATTATTATTATTATTGTTATGTATGTATTATTGAATATGTATGAAAATTATGTGGGTAGAAGGGTAGCTAGAGGGAAGTCAACATCAAACTTTGTGTTGTTTCACAGAGTTGTTAGGAAATATATTAACATGTTGCAGAAAAGCCAGACAGGCTTTCTGACACTTTGGGAGAAAAAAAAATTAAATATTAATGGGGAAATTGTTGTATAGTATTATGACATAAGACCAGGAAAACCACTGGCCATCTTCTTCAGCAAGTCACCGTGATTGTACATGACTTGATATTATTAACTTAAAATGTTTCCTTTGTCAAGGAAAGTGTCAAACTATAGTTTGAAGTTTATTTGACCATGAATGGGGTAACAAACCAATTAAGAACGTTAACTAATTGTTTAGTTACCATGCTGAGTCTGAATATGATTGAAAATATTTATTAGTTAGGGAAAGAGAGAGAATATCAGAGGTTGAGTAGGACGCATTTATATCGTTCCAGGGTTTCATCTATGACTCAAAGTGAGCCCAGGTAAACCTATACCTGTATATACGTCTGCATCTAAAGAAGTGAGGCAGTATCGTATGTGTGCCTCCTTGTTATATTTCATGAGCAGAATCCTGACTTGGCAGTGGAAGCTGGTGATGTGAACATAATTCATCCTGGAAACCAGAAGATACTAAGATAAGAAATTGTCTCCAGGCACTTGATATATCAAACTCAACTACTCTCATTTCCCAAATGTGTATTAGATTATTCAGATTATGATGAAGACAGACGTTCTATCAATCATTACCCATTCACAGGAGCAAGAGTAAATTGACATTGTTCCATATTGACATATTTAATTAAAGTTGTGAATAATAATATATTCAGTTATAAATTGATCTCTTTGATGTAAATACTATGAATTATCATTGTTAGTTTCAATATTCCAGTATACACAAAATTGTGATACTGGAACAATAAATTGTAAAAAAGATTTCACATTTAAAACTTAACTCTGGGTGTTGTTAATTACCTTTCATAGAGTTCATAGGTGTATTTGTTGTCATTTTATTACAGCACATTTTACATTACCCTAGACACTAGCCAGATAACAGACATACACCATTATTATACTTAGGATAAAATACGTTGCAGGTTGAAGTCGTAGGGTGGTAGCAGAAATGTTCCCTGAAAACACAAACCCTATTATCTATTAGACTCAGGGGCCTTCACAGCTTGACCTCACATCTGCATAAAATTCACATTTTACCATTTAACATCAAAATCCACCACACATTACTAGGCCTATAAGTGATAACTAAGCGTGTTATTGTCGACTCACAGGCGCCACCTTTATGCACATTGCATGATGCTTTACATGAACGCGTGGCTGTCATCTTGCCAACAGTTAATATTAGTAGTAGATTGCTTTTCTGCACGGCCTCACGAATGAAATAGGTTCCTACTATATTCGCGTTTCTTACCCGGTCTAATGAATGAAATAATTGTTACTAAACTCTCACAGCTGTGATTTGGACTTAACACTAGTAAAATCTATCCACACATTATTTTCACTCATGTATAATTTAAAACTAAATCTAATGTCCTGGAAGAAATCTCCTTTGGAAACACATCTATCTATTTTGTTAAACACTAGAACTATGCCACGCTGAATACTAATAATAAAACTATAGAACACTAAATCTAATCTCTACAAAATACGCTAACAATTATAGCTCACGTGCACTGGTTTCTTTGTCCATCTCTTACGCACCTTTGGTGGCTACCCGTTGACATGTTCCGCATGAAAGACAACATATCTATATGTCTTTAGTAACACCAGGCCAGTAAAAATGAGCCAAGATTCTATACTTGTTTATTGGATTGCCCATTTGGCTGGTACATTTTGCATGTTTTAGAATTACAGTTATAAAATTAGTCGGAACTATAATCTGTTTATGTCCTGATGTGGAATCCTTAAAATTACGAATCAGAATGTCATTCTTAATGGTGTACCAATTTCTTGAATTATCGGTACAGTTATGACTATCTGATTTAGCCAACAGAAGAAACCTTTTCAATAAGCCATCATCCCTTTTCATGGCAGTAAATGAATCTTTACTGATGAAAGTAATATGTTGTTCATCATCATCTTCATCAGTCCTTGGCCCTTCTTCGTGTCTCTGGGCCGGATAATGTGCTCTGTTCGTAACAGCAATGGCTAATAATATATGCTGTCGTTCCCAATTTGTCATCTCTTTTTTGGAACACTCCATTATGCCGCTGATGTTACCCAAAGCAAATCAGCGACTAGATCAATTAGCAGACATACAGTAACTTTACCACTGAAGAAGGGTGTATCAAAATGTACGGCAGACAAGGGATAGTATCACACTGTCCCTCAAAATTTAATACACTTCACCTCCTTACCTGTGTAGCACGGGGGTCAATCTGAGATTTACAGACACCTACCATGGTGCAACCTGTGTCACATAGAACTGAAACATTTTTATTATTCATAAAACCTTTATTAAAATTTAAAGACCCTATTCCATCATGTGATGCTAGTGCTGGTAAAGGATGACAACAGCAAAGTCCTGAAATCACATCTGACATCAGAACGATTTGACTCATTAGAAAAGTTAACGTTACATGCATTAGCATGAGTAGTATTGTCTTTGTTTTGACTTACCATACCTGTTTTACTACTTTGAGTAGAATTTGAGTTTGTACGTTCAACACTACGAGAACAATTGTAATTGTTATTTATTCATTCATTCATAACCCTCCAATTCCAAAGGAGCATAGGCCTTCAACAAACACCTGCCAAGTCCTCCTATCACGTGCCATCATCTCAAGTTCTTTCCACGTTTTCGTCATCATTTTCACCTCTGTTTCCAGCTCTATTCTCCGTGTGCTTCTTGGTCTACCTCTGCCTCTCTTGCCCTGATGGTCCAGAACAAGGACTGCATTGTAAAGCTATCAACAGTTTGCCTCAGTGTGTGTCCTATCCATTGTCATCGTCTTCTTCTCATCTCTTGTTCCACTGGTACTTGTCTAGTTCTTGTCCTCTGTTCCACATTATTAACCATGTCATACCATTTTAATCCCTATATTCTACGCAATCACCCGTTTATGAAAGTCTGTAGCTTTTTGGTTGTTATCTTTGTTGTTCTCCGTGTCTCAGAGCAATAGGACTGACTTCACATTTGAGTTGAAGATTTTTATTTTCATGTTGGATCCAATTTCTCTTGATCTCCATACATTTCTCATTGCAATAAAAGCTCCTCTTGCTTTTTGTATTCTTATTTTGAAATCGCTGTCTGTCCCTCCACCTTTGTCTGTATTGCTGCCAAGATTTGTTTACGATTTACATCTTGTATTGGTGTTTCTTCAAGTTCAACCCTGTAATCATTAACTGAGTTTATTCTCATTATTTGTGTCTTTTCCTTGAGTATTTTCAGACCCAATTGCTGTGACCTCTCATCGAATGTTTTCAATTTGTCCTGCATCTGATTACGGTTATGCAACAGAAGAGCCAAGTCATCAGCAAAATTCAGATCATCCAACTGTTGAGTCAGACTCCACTGGATTTCATTTCTGTTGTGTGTTGTCGATGTTCTCGTATCCCAGTCTATTGCTAGTAAGAAAAGAAATGGAGACAAGAGGCATCCCTGTCTCACTCCTGTTCTTATCCCAAACGGTTCTGTAACCTGTCCTTCATGAAGAACTCTGCATGTCATGTCTTCATATGTTTTCTTTATTAAATTAATGATCTTCAGGGGAACCCCATAAAGCCTCATCAATTTCCAAAGTGATTCTCTGTCTACACTGTCAAATGCCTTTTCGTAGCCCACAAATCCGATGTATAGTGGTGAATTCCGTTCCAGATTTTGTTCAACTTTTATTCTCAAAGTGGCTATCTGGTCTGTACAGGATCTTTTTTGTCGAAAACCTGCATGTTTATCTCTTATTTTCTTGTCAATGGACTCTTTTAATCTCTCAAGGATAATCCTGTTTAATACTTTTCCTGGCACTGATAGTAACGTTATTCCTCTATAATGTTTGCACTCTTGTAAATTCCCCTTCTTAGGCAACTTTATCAGATATCCTTCCTTCCATTCTGCTGGTATCTTTTGTTTTAACAGACTTTACCAAGCAATTTATATAACATCTCTGTAGCCGTATCGATATCTGCTTTGATGGCCTCTGCTGGAATGCCATCAGGTCCAGACGCTTTTCCATCTCTTAGAAGCTTTATGGCTGTCTTCATTTCTTCCTTCGTTGGTCTTTCACCTTTACTTTGTAGCTCTTCTTCTGCTTGCTGGATGTCCGGTGGGTTTTGTGGAGCTGGTCTATTGAGAATGTCCTCAAAATATTATGCCCACTTCTTCATTTGCTCTTGTATTTTGCTAAAATGGATGGGTGTGAAGAAAAATCGAAAAAAGGTAATTCGTCTTACGAGGACAAAAGACAAAGAAAATAGCCAACGTTACGACCACAAGGCCTTCGTCAGGGAAAGGAAAGAAAGTGAAGGCTAGATAGGACACATAAGAACCTAAATAAATATAAACAAATATAAAAATTAAACCTAGGTACTTCCCTGAAGGAAACTTCCCGCAAACCGATTGGCGTGCCCGGAAAAGGAAATGACTAACACCACCGGATGTATACAATACATACTACGAAACTAAAAAACGAAACTGAACAATAAACTACCCAAACGTAAGTGTCTTTTCCTGAGGCTACGTACACCATCACCAGTAGCTTCATGTGTGAGTCGCGCAATGTCATTTACACGATCATATGTAAACGTTGCTGCATAACCTATATTGGCCAAACAGGCAAACGACTTGGGGACAGATTCAGCCAGCACTTGAATGACATCGCTCAGCAAAAATCCACACCAGTTGCCATACACTTTAATGGTCCTGACCATCATAGTCCCATCGACATCCAGGTCACGGCGATCAGATCCTGCTCCTCTGACACTGCTAGCCGAGAACAGCTTGAGAACCGTCTTATCCACCGCATGGGGTGTATAAAACCAGCCGGTCTTAACACTCTGCACAAATTTGTCTTATGTCACCCCCCCCCCCTTCCCCTTTCCTCTCTTGTTCCATTTTGACGCTTTTCTTTCTTATCCTATTTTTCTATTTTTCTGCCGCCTTCTAATAATATGTGTGAATATAAAATACACTGTTTTTAATATGTCTTGATTTTTTATTTCATATTTATTTATCTCCAACTCATTCTGTCCTCTTCTATTTCCAGTCCCCACTAATATTTTGTTTGGTTAGTTTATTGTTCAGTTTCGTTTTTTAGTTTCGAAGTATGTATTGTATACATCCGGTGGTGATAGTCATTTTGATTTGCTGCCAATTGTCTTCTGTATTCTCTACATCTTCCAGCTGTTGGATCAATTGGAATTTGTTGGATATTGTGACCGCAAATGTGTCTCTTGTTTCTTGATTTTTTATATGTCCTACATTAAATGGTTGTCTATAAATTTGCATTCTTGCATATCTCTTGAGTTTTATTTTTAATTTGACTATCAGAAGGTAGTGATCTGATGCCACATCTGCTGCTTTATATACCTTTTCATCCTGCAATGTTGATCTAATCTTGTTTATGTATATATGATCAATCTGATTTTCTGTTCTATGGGCTGGTGATATCCATGTTGCCTTGTGTATTCTCTTATGTGGAAACATGCTTCCTCCTATAGCCAGTTGATTTGAAGCACAGAAGTTTGAGAATAGTTCCCCATTTTCATTCATTATTCCTAGCCCATGTTTTCCCATGACTTCTTCAAATCCGGTGTTTACTGTATCTATCTTTGCATTCATGTCACCCATCAAAATTGTGATGTCTTTTCTTTTTACTTTTTAATAATTTCCTGTAGTCTAGTATAAAATGCTTTTTTCACAGACTCTTCTTTGTCATTAGTTGGTGCATAACATTGGATGACATTTACATTTATTTTCTTTTTAGCTGTTTTAAAAGTAGCTGTTATTATTCTGGGTCCAACAGCTTCCCATTCAATCAGTGCTTTCTCTACTTCTTTAGATAACATAAGAGCTAACCCTTCACTGTGGTGTGAACGTTCGTCTTCATGTCCTGAGGACAGCACCAATTTACCTGTGATGAGATTCTTCTTGTCCACCCCCTTTTATTTTGTTTCACACAGTCCCAGAACCTCGATTTTATATTCCAACATTTCTGCTGCTACTTGTGCCACTTCCCCTTGTTCGTTTAATGTCCGAACATTCCAGGTGCCAAATTAGGAAGTTCTCCTAGAAGAAAGAAGGGTAGTCAGTAACACAGACACCTTTCGGCTTTCTCTGTGTTGCATCATACGCCTCCCTGCGAGAGGAGGACCTTCACCTGTCTTGAATAGCTGTGTTTTATTTTCCTTAATTGACTTGTCCATGTTTGTTGAAGTTTTTTGCTGTTTAAATTGTTTACAGGATGGGGTAACCAGCCCCAGCTTTGGGCATCTACAACCCGGACAGTGTTGAGAGGCGATTGTGTTTTGATTTCCATCACCAAAGTAGTACCTGTCGCCTCTATCTTGGTATGAGCTATCAGACCTGTACCAACCTCTATTGGATCGAATGTTGTTTTGTCGTGGTAGGTCACCATTATTATAACGACGAACATTCCTTTGATCCGGATATGGTCGACTCCCAAAGTTATAGCGTACACGAAATGATCCAACCTTTCGAACACCATTCCGACCAAAGTTCATGTCCATACTCTGAGATCGAGGTCTAGTGTTATTCATGTTCATTGAGCGTGCTAAACACATAGGTAAAGCCTCTTTGATATTGATGTTGCCAACCACCTTTCCAGGATGAGCTGTCATAAATTGGCGTTTCAAAGATTCCACAGTTGTCAATGATTCAGGTTTGCACCCACGTAGATAAGCCAGAAAATCTGGACTTGTAGACGAAAAAATGTTGTCTCTCAATATGAGATCCATCAAGTCCTCAAATGTGCGGTTAATTGTTGATAGTTCAATCCAACGTTTGCAGCACATTTTGATGGATGAAATACACTATCCAAAGTCCTATGTTGGTTTCTGGAATCAGTTTTTTTAAAAATCTATGTCGATTGCCATCGTCATCCAGTTGATATTTCCATAATAGCAATGCTCTGAAAGAATCATAATTCTTTCTGTTATCCTCATCCAGTGTGAACACTGAGGATAATGCATCACCTTCTAACAATTATGTCAACCGAATGCACCATGAATCCTTGGGAACTTTGTTTTCCTCACAAAAAATATTCTAATCGGTGCAAAAAAACAAGAAATATCATTAACACTAGGGTTAACATGTGGCAGATGAAGTTTAAAATGTGCTGTTTGTGGTTTCTTAGGAGAACCTTCATTATCAGGATTATTTTGTTTATTTTCACTCTTTAACATGAATTTCTCAAGTTTAATAGTAGCCATTTTCTTTTCATGTTCTAACTGAGCAAATCTTAGTTTCTCTTCATGAGCTAGTCTTTCAGTTTATTTCTTTTCTTCTGATTCAACCATTCTTCTTCTTTCGTCTATTTCATCCACATTAAAAAATTAGGAAACCTACCCACCACAAAAATATTTATAGAGTGTGTAATTCCTATATACACACATTGTGATCCTCGCCTGTGCTACGGTGCTCGTGCACTATGCTGAGGTCCTCCTTGTGTGATCTAAGGGAGGAGATCGAAGTACTTATGGAGTTATCCGAGTGCTACGAAAAAGGTCTTAAAACAAACCAAACCAAACCAAACTTTTTCTTCTTCAAGTACCGTGATAATTGGCGTAGGAGATCATGTCTCTCCACATCTTCCTGTCTCTAGTACAATTTATCACTTCTGCTGTTGACTTCTTTCAATGACGTGCTGTCAAACTGTTCAGTATTTGCTCTCTGTGTCTTAATTGAATTTAAATATGACTTTTTCAGCATGGCTAATTTACATCTGTCTGTTCTCTTATATAAGAATAAGTGTTTCAGTTTCTTGCGCTGATTTCAAATTTGAAATCCGTTTATCTCTATCACGTCGGGATCTTAAGATATTTGTGAATAAATATATTTTTGGGAAACCGTTATTTGCTCCGTTTCAGTTTTACTATATAACTTTTTAAAAATTAATAAAATGCAAAATAATTCTACTTTTTATACTGCTAAAAGATGCATGACATATGTTACGTTATATTTCAAAAAGTTACTGTATTTTGAAATAATTCTGAGTGAAATATGGCTTCTAGAAGTTGTAGAAATTCGGCTGATCTGTTCTGTTACGTGTGCGGATATTTTACTGATCATGTTCATCAGAAAAACTTTACAGCATTGCTAAAGAAAGCATATGAACTTTATTTCTATTCGAAAGTTGATGATGCAAATAAATCTTGGATGCCAAATGCAGTTTGTTCGACTTGTACAAATACATTGGCAGGTTGGTTACGAAAATCGCCAAACCATAAGTCGATGCCTTTTGGAGTGCCAGTAATATGGCGTCAAACGACAAATCACGCTACTGATGGTTACTTCTGCTTGAAAAATATCTATGGTTTCACTTTTAAAACTAGAGAGTCTGTGGTTTATCCAAATATTGAATCGGTTTCGAAACCAGTACCTCATGATCCAATCACGTGTCCGATCCCAGTTCCACCAGAACAATATCCGTTGGACGTGAATGAACCATCAGAAAGTGATAGTTTACCTGCTTTAGAAACTAATTCTGACTCGGATTATCTACCGGTGAATGATGGTGTTCACTTAATTAACCATTCAGAACTTTCAGATCTAATACGTGATCTCGCTCTCACCAAAGGACAAGCGGAATTACTCGGTTCGCGACTCAAAGAATGGAATCTTTTAGCGCCCAATACTCCGATATCTAAATTTTGTCATAGACACAGAGAACTTGTTCAATACTTTGAGATGGATGATGACATTTGCTATTGCAAAGATGTAAAAGGTCTAATGTGCACCTCGGTCATGAGCACATAGTCAACGAATGGCGACTTTTTATCGACTTTTCCAAGACTAGTCTAAAAGCCGTGTTATTGCATAATGGAAATTTATTTTCATCAATTCCAGCGCCTACTCTGTTCATATGAAAGAAACTTATGACAATATGGCTATACTTTTGGCAAAAATAAAGCACAATGACTACCAATGGCGGATTTGTGAAGACCTAAAGGTCATTGCAATTCTCACGGGCATGCAGACTGGGTATACTAAATTGTGTTGCTTCCTATATGAATGGGACAGCCGCAACAGACAGGAACATTGTGCAGGAAAGGTGTGGCCTATCAGGGATTGTATGCAGCTCGGGCATAAAAATGTAATACACGAGCCATTAGTTAACAAAGACAGCATCATTTTACCACCGTTACATATAAAGTTGGGGCTCATTAAGAATTTCGTAAAAGCGTTAGATAAAACGAGCAAAGCTTTCATTTATCTTCGAGAAAAATTTCCGCAAATTAGCGATGCAAAGATAAAGGAAGGTATCTTTGTAGGACCACAGATTAGGAAAGTTATTGCAGACAAACAATTCGAGAACTTGTTATATGGTAGTGAACTTCGCGCATGGATGGCATTCAAATCGATCGTCGATAACTTTCTGGGAAATCACAAATCTGTCGACTATGTGCATATTGTTAAGCAGTGCATAGATGCATACAGAATTATGGGCTGTAACATGTCCCTCAAAATCCATTTGCTCGATTCGCATCTTGACTTTTTCCCTGACAACCTTGGCGAAGTCAGCGATGAACATGGAGAACGATTCCATCAAGATATCGCCGTAATGGAGTCACGTTATCAAGGACGGTGGAGTGTGACCATGCTTGCCGATTATTGTTGGATGCTTCATCGCGATGTACCACATGCCATTCACCGACGAAAGTCGACTGCAAAGAAATTCAAGCCTACATAACTGTTATACTTCTTGTACAAATGATGTTGTAATACTGTATGCGTTGTTAAAAAACTTCAATTGCGTATTTCTAGAGATCCCGACCTGATAGAGAAAAACTCTTTGCAGATTTAAAAACAGCGCATTAAAATTGACAAGAAAAACATAGAAATGTTAGAGAAAGACATTTATCTGCCTTTCAACAACCATTTTCTAATAAACTCATAATTCAAAAGTAACGAAGTCTTGTAATTTTTTCAAGTGGCTACAGTTTATTCACATAAAAAAATGTCTACAACACAATCAAAATAAGTTCATAAAAATAACCCTAAATTTTTTGTTGAACGCTATGTATACAAAGAAATTAAATGCACTGTTCATATAAACGACTGCCTCCCTTACAAACGCGTAAAGGATAAAAACTCCACCAAGTCTATCATATTCGTTGGCCAGTAGTCCGTAGTTGGTTAAGAAGGCCACTCTAGTCACAGAAAAAAAGAAACAAACCATTAATAAGGTTTTTGTTGTACGCTTTGAGGATTTTTCCGTCTCAGCTAGCGAAAACGTCATTAAAATGCGCTTTTGACGTGTTGTGGTCAGCTTAACTGAAATTATAATACTGCCCAGAGTTACCAAGACAAAAGGAATGGCATGAGTAAAATATATAAGCACTTTAGTCCGGAGAGTTTGATAAAATTCATCCTGATCTAACACGCTTATTGCCCTTATCCCTCCTGTGAAATTAGAAAGTAGACCATACACGAAGACATTTTCTCTTATGTTTAGATATATTATCCACGGACACCAGAAAAAAAAAGATGAGAGCCCGGCCAACCAAGCTCTTGTGGGTGTAACTAGGGTGCTAAACCGAAGTGGAAAGAAAATTGCCACAATCCTCTCGGCCGTGATCCAAACAGTAATGTATGTAGACATTCGTGAACCAATTTCACCAAGAACAGTGATGAGCATGAATGATCCTGCTAAGATACTGGTTTCCACGTAAGAAGCCTCCCAATATCCTTCATAGTTGGGGATAGATAATAAATACGGAATATTGACGGCGTTCATTGAACAAAACATGTCAGCCACAGACAAGTAGAACAAGAAAATGTTGGAGGAGTTGAATAGACCAGCTTTGATTAAAATAATTATGCTGAGGGTGTTCCCAACAAGTCCCATTATACCAAGGACTGGATAGATGATGTTTACGAAAAGAAAGTTAACATATATAAGCATCTCCAAACTTATATAGTCAAACTGAAATCTCAGTGGTTGGTCGTGACTGTCGCCTTTTTCACCATTTGACGTGTCGTTTAAAAACATACTCTGATACTAAAAGTGACTCTCCTATTCAAAGGAAAACATGCTATTGTCTCTAGCTGACATCAATGTCGCATTAAAAGTTAGTCTTAAGAGGTGTATGCCGTGGCTCCCACTTGTATTCCAGGATTGAATGCTACAAGCGATATTGATGAGGGATGAGTTATTCCACAACCGACAGCGGTTTTTGATTAATGCTGGTATAGTGAAATGTTGATTTGTCACGACCCCAGAGCTCCCCTCATGTGTTAGACTCTTGCTAGTTTTCACTAGTTGTTCGCTGTTTTTATCGGCGCGATGTCCGATTATATAAGGAAAGAATACTGTGACGAAACAATTTCGACCGGTTCATTTTCCTGTGCCATCATTTAATTTCTGTTATGCTCTTCCCTTTCATTTTTCTCTCCTCTTACAGTATTTGTTGTTTTCGCCTCATTGTTCAAGGTTTCTTGTCATGTTTGGGCCTGATTGACCATATCTTACTAACTGTTTTGATCACTGATTTCGTTTGAAACCATACTGACTCTTGGTAGTGTAGAGTGAAGTGTCTGTGTATTATTGTGTAAAACACCGGCCTGGGCAGTAAGGCATGGATTAAGAGTAGGAGTAAAAGCGTCAGCTCAATCTATCTTTTATCGTAAGCTCGGCCTATTGTTACCTCCGTCTTTTTGTTTTGGAAAATAGAAGAAAACCTAGGTTGTTGCCTGATTAGTTGTTAAAGTTTGCATTTGCCGTGCCCAAAAACACATGGTAAATGTCAATCTGGTGACAGATTAAGACACGGACAATAAGATAACGAACGGGATTTTGTCGCATGATAGTGACATAATCGTTTCCGCCCAGATTTTGTTGTAAGCAATAATTACAAGAAAGTGAAATCTTGAAAGTAATTATCAGTAATAGATCTAAGAAGTAGTGAGCACAAACATAATAACGTTTCAACGGAAGAGGCAAAACCTTATATGGTCATGTAGTCAAACACTTGAATATTTAGATTGCATGCAGAGAACATTGGTTTATGTTGTCTTCAAGAATATTCTAGATAAACGAGGGTAGGTGGAGACAGACGGCTACCAAAATCAGCAAATTATTTATCATTGGTTTGGCATCTGAGATGCAAGTATATGGTGCTTTTGATTAGACATCTCGCTCACGAAGTAATATGGGCGGATAAGCCAAAATATTCATTATAATCTATCGCCCTGCAAGCCTACTTCACTTACTTCCAATTTCTTCTAGGAGAACTCATAGACAGCCAGGAACACAGAATATCAGAACCCAAATATAGGACAGGCGAGAGGACCGGACATGAATCCTATGATTAGAAGATAGTAGACACGGAGAACCCACTTTATGATTTACGTTCTAGGATCCTATTTTAAGTGCTAAAAGTTATTCGCCTAACTCACATTAAAAGACGGAATCTTAAACCAGTTGCCCAACAATATTCGGACGTTACTTATGCAAAAGGTCTGTGTTAATTTGCCCGACAACTCGGGGTAAGTTGTAATATGTATTTTTTCATATTATATTTGCATTCTTTAGAGGGAGCATTTGCTTGTGCATTTACCGTGTCATTTGAGGCTTGCAACCTCATCATTGTAAAAAAGTGACACATGAACCACCACTGCAAGAGCTAGTGACTATTGCGAGTCCATTTTTTTTTTAAATTCCCGCATTAAAAACGTTTAGGCATTAAGTGAGCGTCCGGTTAACAAGATGGGCTAAAGCGCTTGTCTCTCGCAGCAAATCACGGTACCGAGTCTACCGAGCTGTAAATGGGCACCTGACTTTGAGTTGGTTTTTTAGTGGCATTAAAG